>JARLTB010000020.1:15500000-15987500 GCA_030141615.1 Unio pictorum | reverse complement strand
GAAAAGGGCCCTGTCCTTCGACATACATTAAAACCAGAAGAATATTACTCAAGAGAATGTTGCCATCACGCAGGAATATTGCACTGACAACCCGTCACTTGTAGTTTTCGCCTATCTTTTTCGTCTTTGATCAGGATTTTTAGTCAGTCACTTATTTGTCTTTAAGGACAGGCTCGGCAATGCATTTACTATGGTATGAAGGTGGTAGATTTGATCAACATCAGTATTGTAAATTTTCTGTGTACAATATGATCATGCGAAAAGGTGATCTGGTACAAAGAAATTTTATTGTTATTCAAACAGTTGGAGATGATAATTTAACTGTTACATTTGCGTACATACGGGAAAGCTTGGCGGCCTCTTTACAAAGCAACTATTTCTGATGAAACAAAATCAGCTAGCAGAGACTTTTCTTGAGGATTAACTTCTTTTGACCAGCCAATAAAATCTGCACATATTTGTCAACTAAATTACTGACTCAGACACTAAATATCAAAGCCAGCATCTGGAAAGGTATGTAGATTGTAGTTTGAAACAATATATTTCCTGGAATACTTATTACTTTGTGAAGGACATTAACGATTTACCGCAGTTGGAAATGCCTCGTAAACATTTATGTCAGTTCACCATTAAAGTTTTCATATGCAATACTGGTGCATAGATGGTAGTATCTCACTAATAATATCCAATTGTAGTCCAATAAAATCCACATGAAGATGAAATAATATCCATTGGAAAAATATATCACACGGTAAACATAGAAGAATAAACAGACAGCTGTTGATATGTGTACTTTTTCAGTGATACAGTAAACACTGCAGATGAATGGAGTCTTGAAACAGCTGAATCAATGTGTACCAAAACATATTTTACAGATCAAAGCACGAATTCCAAATCGTTTTTTTTCTTCATAGAGTAGGATACTGAAAATGCTTGTAATTTTAGTCGTGAAGAATAAAAGCCGTATATACTTAGGTTGAGGGGAGGGGAGTATGACACCACTCCATGCACTGTTTGCTTGCCTGTAAGTAGTATAGGAGGGCACTCAGGGTCCATATTCTTCTTTGCTAAAGAGGTTGTTTGCACTTGTAAGTCAAGGGGAATTTAACATGGGAATGGCACATGGGAATGATAGGAAATCCTATGTTAAAATGTTACTATAGGAATAACATGGCTAGGACCACTGCGACCCAAGACTTCACGGCAATGGGAGCAGTGTTGCAAGTGGCTGACCTCAATTTTGGCTACATAGTAACATTGTTAGAAGTGGCTGACCTCAGAATGCACACGTGTGTACTCGGTACTTGTTGCATAATGACTATATTCTTGCATCCGAAATTTATATATAAAGCATTACATAGACCTAAAATAACACAGGGCATTTTGGATATTGAGTATGACATGTTGGATGTAGTCCTGATGTAATGGAAAGTATTTTTGTGGTTATAGGAATATTCTATGTTGTGAGATATCATCTTATTTCTTACGCTCTAAGCTAACATAGGACTTTTAAAAAAACATAATCCTGGCTATTAGTTGAATTGACCATAACTTTTACGAGAGTTTCGTCCTACGACTATCCAGATGATAGAGATATTTACTGACGTGTACATATCCATGAAACACCAGAAGACAACGGCACAGTAAATATTTGTCATTGTTATGCTACGACAATCCCGTATGTCAGGGACGGGGTTTTTAATGATTGGGTGTCCCGCTTAATTTGGTTTTCGTTATCTAGAGGTAGACCGCCCTCGATGTTATTGCCCGGTTCGAGTAAATATAAGTGGTTAAACATATGTGAAATAGATCTGAACAACATGAGCAGGTAAACAAACAATTTAATCAAGTATATAAAAGAACTAGCCGAAGTCGTTACATCAGGAATTTGTCTGCTTTTAGAAGAAAAAATCTTTCTCGAATTGCAAATAAAAGCAGAAATGGATTTAAGTAAAATAGTTTATCTGTTTACTGATGGATTTAGTTCATCAGAGGATCAAATGAACAATCGAAGTCAACGTCTTGTACCATTGCATAACCCGTTCGTCGGTTTGCTGTGTTTCCACAGTAGATATTCAGACCGGTGAATCACAAGGATGCTACTTTTAACAATCCGTGTAAGGATACTCTCAGAATAATTCTCAGAATTGTTACGTCGCAGGATTACGTCACGGATTTGTACGTCTCAGATTACACGTCTCAAGATTTCTGTTATTTATGATACCGGGGATTTTGCATTAATCCCTGCTCGTTATCATATCTTTTTATCGGTGCTAAACAGATGCTAAGGCTATCAATTGACCCCTCATGTCCTATAATGACCCTAGTTAGTCAAATGGCTAATTCTTCACACTTAACATCACATTAGCATACACCACACGAGGCCTAGCGGTTCTGAGCCAGACTCAAGTTACACAGCGAATAAATGAGATACATTACATCAGTTACTAGGTCATTTCACACTCACTCTTAATGATACGTGAAATCTTCTTAATTCGGTGAAGTCACACAGATTTGCGTCATCATATTAAGTAATTGTAATTCATTCAATTCTTAGAACCTAATTTTTATGCAAACAATACGACAAATTCAAACAATTAGTCCAACTTATCTAAAGATTAATGTACGACTTCCTATGCATAAACTCAACATCGTTATACTTCATAAAGCAAATTATTATACGATTGTATTAGAAAAAAACATTCAAATACAAATAAATTCAGCAACGACGTGGAACTGTCACACTGCTTTTGCGTTTAACGTCCATCCAAAACAGTTCGTCGGATTCCTTCGACAATAGTTTTTACGAGGGAATTTCTTGCAAATCCTCCGGACCCTACTCTGGTTTCTGTTGCAGAAAAACTTAAACTGATTAAAACTTTCTATGAGTCGATATTAAAACCTAGGAAATTGTGTGTGGGAAATACGCCCCATACTTAGCGTAACCAATCAGTAAAATCTCTGACTCCTTTCTAAGTGACGCCAAAATCGGGGTCAGCTTGACCTGGTAGTTTGATAGTTATAGAGTTTCTGCAATTTTTCAATTGTGACAGCTTTACCATTAAAAAAAAAAAACGTTTACCGTGTCTCTAATAGTTCGTCCTGCTGCTGTATAAACAAATGCTTAATTAAGAATAGCATTCTCCCCTCGAAAGGACATTTCGAACATGGCAGTATGATGATTGATACGCGTCTGTTCTCTAGCAATCTAATTAATGGTTTTCCGGTTTCAAATAATGTATTCTTGCTAGATCGCCAGAAGTTTGCCCCTTCACACCGTAAATTTATCTTATCAATGAACAGAAATTCAGTCTTTAAAGCAAAGTGTACCTGTTACGTCAAGAATAGGAAAAGCAAAGTTGATGAAGAGTTTTGTTAAGCTATAAAACACTTTTATAATCCAGCAAATTGGTACATGTTTTACGTCCTATAGGCAATAATAGCGTTGTTATTTCCGCAACGTTTTAAAATTATACTTATAAATCAACGAGGTTGAGAGATGACATCGCTGGACGGGTTATTATTGAAAGACTACATGTCATTTGTAATACACTTGTAACTAATATTTCCATGTTGGCCTATCTTTACTTGGATGCATGGAGTTTATGTATAGGTTTGAGGGGAAGAGGAATTCAAATTTTTATTCATTTTGGGGATGGAAGACAGTTGTTGTTTTCTGTAGATGTTCATCCTCTCCTTGAGCTCCATCTTTACTTATGAAAAATATACAGTCTTAAAGAGTCTAGTTCATTTTGCGGCATTCTCATCTGGCAGGAACTTTCAATTGCAGTGACAACGGAACACTAGAATTAAACGAGTAATGAAGAAAATAAATTTATAGATTTACTAAGGGCTAGAAGTGAATACAAATGTACATATCAACAATGTCGGTGGCTCCAACTGTTAAATTGCAGCAGCTGAAAAAGACATATGATGACGATGACTTTCTACAGAGTAAGAACGAACAAGGTATTTTTGTATTCTCAACTTGTAAAGAGGATAAGCTTCATAATAAAGTAAAAAAAAAAAAAATAAAAGGCCAGAGAGGCTGTTAGGAATTGTATACATTTAAAATCTATCAGGGCAATTTTTTCGATAAATTTACGTCATATACAATTTATTCAAATGCACCATAGGACGAGTTTTATACATTTTTACAAGGGTGGTAAATTACTTACAGATTCATTCCCTGATGTAGTCATGGTTGAGTAATGTTGATGGTTAGTTTACCATCAAATTACAGTAAATGAGCATTCTCATAAACCCCATAAAAGACCCGAAAGACATATTCATGCAAATGAAACTTATTGTCCGAATTATTTATTTATTTATCGTATGCAGTGTATTGCCAGCTATTTAACGACGTTATCATCAGGAAGGTCTATAGCCTGCAGTATACCGGGCACATTTGTTCACAACGTTTGACATGATATGTAAAGCACCACAGCTACAGGAAGAATCAGTTACGTGGGCCCCATCGAACACGGCTGA
Source organism: Unio pictorum (assembly GCA_030141615.1). Lineage (NCBI taxonomy): Eukaryota > Metazoa > Mollusca > Bivalvia > Unionida > Unionidae > Unio > Unio pictorum. Next base: position 15,983,009 of record JARLTB010000020.1, on the reverse strand, counting down.
CTGCACATCGACGATGACATATCGGAAACGGTTCAGCTTGGTCCACAGATGTCGTGAAAGGTTGAAGTCATGAGGGCAGACAGATGGCACAGCTCCGTGGGAGTCGTTTACATCATCTGTTGAAGACCACTCATCACTCGTTGCCGAAATTTCTGTAATATCCTCACAAGATTGGATTTGTCTAAGACAAGCAGACTGATGGGATGTGGACCGATGTCCATGTATAGTTGAAGTTTCTCACTCGCATTAACCTTAGTCAGCAGTTTTGTGGTTGCTTCGTTCCCACGGAGATGTGGAGGAGGACTGTTTCTGAGTACCGGTAGCCATGGTAAAGGAATAGAACGTAATGTTCCCGAGATTATGCACATGAGTTATGGGAAGATAGATCAAAGACAAGAGCGCAATACTGAGCTGTTGAATAACAGAGGGACATTCCAGATATCTTGAACATTAGCGCCCCAAATTGAGCAATCCAGTTTGCGGAGTAGGTTGTTTCGAGTTCTCTGTTTTGCTGCAGTTTTCTGCAGGTGGTTATAGAAAGTCAGTGATCTGTCAAGAATCACATTGAGATATGTTGGTGTCAGGTCTCTTTTATATGCTAATCATTGTATGCTAATAAAAAGCTCGCGGATTGCATTTGCATTTTTAAGGTGGAAGACGTTGGAGACTGTATTTTTGTTGTGCCAGTCTGGATAAAGACGTGTACCTCTTATTAGAGTATGTGCACCCACCAAGCCAGACGGAATCAAGGACACATTTTATAAAGAATTCGAATCTTTTATCACAGAAAAACCAATGGCGACTTCACCGCGAATGATGAAATTTTCTTGGCAAATGCAACGAATTGTACAAAATGTAATTTAAATCACTTATCTTGTTTCATTGGAATATGCTAAGTCTGAAGAGGATTTTGAGGTATTTTGAGCCAAAACCTTTCCACCTGCCTGAAAATCTGTATAATTTAATTCTTTACTGAGTAGAATGACTATTATTTCGTTTTCAAAAGTCATTAAAATTTTGTTTTTGAAATCCGAGACATATCAAGAAGATTACGTTTTTACTCTTCAGTTCAACAACAGTTCTCTTTTCAATGACCCAAGAATTGAATGGTCAAAAACTAGTTCAAACAAAGACTAAAACCTAAAAACTCTATAACTGATTCCCTAACAGCAAGTAATAACAAACGAACAACCTATTTTCAGTCCTTTCCTGGATGAAAGCAATTGTAAAGGAATAGAACGTAATGTTCCCAAATCATACTCTTTAAAGTTTGATGATATATTTCCAAGGCCCCTTGTTCTTAGTGTGATCGGCAGGAAAAGTATACTGTTGGAAGCCTAAATGGCTGAAAAATTCCAGACATAAAACTTCTATATCCTTCAAATGAATAACGTCTAGAACTCTTCTTGACGCGCACATAATCGTAAACAAGTATTGTTTGCCCATAACTTGGTCTTATATAACAGACCAACACACTGTACCATTATTTAACTAAATGGTACGTCAAACGCGGAACTCGGATGCAGACGAGCCTTTGGTATATTTTGATTATGTTTTCAACATTGAAAAGTGTGACAAGATCTATAGTATTTACAAACATCAAAAATGGGTTATAAACTTATGATGCATTTTTTCTTACACTTAAGAAACTAGATAGCAGAGTTGAATGGTCTAGACTACAATCATGTCGATATGACTTAGAAAGAATACTTTGATAGCCTGCTGAGCACTCATCACCAACGGGTACCTCTGGTGGCCCCACTTTCCTCATAGGGACCCCATTTTGTTTACAAAATAAAAAATTGGTACTGCATGGCTTCAGTTTCGCTAATAGCACTTTGAAACAAACAGATCTAATGTTCTTGTTCATGTGAGACAACTAGTGATTGTCGTTTCTCACCCTGATCAGAAGTAATGGAATGAGTAGTGACAAGACTATCACTGTGATTAATACTTCTTGACAGGTACATGCTAGGAGCAAATGTGACCTCGTCAAAATACTGAGCAATAAATGTGTCAGCTAAATGAATATCATCATGATCAATATCAAGAGATTTCTTTCCAATAACTCTAGTAATTGCAGAAATTGGATATAAACCAGGGATTTCATATTCATTATGATGAGCTCTTTGATCCAATCAAAGCATGTCAGGAAAGAAAGAATAACAAATCCGCACTTTACTCCCTGAATAAGAAAACTTTCACTAGAAGATTTCTAAAAAAAAAGGCAAAGTAATTGACAATAAAATAATCTTAGAAGCTCCAGTGTAGGACTGAAATTCATTGTAGAGGCAATTCTTGAACTCTTCAAATTAATAAGAGTTATCGGATATTATCGTAATCTTTCTGAACGTTCTTTGCTGTACACCATCTATTAAACAGTTGTTCTTTTAACTGTGCACTCTAACATGGTTTATTTTCTACACTCTCTAAAGCTCTGGCGATATGCATTAGGCAGCAACTCAACTCTTCAAGATACATTATTCTATTACACCAAAAGTATCGCTATTTTCTACCGATAGTGGAGTGTAGTCTTCACGTGTTTCGCAAATAAGTACACTTTGTAATACTAAAGTCCCATACTCTATTGGCCACTTTAGATTTTCAGCAATTTTCTCGGAATGAAAAACGATTTTTCTTCCTCTTTTTCTTTAAAAGGGGAATCCAATCTGGACTTGTTTGCATATACGGGGAACGGTTGTGCTCAACATGCAATTCCGATTCATTTAATTTAAGATTCATTTAATTTGAAATGCATTTGCATTTCTATGTCTTCCTTTCGCATATCTCCTTTTATGCATTTGCATTGCTCTTCCTTTCTTTTCTCTCTGCATTTGCATTGCTTCCTACTGAAGCTGAATCTTTCTTACCTCAACTTCCATCTGTTCTTATTTAAACTGCAATTTAATTAACTTCCTGTGGTAACCATAGAGACATCCATATTTCACTCAAAGCACTTTTCTCAAGATTATTCATTTTTCACAATAAAAGGAATCAAAATATTCTTTCTTTTTACTTCGTAATATAGTTACTCGCTTCAGAAAGATCATAAGTCCGAACACTTCCAAATGAATGATTGAATTAAACAAATAAATCCTTACAATTAAATACAGCGGATTATCTTCCCCAAGACTGTTGTTTATTTCTGAGAATGTCTAAATCTTCAGTAAATATCTCTCATATACAAAAAAAAAGACAGAAATGTTCGCAATTGATAATCTCAACTGTAATCAAGGTCAGGTGCGTTGCAATAGTTATTCAGGATTTACAGCATCCAGACCTTTCAAGCACATATGTCCTGAAGATCACGTGATTGTTTACCTGGATTAAAATATACAATTCAACCCTGGAACCTATGAATGAATTTTCGCACTATACATAAAAGACTCATCATTAAGACCATAAAGAAAAATAATATTCAAAATATTATTAACTAAATGACCCTATCAAACTATGACAATGAAAACGCACGCACGCACGCACGCACGCACGCACGCACGCACACACACACACACACACACACACACACACACACACACACACACACACACACACATATATATATATATATATATATATATATATATAACATTAATGGCAAAAATCAAATTCAACGATCTGTCATTTTCGTTAGAAGTTTAGAAAACTATACATTCAGTTAATTGACTCCTGTCCCTCATTTCGTGTCATATTCACACGCTACGTTCATGTCCCTTCTCCCTCATTTTATATCACATTTACATTTTACACACGTCTCCTGTCCCTCTTTTTATGTAATATTCTAGTTTTACACTCATATCCTCTGTCCCTCAAATTATGTCACATTCTCGTTTTGCTCTCGTGTCCCCTGTCGAAAGAACGTAGATTTTAAATTATTTCAATTTTATGAATCTCCCTTTGTCTAAAATCTGTACTATTGTGTACGAGACCGTGCTTATAACCCGTGTAACACGATTTTCGAGATCAAATATCAACAAAAAATATTGTTATCGCTTTACGAACACCACGCAAGGTCGAGCGGTCGTCATGCTTTTAAACATGTGTATCTCAGTCTAATCAAGTTTCTGTGTGTAGTATTTTTTATTTTATTTTCGAAGAAATTACGATGATAAAAATTGCTATATATGATGTAATGTTAATAAGTACCAATATTCTGCTTTTATATTTGTTGACCTAAATATTATATTAATTTATGGTTCTGTGGATTTAATCCTTAGCTAGAGTGACCTAGATTCTTTTTTAATTTCATTAGTTTTCATCTTCAGATAATGTCATCTTCATTAGAGCAATCTTTCAAAGCTCACCATGACACACGTTATTCTTCATTATACTTATCTATAAGTTGTTTTTCTTTATAAATGGAAATTGAAATTTATTTTTACGGTGGCCCTGAACAGAAAAATTGCATATTATACAGAATGCATACTATAATTTAACACAATTAGTAATTAGTATCAAATACTTCTATGGATAGTCATAAGACGTGGTACATACATGCTCACTAACCACAGATTTGCATATTACAAAATCTCTGCTAATTTTAGTTTGAATTATCTCCCTTAATTCGAAAAATCTCTGCATTCTTTGTAATTATTTCAGTGTTTGTATAAAAAAAATCTGTCTAATCTGCTCATTTTTTTCCGTTATATTCGTATGTGAATTCCCTACGTAATATGTTTTCCTTCCATTGTATTTCCTCCAGTTTATAATTTAACAAGAAATTTTCCATAATTTGTTTAAATCTTGTATCGTTAGTAGTTTTTAGAAGGGTGTTTTGAAAATTTTTTTTTTTCGTTTCTAAACTTTGTAAACACACCGAATTGGGTTATATTTGGTGAATCTCTGTGAAATTTGGTACATAGCATTTTTACTTTTGTAAAAGAAAAATATTAAAAAAGGCTTAAACTATAAACATGTAAAATAAGGTAAAGATTATGAAGGAAGGATGAAACACATAATATTAGAAAAAGTACATTTTTTCATGTTTATTTTCCGGCTAATAAATATAAAAAGCAAACGTTTATATAAAATCTTTCAAACGTCTAGAAAAAAAAATTCAATGGAAGATGTAATTTGTTTGGGCCGGGATTTTTACTGGGATGGGGATGAAGTAGACAGAGCAGGTGTTTAACTACTAATGATACAAGATTTAAACAAATGATGGAAAAGTTCTTGTTAAAATATAAACTGGAGGATATACAATGGAAGGAAAACATATTATGTAGGGAATTCACATACGAATATAACGGAAAAAAGGAGTAGATTAGACAGATTTTTTTGATACAAACACTGAAATAATTACAAAGAATGCAGAGATTTCGAATTTTAAAATTTCAGATCATAAGTTAACAAATATAGAAACAAAGATACGATGGAAAAGATTGGGAAGGGGGAAATGGAAACTAAATAATAATTGCTAAAGGATATAGAAATAATAGAATACAAACAAAATCTCATTAAAAAACTATTTAAGAAAAAACGGAAATTTAGATATAGTAAGAGTGCGGGAATGTCTAAAATTAAATTGTAAAAAGAAAGCGATTGGACATTCTATAAGAACAAAAGAAAAACTAAATATGGAAAAAAGTGAAATGTAGATACCACTAGGGGAAGAAACAAAAATAATGATGAGAGAAAAAGACTAGAAAATTTACTAAACAATATACTAGTAAAAAAAAGCAAAGAGGCAAATTAATTAAGGCAGGTAAATTTAAAAAAACTTTATAAAAAAGCAGTCTATACAAAAGAGATGAGAAAAGAACAGGGGTGGGCTAAATACTGGAAAAATTAAAAGATAAGGAAGGAAAAGATATAAAAGAGAAAAACAAAATATTAAACCAAATAAAGAATACTATAGAGGGGTCTATAGAACAGAACCAATCTAACCAGAAATAATTAATGACTATCTAGAATGATTACAATGCAAGGAAATAAAATCAGAGCATAAAGACTTGTGTGATGATCTCATATCTAGACATGACAAAAACTAGCAAAGGGGAAATCCCCAGGAGAAGATGGAATCACTGCAGAATTCTATCTTAATTATAAAAAATGTCGACAAAGAGTTGTCAACAATACTAGAACATATACAAGAAACTGTCCAGAAAGGTGATATGGTACATTTTGACCAGTAGAAAGCTTTTGACAGATTAGCGCCCAACTGTGTCCCAAAAATATTGGAAAAATTTGGATATTGGAGAAAACTTACAAAACTGGACTAAAATTCTGCATAAAAATATAACTGCACAGATACAGGTAAACGGTGCGATTACGGAAAAAATTGATATTCAAAGATCAATGAGACAAGGATGTCCACTATCAATGCTATTATAATAAATAGCAATTGAAATCTTAAGTATAACAATGAAGAACCAATATGAATATATCAAGTATAAAAATCTTAACTATAAGGGAAGAAGTAAAAATGCTGCAACAGGCAGATGATTGTATAAACTTTATAAGAGACCCAAATTCTTTTAAATACTTCATTTTTTAAATATTTTAAATATGTGGAAAAGCATCAGGGTCTAAGATAAATCATGAGAAAACTAAAATGCTAAAAATAGTAAACTGGAGGCGAAATCACCCAGGATTGCCACTTCAGCTAATAAAAGAAAAGAGTAAAAACATTAGGAATTACTATAGAATAGGAGAAGGAAAAGAAAATTATAAAACAATGGAGAAATAAAAAATAGAAAGAAACTTGAATATATGGGCAATGACGCCACTAAGTTTAATGGAGCGGGCCCAAGTGGCCAAAACTTATATGTACTCAAATATAATTTTGCTACTAAAATCTATAGATTTAAAAAAAGAAAGATACATTAAATAAATTAGACCATGACATAGTAGATTACATGTGGTAGAAAAAAAAACATTACTTGAATACAGACACTTTATATAGGGTGAGAGAAGGGGGTGGGGGTGGAGGAAATCGCGATACCAAACCCGATGTGGAAAAAATAACAAAATATATTAAATACATGTATATTTAAATGTATAAATAAAGAACCAAAGACCATGGGAGGGACTATACATCTATTGGTTTGGATTTACAATGATGAATAAGGGGGATATATACAGGAATAATAAGTTTACACAAAAAATTAGAAGTACCAAGGAAATAATAGATACAAAATTTCCTAGTAAAATACAGATATAAGGAGGCACTGGGGAGGGGGAAGGCAGAAGATACATACACATGGATAAGAGAGGATATAGCAAGCAAATTAAAATGTAAGATTGAACATGAAAACTTGGCAATAAACTGGGGGAGGGCGTGGAAAAACTGGAACAAACTAGGCTCTCTAAAAATACAAAGCCTCTCTTTCAAATACATGCATAATGCGTGGTTGACAAGAGAGGTAGTATGATGACATATAATCAGAGTATCGACAAATTGTCCACTGTGTGAAACAGCCACATATTCCAAATAGAACGTAATGTTACAATGTAAAAAATTAGAAAAAGAAAGGAACGAACATATAATTGAAATAAATAAATATAGAAAAGAAAATATTTGGATGGGGACTTTAACAAAAAAAAATCCTATATAAAATAACAAACTTTATAACAAATGCCATGCTCTCTTACGGGCAAGTTATAACGATAGGGAACTAATAAAAATAAAAATTCTTCCCATACATCGTAGGAACAAGCGAAAATATAAGGTTAAGTGGAACGGGGGGTGGGGCAAAGTAAGGGGCCTAGACGTCCCAGAGCTATGCCACATGGCGCTACTCGAAGTGAACAGGTCTGGAACAAAACACCTGAAATGTACATTTTCCCACACAGCACGTGGACAAACCGAACAATTGCACGGGTTTTAAGAAAACTATTAATAAAATCCCCACCTATTTGGGGGTGGGATTTGCATAATTATAAACATATTTAAGTTTGGTAATTTAAAGAAGGTAATGCCACAAGAGAACATAAGAGGAAAAAAAATCTAGCTCCTTGAAGCATGACCAACCAACCTTATTCCAAAGCAAAGAGAAACGAAAAATATTTCTGCACGCATTAAAAACATCAGGAACCTACTCATTTTTATCTATATGGAACAATTTAATTTGGAAATAGCACACCGTTTCTCAAAGAATTGTAATATAAATGGACTATTATAAATAAAACAAATGCCAAATGATAAAGTCCAAACAAAAAGGAAAACTAAATAAATAAGACAACTGGGTAAAAAAATAAAATAAATAAAAGCCGTCCCAACAACACAATCTATAACATTTACAACAAATAGCACCGAGTAAATAGCATACATGGGATTAGGAGACAATGGCAAAGGTCACATTGGAAGAAAGAAAGAGAACAGTTCACCGTCTATGTAATAAAACCCAGGATGGAAGAACCACCCATTATACACACAAAGAAAAAAAAAAAAACCCTCAAAAACAAAATTATATTTTTGGAAATTTTTGATACGTAAAAGACAAACATATACACCTTTGGGGGACATGAAAACATGAAACACATTTTTTTTTGGGGAAGGGGTTGAGGGCATTTATCAAAAAGTAGCATATGCTTCATCTGAAGATGCACATATCGACAGATCATTATACTTTATGTTTATAGGAGTTTATTGGTCATTTTTAATATAGCTGAATGCAAGAGAGGAGAAGAGAAGAGAAGAGAAGAGAAGAGAAGAGAAGAGAAGAGAAGAGAAGAGAAGAGAAGAGAAGAGAAGAGAAGAGAAGAGAAGAGAAGAGAAGAGAAGAGAAGAGAAGAGAAGAGAAGAGAAGAGAAGAGAATGAAAAAAAAACAACATAGTATTTGTTTAATTTTAAAAAATGTTAACATCGGAAATGTGCATCTCTCTCTCTCTCTCTCTCTCTCTCTCTCTCTCTCTCTCTCTCTCTCTCTCTCTCTCTCTCTCTCTCTCTCTCTCTCTCTCTCATTTACCCATCATTTACAATTCTCACACGTAGATACATTTAATTTAGAATAATTGTAATAATAATATGACAATCTTTTGAAAGTACTTACTATCATCGGATTGCTATGAAATTGAATGCATATTTTTTTTACCATTATAGAAGACATATTCATGTTGATAAGTCATTTTAAGAAGACTTACTGCAATTTAATGACTATTTTCGTCTTCGATATGGGGTAAGGGTAGGATGTGAGGTGGGGGGGGGGGGTCATAGCTATAATTACGTGAGCGGCTCACCATATCGTTGGTTTACTACTTTTGTCTGCATTCTTGTATATGCACGCGTGTTAACTCTTTTCCTTCTGATGACCATATGGAAGATTAACATCATTTAAATATGCCAACATTAAATAATGTTGTTGTTATTGTTCTTGTTGTTGTTGTTCTTCTTCTTATTATTATTTCCTTCCTGAGACACGTATTTATATAGTTCTTGTTACTGAGTACATACTATGAAAGGCTTAAAGATCATCTTGTTTATTTTGATTTTATTTCTAAAATTTCGATTTATTTCCGAGATTGAGGAGTGATTCAAATGCGCCAGTTTTTAATAGACATCTAAAACGAAAATCCACAGACGTCGTCTCTGATACACAGCAAAACTTAATAATCTCAAGCCTTCAGTTACACGCATGCGCTATTTCAAGATTCTTCCGATTGGAAGATACCACGCACAACAACACAGAGGGATTGAAAAGAACAAAATGTCAATGTAGGACGATCAGTTGTGTATCTGTATGTACTGCGGAGCTCTGTGCAAAATGGGGCCGGTATATCAGCTCTTTGGGTTTCTGACCCTCCTTGGAATTATTGCCAATGCTAATGGGAATTTGAATTTGTACATGGATGCTAACGAAACCTTCAGACTACTGGGTAAGTTGCAATTTCTAATTTGAACCGTCTGCTCTCTCTCTCTCTCCCCATGCTCTCCTGGCCGTTTTGACAGTTCGTCAGTTGCTGTTGTTGAGTGTAGAAGAGGGTATAGTCTTACCTCCATTTGAGGGTAGTGGTCGTACTGTAGCTTTCTGTAGTCCTTCTGAAATAAAATGTACTCACATAAGTAATTACTTATGCCTTGGACATTTAAGGCACACACGGGGCTGGTTTTAATGTTGGCTAGTAATATTGGGTACTGTGCACAGGTTACATATCGGCCGCAAAGTGATATACAGTATTTAAGATAAACTCATTTGGAAGAATAGTTCTGTCATATGCACGCACATACAAATACACAATTTAACCCTCTTAACGTATTTTGGATGATATGTTAACATATTTCCTTACCTAGGTAATAACATAGCACCGGCATATACTTGTAAAGCACGTGCATCTCAGCATCTCTCTCTCTCTCTCTCTCTCTCTCTCTCTCTCTCTCTCTCTCTCTCTCTCTCAGAATGCCAACCATTCAATCCTCTAACATAATTCTTTCTAGAAGAGCTCTAGACCAATACACTTTTTGTGTTTTTTGTTGTTGTATTCAATGGGTGCGGTCAGGAAGAAGAAAACAAATGTATTTTGGGAATGCATTTATAGACTCGAATGTTTTGAAAACTTGAATTACAATATTTTGGAGTAATTAAATTTAAGTGAATCCCAAAATATAGAGTATAAAGCCATCTATACATGTCTCAAAACCTGGACATTAAATCATTATATTTAAAAAAAAGTTTGATCAGTAGATTTTCTTCTAAATCAGTTAATTTTATTTATCAACATACACATTTATCAACATACATTTTGAAGAGGATTCAAAATATTTTCAATTTTTGCCATAATATATGTTCTCAATCATGACAATGAACTTCTGACTTCCATATGCATAATAAAATATATATATTTCCAACACTTCTTAGCCAGTAAGGAGATAATACCTTAGGAACAATGTTAATGTACAATGACTTTTTTTGCTGGCATGAAATAGTATACGTGAGCTCAGAGTCCTGTAACATGACCTTAACCATTTTTAGTAAAATGATCTGCATGCAATAAGGAATGTTAAAGTGTGCCCTGTCACAAAATTTGCATACATTTGATTCAGTTTTAAACAAAGCTTTCAGAGTGGGTCTGCTTCTATGCAGTGATGTCTGTATGTGCTACGTGATATAATTTCTTCTTCCATATACTATCTTAAAATCCACTTGCATGAAACATTGTTGGTCAGCAAACACCTAAACTTGTGACTTGTATGCATTGCTGAACTTCTTGTAATATTTCAGAGCATGTTTTTGTACCATTGGAAGAAAATGTACATTTTTGCATTTTGACATGAATTGCCCCCCTCCTGATATTCCTCCTTAAAAGATCAAAATACATGTGTGTTTCTCCAGATTTTGGTTAGTCTCTACTTTTTTTCTCACCTTCGGCTTCGCCAGAGATTGCAAATCTTTAATCAGAGTCTCAAAACCCATCATTGACCATTTCTGATCCCTTTATAATCGCACCTAAAGCATTAATCCAGCCTTTGGCTTTAAACATTCCATATTTCAAAACTTAAATCAATTTACAGCTTGTTGTATATATGTTAGTGGTTGTTAAACAATTCTTGATTATACTACTTGTCACCCATCATTGCACCAGCTATGGTACCAGTGGAATAGTTCTGGTCCCCAATAGACTGTTTCTGGCTGGATTCTAATGTTTGGATAGAACATATAAAAATGTTTTTGTTTTAATGTTCGAATGTAGATAAAAAGTTTAATTTTCAAATGCAGCAGATACCAGCAATAAAATAGCATATGTTTTAGTCCTACTGATGTTACAATCATGTGTACACTGTAGGGGTGCAAAATTTTCGTGAATTAGTGATGGGCTAGATTTTCCATTTATAATGGTACTTTACCATACCAAGTCAAAAGTAGTATATAATTACATGCTATGCTCTCAACAGGCATATGCTCATTTTATTCCAGTGCAGGATATTTTAATATCAAAGAAAACAAAACATTAATTGCTGTCAAAAATGATAGATGTTCAAATAAAGTTATTGATAACATCCATCAGATAATTTCTTTAAAGTAACATCCATAAGCCCATCTGTTCATCCATTGCTAATATGTCCTTAATATAACATGGTGCATATAGTGGATGCTAATGGCTGTCCTTTTACACAAGCTTTCATAACTGCCCAACTGGGTAGATGTTTACATTTCTATCATACATTATCGTTTTATCACATACTTTTAGTGAACATAAAGTTGTAAAAAGACATTAGGTCACTGAGTATTAAGATTTTACAGTAATGTTTTATTAACATTACTGTTACTATTGGTAATATGTTGACATTACAGGTACTCTTGGAAATACTCTGTTGATATTATTGAGACTCCTATTATAACTTTATTGATATTATTGGTAAAGCCAAAACTATAAGTGTGTTTCTGGTTGTCCAACTATCCCTATTTTTTCTTTGCCACCCTCTTTGTCCAGAATTGATTAATGCATCTAATTGAGCCTTATTTGCCCATATATCATATATATATATATATATATATATATATATATATATATATATATATATATATACACACACAAACACACACAAAACACTACATACCTTCTACCCCAATTTTAAAACCAGTGCAGTGAGAAATTCACATATTGTAGATTTTGTGTTTGTGGGGTGGGTGCTTATACCAATTTGTATATGAATGGGACTCTTGTTAATGTAGTATTGATGTTATTGATACTCTTTAATTGCAGATTGATATTATTGGGACTTGTTCTAATTCTGCATTGGTATTACATACATGTATATGTATTTTTACTCTTGTCAGGTCTTGATGAGACTGTTTTACAATGGTATTTATTTATTGTAACATGACTAAATGTTTATTTCATCTTTATCTTGAATGTAACATTAATTAAAAAAAATATCTTAATAGTTCCACAACCATATTTCAATGTCAGCATGAACTTGTAGTTGAAAATAATTTAAAGACTAACTATAATTACCTTGTGTCTTTGTAGGATCAGCTGCATGTTTGAATTTACACAGCTCTGTAGGAACTTAATAAATTGAGTGTTTTACTGCTTGGTTTGGAACTAGGGGCATATTTAAAAAAATTCAGATGTGCATTTAGTGAACACCATAAAACAAAATCTTATGACACCAGAGTGAGTGTAAATTATTTTGCCTTTGTGAATGCTTTAAACAAAACAATGGCAAAACTAATTTAGGCTATGTTTGATTATATGGTTCTGTGTGGGTAATTGTAAGTGTTCTCACAGTAATCAAGAAATTGAAGTTCATAGAGGCACAGAATATTGGGGTGGGGTGGGGAAACTAACCTTATTAGTAAAATTTATATTGATTGATTGTGTTATTAAAAAAAACATGGACTGTATTTACAACAAAACAGTATGCTGATATCTTTGGTCTAAATGCAAATGCTCTGCTAACCAAGAACACTGAACCAGTGGTTCAATTTGATGGCTCATAGCTCATTGTCAAAATAATTGACACATTTTTTGCATCTTTGCACCCATAATGTTCTTTGTTGTAAATTCAGCCTGTTACTGATGATGAGCCTTATACTGATGAACTTTAAGTTAGACTGGTGACCCTGCTTTTATGCCATTTAATTTGTATTTTATATAGTGATAAATGATAAGCATTCATGTCACATACAAATACAGGCCTTCATGAGTTGATTCACAAATATGTTGATTTGTTGATTGTTTGTTTTTTGTAGAAAATTTTCCAAATTATTAACCCAAAGTGATACTGTCCAACTGAAGTTGTCTAAATAGATGTATCTCTTTTCACCATTAAAACTAAATAAAATTAACTTTTGGATAGAAATTTGAGGGTAGTCAAGTCAGCAAAAATGCTTGCTGCAACAAGAGTTAAAAATCCACATTTTTGGGTTTAATGATTTGTTTTGCAGGTATTTCATCACAAACATCTAATTTTGCTGTAAACTAATAATAAATTGTGGATGTTTCATTCATTCAATACAAAGGTTTAACTCCGATGAAGAAAAAAATTAATGATTATATATTTTCATTTCTGCTGGTTGGAGGTGAGTTCAAGATTCAGCGGTGTTGAACTTAGTTTTAAGATAATGATATTGTATTTGGAACTTCAGATTGAACCCTGCTGAACTAACTCAGTAAGGTTATGATATGGTTGTTTGACAGTCAAAGGTTGATGATATGGTTGCTGGAATTCTATGTTTAACCTTAAATTTTGTGAGCTGAAAATGCTTTTAAATCTGATTTTAATATGGGAAGATAAACATTATGTACTGCCTTATGCCTGTTAATATTCAGCACCATGCAAAAATAGTAAAATAAAGTATTTTCTTATCAAGCTCAAAGTGTATGCAATAATAACTGAACAATTTAGGGTTGATTTGGTGTTTTATGGCACAGCAAGACAGATAGGTTTTTTAAAAGTATAAATAGGAATAAAGTGTTTTGTTCAAGTAACATCATGACCCAGGCTGATCCAATGGTACCATTTTTACTGGTCTTACTGATTTGGTTGTGAATTTAGCATAGAACTACTGCAGTTTTTACTCCATTATTTGTCTTTTATCATGAGCTGTTGAGCTTAACCCCAAGCCAGCTGGGGGAGGAAAAAACGAGAACAAAATAAGATATTTTATGGAAGTCATTAGAGAAATAATATCATCTAACGTTTTCAGTAGTAGATGAGAAAAACTGTTCTCCTATAAAAATGAGAAAGAGTTTGCTTTATAGTAATTTTCTAAAGAGTTGGAGAGATGATGCACTTGTAATGAATGTAACAGTTGTAATTTCTTTGTTTTTTATGCTTTGTGATTTTGATTTGCTTCATTTGCATAAATATGCATGCAGTGTAACCACTTTAACACTAATTTAAGTGTCTGCCTGATATCACCTGACACCCAGTGCAGATAAGTGGATCTTATCATGTACATTATCAATATGAGTATGCATTGTAATGAAGTATAATTGACAGACTTGTGATAAGAACTGTTATTTTAGTTTTAATTAGAAATGCACTTCAACTCTAATAACTGATATGTCATTTTTTTTTATTTTACACCAAAGCAAAGTTTGTCCAGAAGAAATAATTCAAGTTCTTTTATTCCTGTTGAAATGCAAATTTTGATTCATATTAATTTAATTTGAATACATAATAAGAAAAATTGATGAATTGAGCTAATGAAGATGACAAAAAAAACAGAACTGTTATATGGACAATTATATAAATGTAATGGGGTTACACATTAACTGTATTCTGTGGTACAGAATTAGGAGACATTTGGCACTAATTAATTTTGAGGAGGAGAATACTTTGAAGGCAGCCAGTAAATTATTAATGGGCAGTTGAAACTAATGCTGATAGTTCCAAAATCAGGAATAAAATAGAACTGTAGAATGGCTTTTGTTAGGTAGCATGAACTTGCCCAGAGATATATGCCAATAAAACAGCCTAATGTTGAGATGTAAAATATTACTGTTATAAAAAAATGATTTTTAAGAGAAATAAAAATGTTATGAGAAACAGAGTGCAGCTAAGTTCCTGGGAACAATAGAATTTAAGGGACCTAACTTTGTTGAAGATTATAAATCGTAAAGGATCACCTGTCATGTGAAGTATGGACTACAATCAACATAATGATCCCTCCTGTTGTTTCTGCACTCCTAATGGTAGCCAAGTGCTCCCAATTGACCTTTTTACTGACCTGATCATTTATGGCCCCAAAATAAAATACTTTATGCTTCCAAAGTAAATAGGGATGTTGTTTGATGAATCAGAATAATGGCTTTACAAGTACCAAAGTCTGGAGTCAAAATGCTTTGGCCAGTGATTGTAAAATGCTCTTTTAGATGGGCCAAGCATTTGAATAGTCTGCAGCTATGCCCATGATTTCTGAAAACAATCACACCTATTTGGAACACAGTTTTCAAGATAATATTGCTTACATTAGGAATTCAGCAGGATGATTACAAGTAGGGACTTGGCCATTTTTCTTTTTTCCATCCTCACAAATAGGAGATAGGAACAGTAACACAAGCCTTGTGAGGCCCACCCTCCTTTTGCCAACTAAAAGTCAAGACAGATGGTCTCTAAGCAGAGAAGATTACAGATGTGGTCTATCATGATAGATGGTGGTCCAAGATACTAAGTGTCTTTCTTGTCAGCAAGGTGTTCTCTTTATTAAGCAGACACAAAATTGAAATATTGAAGCTGTGTATAGATACCATATATACTTCCTTATAAGTTTGGACCAACTGGGATCAATGTAGACCCTGATCTGCATTAGATAATGCACAGGCAGATCAAGTTCTCTGGTGTTTTTTGTTTTTTGTTCTTCTGATTACTCCTAATAAACTGTGTAGACCCATGTGTGACTTTGTATCTTGTGATGCCAGTTGGGTCTGTATATTTTGTAGTCATTTGGGCTTGTATATAAGATACATTTGGCATTGAAGGGGTAAATATTAATTTATCACCATGTTGTTAACTGCCCCATGTTTTGCTGCCATGATGTATGTCAGGGCTTGTTGTAGTGTTTTTCATTGGGAGATGTTATCAGTGTTTCCCCTTGTAATAAATTACATCCAGTCACCTGACCAGAGAAGAATTAGAAGGCAGGCCTGCAGGGTATTCAATAAGACATCAAATCTTAAGACTGGTAACATTGCCAATCATTATAAAACACTTTATTTCACACCTATCTAGAGTTGGACTAACTACTTTCATATCTACCATGTCAGTTGAAAAATTGATTACTTGACACGTTTGCAATTAATCTCAACTTCTGGAACTTTATGAGATTTCCGCATTTGATAGGAACATTTCTAACGTAATTTTACTTGCAAGCCCCAAAACTTTTCATGTCACTACCTTCTTTTTCAGTGTATGATATAATGCATTATCTGCATTACTTTTATTGCTGTTCACAGCTGTGAAATTTCAATTTGTAAACAATTATGGTAAACCTATGTTTGATTTGCGTTATGGGATAAACATACTTTCAAAAATAGAAAACTATTCAATTTGTTTGCACCCAGTATGTATTCCATATTGAAAGTTTGCTCAAGTTTTGAAATAGATTTCTTTCTGAACAATCAATTTTCTCTGGTGGATTTATTTGTTAAGATCGAAATTGTATTGGTGGAAAATAAAATTTGGTCACATAATTGACCCTTATCCATTGAATTCACAATGGGCAACAAATTCTACAGAAACATATTGTTACTGTCATATGAATAGTGCTTTATGGTTTAATCTTTAATGTACCAGAAGCCCTGTGCAATGAAACAGGGATTAAATGTCACCCTGTTGAGTCTGCTAAATGAAATTGATTGAACCGAATGTAATTTATAATGAGAGGGTTGTATATTGTCATACTTCTTTTGACTCCTTGCAACAGATCAGAAAATATGGGCAAAACTAAACTAGTACCTACATTGAATTGACCAGGTGAAATACCTATTAGTGAATTAGTACCACATTTACCTGTGCAAATGGCATCTCTTCCCCACACCCAATTAAAAAGAAAATGGATGATAGACTCAGATTTGCCATTATATTATGCACAACCATACCACAGTCTATAAACTTTGCTACACATCCATAAAGAACCTTGCTTATAAAATGTTGGAGTGTTTTATGACTTTAAATAGTGGGTGGATTATGAGTGCTAGAATGTTTGTACTGCAGTATGTTATGATAAAGGAGAATGTAATACAATATGTATTGTAACATATTGGGAAAGTCTGTTGAAAGTGCAAAGTGACATTAAAGGGTGAGCATGAATTCAGCTTTTATGTAACTTTAGTTCCTTTCAAATCTTTTTAGATGAACAATGATTGTGAAACATCCATACATTTGGACAAATATGAACTACATGAAATAGACTACTGTCTAATTTGCATCTTGTCATTTCTAGTTGCATTGGCTGCTGTGAAGAGATGTTATTGGCAAATGGGTGATTAGTCAGGTTCCACCTGAGAACTTTTTCTTGAGATAAAATTTCTGACAGATGGCAGTTTGTTAATTAATTATATATGTATATCTTTCATTGATAATTTAAGCCAAAAATACGACCAAAATTTTTAATTTTGCCATTTTATTCCACATCAGCTCATACAAGACTTTCAGCTCAATTGTCCACCAAGTTGGATGTAATTTGCAGTGCACCAATTGTCTTTGCAGACATGTTTCATAAATATTTGTTTAGAACACCCATTGAAAGACAAAAAAAGAAAGAAAGAAAATGAATCAAATTAAGGCTATAGTACAAGTTTTAGTTGTATGCTTTTACAGAGATTGCAAACACCAGTTTTTTTTAATGTATCACAATGTATCAAAATATTGATGTATCACAATGTATCAAAATGGTGTTTAAACTGCATACCCTTAATTTATACATTATTTGGAGTTTAATAAACTCAAAGTCTGAAAAATAAGTTCGTGTACATTTTATCTGTGCTTCTATTAGTTGAATATCTACTGTAAGGGTCATTATGCAGGTAATCCGTTGAAAAAAAAATATATCCCAAAAATGTTTGTCCATAAAATAAGAGTGGAAGGAACATTATAAATTAATCAAAATTGCAATGTTTTAGAAGCACTGACTCCTATTATCAAACACACAAAGAAAAGTCTATGTTGGTGAGGGAGTATTTTAGTACAGGATTATTTGAATCAATAAGAAAACTTACACAGAAGATTTATGGCAGGATGTAAATAGCTAATGATTTCACTTTGCCATACTCATACAGAGTAATTACTGCATTTATTAAAATTAGGTAAGTATTTTCATTACTTACCAAGAGGCAGAGGTTACAATCATGTGGATATCATTTTGCATCCAGTCTCTTAGTTCATAGCACTAGTGACGACATTATATTGATGTGATCACATCATTTTGAGCTGCACTGTATTTTATGATTGAATAAAAGCAAACACAGTAGACCATGATTTGCCAGATCATTATGTGATAAAGCAGATCTGGATCATCACTATTAACATTTAACTTAGTCTTGGGTGGACAGAGCAGTGGATGGACAGACATGAAGGAAGCTGTCAGAGTGATCCCTTTGGCAAACTCTTCCAAAGTGTGCTCAACAATGACACTTTTTATTTACACTGAACATAGCAATGCATCATTGAGGTCATGGTCATACTAGATAGATCCCATTCAACTGAGTTTTATTAATTGTATTGTCTTTTATTATTTGTATAATTTTATTATCAATGTTTTTAATGCATCGGATGGTATTATTTTTTTTAGCTTATCTTCGACACAAGGAGAGCCATTTTTTTCAGTTAGAATATAGTTTCAGTGATTAGTAAAATAAAAAATAAAAAAAGAGTTAAGCATAAAAAAAATAATTATGGAGTAGAATATTTTTTGAAAATTTATGATTGTCTCTGAGCAAAGCAGATTTTTCTTATTGCCCAGTAAATTGCTGCAGCTGCCACCAAGATTTCAGGGGCCCCGAGTGGCTGAGTGGTCTAAAGCACTTTCCGTTAAGGATCACTGCCGTCTCACCTCTGTCTGTGTGTTTTAGTCTAAGATGCAGCTAATGTAGTTATGTGAGAAAGCTTGCCAGTAGCTTATCGTGGGTCGGTGGTTCTTTCCAGGGGGTTTCCCGGGTTCTTCCTTCTCCAATAATACTGGCCGCCATGTATTACCTATTGTGTGCTGAAAATGGCGTTAAACCCTAAAATAAACAAACAAACCACCAAGATTTCCATAATCAAAATTCAGTAATTCACGTGTTTATCCATAGTATTTAATTTATATGCTTTCAATCATTTTAATGCCATTTATAATGAAGAAATAACATTCAATTTGCAACACTATGCTTGTTTTTATGTAATTGCTGTTCCCATGTGCACAGTTCATGCATGTAATTTGTTTGAAAATTATGTATAAATACAAATATATAAATTATATATAAGTACTTAAAAACTTAGAGGAAAAATTTGCCTAATAACTTCTTTTTTTCACAAGTACCCTATGGGAAAATTACATTTTCTTAATTAACCAATTTTGATACATGCCATAAGACTAGGAACACATCTGTAGCATGAATCCAGCATACCATGTTTATATTGCTGTTCATAGTAGTTATAGAAGAGAACCTGAGTTAGCTGACTGTTTATAATACTATTCATTCTTGCCCCACAAAAAGAATCAATTATCTTCTTGTTTAGAATACTACTCATGAGATCCAATTAAAGTGACCTTTGTTATTAGTGAGGATCTTTCATTCAATTAAAGTGACCTTTGTTATAAGTGAAGGACTTTCATTCTATTAAAGTGACCGTTGTTATAAGTAAGGGACTTTTCATTCCATTAAAGTGATCGTTGTTATTAGTGAGGGACTTTCATTCCAATAAAGTGACCTTTGTTATAAGTGAGGGATTTCATACTGATGGATGGACTTGTATTACATTGTTCATAATTTAGTATATAAAACGTTACCCCCCTCCCCTGCCCAAATGGTATTTATGACATTTGTAACCATGTTATAAATTTTTTCCCTTGGCTGTAGGGCTTTGCAATTCAGGACCATATAGTCTATATACTTGTAGTGCCAGAAAAATGTAAACTCATAAGGCAGTATATTGAGGGACTTTGTTGTGAGGGACTGTATTAAGTATAGTCTTAAATAGAATATTAGTCAATTACAAGTTAACTGATAAATTAATCTGATTCAGAAAGTTGGTTTAACCTTGCTAAAATGAAGAAAACCATTTCTTCATGCATCATCACAGGCGATAATCTGCTACACTTTTAATATAGCCTGTGGCATGCCTGTGCTGAGATTTCCTAGTTTTTCTTAAGCATGCATAAAGAAAAATTTGTTATCAACAGTACAATGGAATAAACTCCTATACTTTAATAAAGTATCTATTTATTTGAAGGATGAATGACTGTGTGGAATAGAAAACTTTGAGTGGCTCATTCAGATAGTGTTATGGTCATGTTCTGCCACATTGGTGATAAAAATTGACTAAAGCTTAGAATGATTGGTTAATCAGGTTTATGCACATTCAAACTTTTAAACTTCAGGGGGTGACAACTCCAATATTGACCAACTATTCCAGCATGTAGGATGCATTTAAAGTCTAAAATTTTGATTTAATCTCCTTTCCGGACTAAAGAAATGTCTCTGTGTGTGATATAATAACTTTCTTTTATGCTTGATAAACCAGGTTTCTATGACCTCATTATTTTTTTATCAAGCTTAATATATAGACTATACTGATACAGGGAAAACTTCTTTTTGAGTCTTATTCAGAAGCAAAAGATGCAGGTCACTGGAGCCAACATTGTAGTTTTAAAGTTTCTACTTGGTATGTTTCTAGGATTCATTTTTTTTCAAACTAAATAGATAGTCCATATTTGGGCAGATTGGTTCCAATCTCATTTCTGAATTCAGAGGACAACTTTCAAGGTCATTGGAGCTAAAATTGTCATTTTAGGATCACATAAGTTCACTTTCCAACAACATTCCATACAGTTTATATCAGTCATAGCTACATATTGCTCTGTGATCAACAGATTAAAAGTCAATGTCATTGGATGTGTACTTGTATAATTATGTTAATTTTTACATTTGTAATAAGGGGCCCAGAGTGGCAGAGTGGTCTATAGCGCTGTCTGTTACGGATCACTGCCATCTCACCTCTGTCTGCGTGGGTTCGATTCTCATACTTGGCCAATGTGGGTATGTGAGAAAGCTTGCCAGTAGCTTCTCATGCATTGGTGGTTCTTTCCGGGTTTTTCCCTGGTTCTTCCTCCACCATTAATACTGGCCGCTATATATAACCCCACAACAACAACAACATTTGTAATAGCCATGGTTGTTCGGTGTAGGGGGATCAGCCTGGCTTCTAGTATAACTTGGTTAATTTACAAAAAGTTGCGAGTTAGATAACTCAACAATGAAATTTTTGTTCTCTGGAATTGTTTGGCATAGGAATTGTCTCCATAACTTTGAATGGATGACTGTCCACAGATTGTTCAACTGCCAATGGATGATGTTGCCCACTGCAATTAATAACTCAGGTTGAGTTTATTCTTGTCAACGTTTGATGTCAGCACAATGAAGTAAGATTTTAAAAATTTAGCAACTTTGCAATTTATAGATTTTTGAGTGAAGTTAGTTTTTAAAACAAATTGTGAACTTAGGTAACGTATTTTACATAATTTACCTTATATTTTATTTGATATACCCATTGCACAATTTTGACATCTTGACCTTTTTATGTTCTTGTAAAGGCATATTTAGTGTCTGTGGAAAAGTGACTGCAGTCTAGTGTTGTATAGTAAATTTCATCAAGATCCAGGTATTCAATTAAAGTGTTTAATTTGTTAGTTTTACTGGTCATAATCCAGAAAAAGCTTATTGGGTGATTTTCTGTTCATCATCTGTCTCTTTTGCACATGTTTGTTATCACTGCTTCTCCTAAACTACCTGGAGAAATGCCATGAAACTTTACATAAACGTTTTTATCCTATGTTCTAGTTGATCCTATGGTATATGAAAATGGTGCTTTTTGACCTGAAAATGTTACTCTTTGACAGCCAATATGGCCATGATAGTGACCAACTTGAAAATCTTGTTATTATTTCTTCCCAGATGGATGGCCATATCAACGGGGGGGGGGGGGGGGGGAGGGGGGTCACCACACCAAAAGAATTATTATGGTGTCATGTTGCTGATAAATTAAAATGGTGCATAACAGACAGTAGCTAATTAAAAATCTTGCTATTGCTGAAGAATATCAGAGCTGATTTCAACACTTGGCAGTTAAAAGAAGTGGTCTTGCCTTGAATTTCCTCAAGGTTCTTATTGGCCAGTAGATTATCAATCTCTTTGAGGGACTGAGTTTTTCTTCTTCAGAGAGAATTAGCTTGTGCAAAAATATAGAGTTCATTATTGATTTTGTATTAATTAATATTTTATTAATGTCAGAAAGAAAAGTATTATCCACTTTCTCTTTGAGTTTTATGAATAGTTAAATGGAGATTCCCCTCAAACTAAAAATAGATTCACAACTCCAAGATGTATAGAAACCAAAACAGATCCCCCAAAAATATACATGTTGCATTGCAAATAACCTCCCAACTAGTTTATGACCTTTTTTCTTACCAGGCTATGTATTCAGGCTTGAATTTATCAAGTTCATCTCAGTTAGATATAATGTCTTCATGCAAGTCAGCTAGGGATATAGTCTGACTCCATTCTATTATCACAAGGCCTAGAACCTTGGCTCTGTGGCATACATATAGAAGATAGACATGTATCCTCTTTGCAAGCAGTGATCTGTAGCTTTAGAAAGAGAGGCTCTCTTGATCAAAGCCATGGGGGATGCCATGGGTCAGAAAGATCATAGGTCATGGGGTATTGTATTACATGGTTGTCATAGCATTTCAGGTGAGCCAGAGTGGAAAGGGCTTTGCTAGATTTAACATGTTTAAAAGAAAATATGAAAGCTGAACAATATTAAGACTAAGTTGGATAGGGTGGTGAGGGATTGTATATACAAGAATCTGAAATTGGTTTTAACACATATATTGTGGTTTAAGTTTATGATTCTTTTAACTACTGATTGATTTGCCCTGACCAGGTACAGTATGTGCAAATTACAGCTCACAACCTGATTTTATCCACTTACTTACATAATGGTATGTGTGGCTTTAAAACTTGCTTGTCATCATGCCTGTGCCCTACAGAAAAAAATTTGCACATGCCTGCCCTGGAAACAGAGCAGGAAGCAGAGGTAGAACACCATTTAGCATGGAAAGGCCATACTAATACTGGAGCTTATTGTTAGATAATTGTGTTGATGTTAGGTATAGTGTATTATACAGTGGAGCCTCATTAATCCAGACACATTCATTCCCAGTGGATATGTCCAGATTAACGAGATTTCCGGATAATTGAATCGTGCAAATTTTGTATGTTAAGATATGATCACAGCTTATATTTGTACATATATATGTATGCTTTAAATGTAATGTACTGTATATTCAGTAATGGTTGAAATAAATTAATGAATACTTTTATTAATTTATTTGCCATATGTTATCTCACAGTTAAATGATTTATGGTAAACTAATAAAATGCAGTCATTTTTTTTAAGTTGTATTTTACAGCTGTTACAGTTGCTAATGATTGACGTCCCCATTTTATTTGGAAATGAAGTCCTATACTGTCCAGCTTAAATCTGTCAACTGTATTTGTGTAGCCATCAATAAACTGTGATTGTTACATACAATTAGTAAACATCAAAGAGGCTTAATGACAATTTTAATTTATTTTCCAAATGGTATGTCAAAAAGCATAGACAATTTGATCACAGTGCGTTTATTTAGTTATTAACACCCCATTGGTGACTAGCTAAAACATACATTGTTTATACAATCGCTGGTTATAATATGGTCACGTTACCTACTTATTGATAGTGGCCATAGATTCTCAAGGGCTTCACTATTGTGTTTTATGTATTATACTACTGACTGTATTTTCAAATATGATGTTTTAAATTATCTTATTTTTGGACAGATTATTTCCGGATTATCGAGACAAGTTTTCATGTAATTTTACACTTTTGTCCCTGATTTTGATTTCCAGGTCCGGAACGCGAATTTCTTGATTAATGGAGCAAATTAACGTTTAGGAATTCTGTTTCTGTTGAATTATGTCCGGATAGTTATCGGATAAACGGAGTCCGGATTAACAAGGCTCCACTCTGTGTGTGTGTGTGTGTTTGTGTGTGTGTGTGTGTGTGTGTATATACACCGCTCCCTCGATAACTCGCGCACAACGGGGTCCAAAAACATCGACCGCACTATAAGCGAGGGCGCGAGTTACCGAGGGACCTATTTAAAAAAACTAATAAAGAGATGGGAGATCGACAGAGGCGAAAGGGGGAGGGGTGCATTGTTAAATACTCGTTTTATAATCGTGCTGAAAATAACTGTGAATAAATATTTCTTTATAAAGGTGTTGTTCGTTTTTCTTTATAAATTACCTTTAATTTCTGGATAAAATATCTTGAAAAGATCGTAAAAACAAACATTATTCCACGAGGTACCAGTACTCTTAACATGTGTATCGCTAAACACATTGTGTATTACGGCACTGCTTTTGTGTTGATTTGGATACATTCTAGTTTTATTGTTTGTTCAAAATGAATCAAGATTTATTTTATCAAAAAAGATAACATTTATATCGAAAAACGACAACGTCGAAACTTGTGTTCTGCTATCACTAAATAGATGCATAGATAGATTGATTAAAAAGATAGAGTAAAATGTAAAAAAATTTTTTACAAAGGTAAACCATTACCAACCATGAATTTAATGGGTCTAAACGTCAGACACGTAAAAAAAATATATAAAAAAATATTTAAATCATCCGATAGCATAGACCAGCCTCATCACAATTATAAACTTGGTCGTCTGTATATCCATCACGGGTCAGTATCTCTCGGAGTTGGTTGGGATAACTAGATGCGGCCGCCTGATTTGCTGAGCGTATCTCTCCCGACAAAGAATTTTGTTTTATTCCATGTCGGCGCTGGAATCTCCAAAGCCATCCATGGCTTGCCATGAAATCTGATTCAGTATCCATAGTTATTGTCATTTTCTCTGCCTGGACCTTGAGAATTGTTCCCGAAATCTGAACACTTTGTTCACGTTGTTGTGCGAACCAGGTGTACACAGCATCATCTAATTCTGTGTCGTTTGCAGTGCGTGCCGGTTTCCGTTTAAATCCATCATCAGAATCAACTTCATGCAAATAATCCCGAAATTTCTGCTCATCCTTGTGCCAGCCTCGGAGTGTCGACTCGGCAAGTTAAAGTTCACTACAAACTTTTGATCTTGATTCACCATTACGAACCCTCTCTATAACAGTAAGCTTTTCGTTCACCTAGTACGCCTTTCGCTTGATTCCCTTGCTCTCCATGATCACATTTACAAATGATTAGGATAAATTACTGATTAATATATACTTTAATGACAATAAGTACATACTATTTGAAACCATGTTCGATTGGTCCATCTAATTTGATTGATGTTGAGACACGATATTGACCACAAGAGTTTATTTAGGCATGTAGGATTTGCATTCCTTTGAACTTTTGTAATGTAGGTCTTTTACCTGATTTGATACAAAAGACCGCCTTATAAAACAAAGCAGGTCCATTTTAATTGAGTTTTACAATGCAACAAACACTTCCCCACGTCGTCGATCAAAACGCAGCCGGCAGTTAATTAGGTTCTCACAGATGTGCTCGCGGGCATCGATGTGACGGTCAATTGACTCTTTTCATGTTTGAATAGAAGAAAACATGCAACGATTATACTGCTTACACTGCAACACAATGAAAAGATTAAAACACTAATTTCCCCTATACATATACAGTATTATTATTTACAGTGAACTGAGAAAATATTTTTTCCGATAAAATCTAACAAGATATGTGATTCCTTATTAAAATCTGAAAATTTCACGATGTTGATTCTAACTTTTCGGGCACTAACCGTCATTTTCGACGATAAAACGGGCAATATATCAAGGTTTCATTCACCAGTTCTGATCACGATTTTCTTCATTTTTAAAAAATATTTTCTTTTAAAAAAACGGGATCCACGCCGGACACCGCGTTATAAGCGGGTTCGCGAGTTATCAGGGCGCGAGTTATCGAGGGAGTGGTGTATATATATATATATATATATATATATATATATATATATATCTTCTGATAATGCACAAATCTGCATTCCTGAAGCAATAAAATTCAAAACAACGCATTGAAACCCGTCAAATAGTTCAATAGAAGCAAAAATATATGCTGACCACGTTGATTTCCACCTTACAGAAAATGTTGAGGTTTCTCAAAACAGAGATTTCAAGGATTTTCAATGCCATCTGTTGAGGTCTTGCTGATTTATTATGTGTTTATT
This sequence comes from Unio pictorum, assembly GCA_030141615.1. NCBI lineage: Eukaryota > Metazoa > Mollusca > Bivalvia > Unionida > Unionidae > Unio > Unio pictorum. The sequence continues at coordinate 15,956,129 of JARLTB010000020.1, read as the reverse complement.
TCTGAGTGTTGCCAAATAAATATAGTGTACATGATCTTGAAAGGATGATGCGCTAAGGATTAAATTAGATGATAACAGAATATAATAAATATTGCTACCATTTGTTGCTTTCACGTTGAGACTTGCACAAAATGCTTTATGGATTCTGCTGTTTCTGTAATATAAAAATAAAGTTTAAAAAATCAGTAAAAGGTTGTGTTTATCATTTTTAGTATCCTATCTTTAAGTCCACTCTTAAAATTTGAAAATCTGCTTTGAAAACATCACTGCAGCATATGAATTTTCCTTGTTGTCTATTTTTGGCAACTGTATGTGACCCATTTTATTTCTAAGGAAACAGCTTTATTTCATGAAGTATAACTTTGCCTTGCAATTTATAATAAAATTAAATAGCAGACCATGTCTTTGGTTTTATAGAAAATGGTGCCAGATTATAAACAAGACGCTTTACAGTGCGATGTAAAATGTTAGAGCAGATGGATCTTGCAAACTTCAAAATATGTCAGGTTGGAAAAGACGACAAATCAGCACCAATTATCAAACTTAAAAAGAAGAATATGAGAGTAATGTAATATAATACTTGGGATTGAGCACATGAATGTTCGTTGCAAGCTTTAAAATTAAATTCACGATCATCCAGTTCTGTAATAAAGATGCCTTGCCCAATACTTTCATTTTGGAGTGGGTAGGGGCCCGGAGTGGCCGTGTGGTCTAAAGCGCTGTCTGTTACAGATCACTGCCATCTCATCTCTGTGTGGGTTTGAGTCTCAGATTTGGCCAATGTGGGTATGTGAGAAAGCTTGCCAGTAGCTTCTCATGGGTTGGTGGTTCTTACTGGGGTTTTCCGGCTTCTTCCTCCACCATTATTACTGGCCGCCATGTATAGCCTATATCGTGCTGAAAAATGGCATTAAACAATAAAAAACAAACAAAACAAACAAACATTTTGGAGGGTGTGACATACTATTGTCTAAATAACCGCCTTTTGTAGTGTGTTCCCAAGTCGACTGATGTGATGGCAATTTTAATACATGAATATTTAAAGGATTACAAATAAGTAAAACTGACCAGGTTTTATGTCTCTTTATTCCCGGCATTATACTGGACATTTATTCGCTTCACATGTTTCCAACATACTTCTGAGAGGGAACTGCAACTTTTGCTGGTGGAACTACTATTATCACCAAAATTCTAGTGATCCCTCTGTCTGTCTGTCTGTCTCTCTCTGACCTTATAAAATTTTAACGTGGAGGTATCTGAGACTCCATAAAATATAAATTTAACGGAAGCCTTGTAAAATATATATATTGCACTTGGTAAAATTCCAATAAATTGTACAAGAGTACCAGTCCTAGTTGACAAGGATGATGATGGCAAAAAATAACTGGAAAAAAAGGATTTTTCCTATAAATTGATACTGGTAAATTGAGAGTCATAGGCAGGAACCAGGAAGGGAGAGCAGGAAGACTGTACAGGAAGGTAGAGTGCAGCATTCTGCGCCTGTATTTAATGAAAAGAAACATTTTTGGTTTAAAGTCAAACTTTGTAAGTTGTACTGTTTTTAAAATAGCAAGCACTTCCATTTAGACATTATAGGATTGTGGACTAGGTGTAAGATTTACTAGCTTCTATAATTGAAGTGCTTGACATTGTGCTGAATTATACACCTCTGAAAATGAAGATTTTACACCAGAATAATGTTCCATTGAGCATGGATAATTTTTCTTTTGAAAAGCAATGTTAAAACATTTTAAAAAAACTTTTGCTTAGTTCAAATGACAATCAAGTCAGATATGTGATTCACATTAGCAAGTCATGACAACCAAATATGTAATTTAGTGACCAAGTGTTTTTAAACTATTTTGTTAGAATCTTAACATACCTAAATGTCTTTCGAGCTGGTTGGATAACGCCCGAAATCAGAGAATAAATCACAATATAGAGGCGATGGTGAGTTTAGGATGTGATGGTGTTGAAGTTGATTTCTTCTGTTTGATGACAAATTACTTTCCATATCTCTGACAGATCCGAGGCAAGTTGTAATAAATTTTCATGAAGAAAGTACTTTTGGATTTAGACTTTATGATACAGATCTTGAAATTTGTGTTGGCATTTAAAATTTACAGTTTCGTTACAAAATATTGAGTGACAATTTTTTTGCTATGAATCTGCCCAGTGCCTGTGAAATCATTTATAGATTTAGTGCAGATACTGATGTAAAATTTTAATTGCTGTGAAAAGCCATTACTGTGTTGGTGTGATGGGAAGCTAGCAGGTTGGGATTTTCCCTGCTCATAGTTTTAATTAGGGCTGAAGACTGCAGCAATTTATGTCAAATGCAAACATTTGCTTTGCCCTCAGCTCTTAAATGGGTCCCTTGTGCTTGTATTAATGCTGTGCCACACATTTAAACACATTCACTAAATCTTTCTTGTGAAATTCTTATTATCAGAGCTTACTATTCAGTAATTCATGCTGTCAGCTTTAATACAGCTAAAACCTTTATTTTCTGTTGATTGTTGCTTGTTCTCATAGCTATGGCTAGTCTGGGTGCTCAGTATATGAGATTTTTCTTAGGATTTTGACACTTACAGTTCCATTAAAAAAAATCCATATGCTTTTTATTTGAAAAAAATAAAGAGACTCCCGGACTTAAGTTAATTTTTGGTAGTCAGGGACACTTTCCATGCATTCCTTTGCCCATCCAAATAAGGCATATAAAATCTTTTGGGGCAAGTGTAATTTCATATGAAAAGCCCAATTTTTTCCACAAGAAAACAGAACAAAAATTCGAAATTTTTGAGACCATTTTGTCTGCAATTGTTCTTGCTGAGCCAGGTGGTCAGAATTGGAATTGTTCATCTCAGCTGTGGGGTCAAAGAAGAACCATCTCCATGGTTCAGGCCTGTTGATAATACAGCTTGGAACTTGAGATTGGGATTGAGTTCCCCAAATTAGGCCTTTAATAAGGGCATTTCAAAAGTAAGGTAACAATTATCTGATTGTTTAAAGTAAAATCAAAAGCATACAAGTTTTATGATTTCTAGACCAGATATTTGCATGATTTGGTTTTCGAGGTGAAAGTAACTGGAGAACTAGAACATGAAAAGTTAAAACTCGACTTTAGGTGGATGTTCATTAAAAAAAGTTTTATGTGCTGGACCTGAGAAAGAAACTTGTAACTGTAGAGGTGCAGGGAGTAATTATTACAATAACCAACATGCATATCGCTGCAGACAGACACTAATTGTGTATTGCTTGAGAACATTCATTTCTGATGTAAAATAAAAACCTTTTGTGCTTGGCTTGGCAAATGAATCCTATAGGTCACTGCAGTGATTTGGAGATGACCATGGGAAATGTGTGTATGTCGATCATCTGAGTGTAAGAGGAGGTGGTTTTGCATAAATTGAATTGAGTCTTAAATTATGAGACCATCTTGCACTGTAGTTGTATTTAACTATTACTTTTTCTAATTAAAGGCATTATTATACAGTTAATCCAGTCTAGAGTAGCCATTTTTTTGGAAGTGAGAAAATTGGCCACAAAATACAGGTTATTGCTTAACAGGTTTATTTCACCAATTTTGTGCTTCACAGGATCTCGAACAAGTGCATATTTAAAATATATGATTGCTTAATGCAGGTGACCATTGAGGCAGGTTTACAGGGTGTAGAATGATTCTGGTATGGCCACTAGGGCAGCCAGCTTAAAAATCTGGTAACTGTTGCAACTCTTGAATGGAAAATCATATTGACAAGGGGGTTTCACCAGAAGACTTCTTATGGTGTCTATTTGGTCCTGGTTTGAAAGTGGCTCTGATCTGATATTCAATATGGACACCACAGTGGCCATTTTGAAAATCTTGCTCCTGCAGCATAGACCATGATTTGATAGCACATTATGCAACAGCAGTTGGGCTCTGTGTTGTCTGTTCTATCCAGTACCCCTAACAAACTGCATGGACCATGATCTGCTGTTGCATTATGCGTTGCACATCTGGATATGTGCAGTTTGTTAGGAGTAATGGTAGAGCAGACTACACAGACCATGATCTGCCACTGCTTTATACAACAGTATATCAGGGTCTGTATATTTTTGCATTTGGACCCGACTTTTGTCAGAGTATATTCTTTATCTTAGGTTACCTTATATTTTTTTGGGTACTAAATATTATTAAATATTGAAATGTGATCAATTATCATTGAGGAGTGGTGCTGTGCTGGCTCACTGGTTAGCATGCCAGACACACAACTGAAAGGGTGTAGGTTAAAACTATGGTCCTTGCTTCCAGCATCTGCAAGGATTTATTGTTGCCCATTTAAGACTGAGTTCTTGAGTTATTTACTCCATCCCACAGTCTACCATACTTGCTTACATCTTAGCCATCAAGTGTAATGGATCCAGTTTTCATGGGACATAAAAATAAACTCTTATTCAGCCATTGATTTGGGATATTAAGTCATCTATCAGACCAGGTGTATATATTCAGTTTGTTAGACTTTACAGCAAGAAGTGAATTATTTATGTTACAAGGGTCTGAATCAGTATACTTCCATGGTAAGTGTTTGGTTTTTGTGTATTTAACAGATCCATATTTTTTAAATTAGATAGTTCTTGTTCAAAAGTCTGATTATTGTCTGGGTTGTTCTCCATCTCAATGTATAATTAAGGAGAACACATTTCTTCAAATGTTACTGTGCATTTTATTGGTTATTAAGGATGAGTATGTCTGGATAGGTTTGTTGAAGTCTGTTTCTTTTGTGATATTAGAGTGACATCATTCATTATTTTAATTTTGGTGCTGTTTTTCAGTAGATAGTGCTTAGAGCCCATGATTTGGCACAATAGCAATGAAGATGCTTAAGAGTTCACATGAAATTAGTTTTGTCTGGATTCTTTAGAATCATTAACCCTTAAAGTGCGTATCGCGACTCCAGCCGCGCTGTTGTATGTGGGCCCGTAGTGCGTGTCGCGACTCTAGCCATTTTCGAGGTGAGCAACAGTGATCGCATCCTATAACTTCACTCAGCCATAAATGCTTGTAAAACTATATTTGATTGGTTTAAAAAGGCCCGGAAGAGGCATACTGCAGTACTTTACTATATTATTAACGATGTAATTTTACAAATGCTCGCTCCCAAACACATGGTACTAGTGCAAAACTAAAATGGCCGACGCTGAATACGAAGGTGATTACTTGCAACAAATATTCGCGTCTGATAGTGATGCTAATAGTGATTTTGAATAATTTGAGAAAAATGACATTATTGGAGCAAGCGAGGTATTGATGGAAATACACATGAATGATTTTGAGCCAGTAAATTACGTGGAACTGGAGTCGGATGTACATGCTCACTTGCCGTGAAAAGATGGCGCGCCTGTCAACCCCCATTCACTGGTAATTCAAAATTAAATGTCGAGATGGTGAATAATGAACAATCGGACTATTGAAGACTTTTTCTTAGATGACGAGTTATTGAATCTGATAGTAGATCAAACAAATCGTAATGCAGATCAGAGAGTTCATGGGCCAGACTTGACGGAAAAAAGTCGCATGAAGAAATGGCGGCCTGTTACACCTGAGCATCTAAAACGTTTTCGCATCGATTAAAACAATGGGTTTGGTACATATGTCTGTTCTCGATTCCTAATGGGCTATTAATGATGTGATATCAACCGCATACTTCAGCAAAAAAAGTAAGATATATTTGAACTTTTCCATAAAAAACAAACAAAATTACTGATGAAATACAATTTTAACTTGTCATTTTACCTGTATTTACACCTGTACCTGCAAATATGTTAAACCTACACGTGTCTTGATGCCAATCTTAAAGTATAGACACGCGCCATCATTTTTCATATAGGGTTTGTCTATCAATTGTGTATATTTAATGAAATACATGTAATTTAAAGACTGTGGAGTTTTCTTCTTTTCTCTCCTGAAACAATTCAGCACTGAGGGACCTTTTACTGCAAAACAATTCAGCACTTTAAGGGCTAAGTATGCAAGTACTTGCGTACATTTAGCAGCACTGAACTGCTAATATTTAGAGCAAATATTATTAGACAGTTTCTGATTGTTGATAACTCGGAATTTATTCGAATAAAGTAATACAAAATCAGATTTTTAAGAAATTTTTAGGCAGTTAAAGAAATCTATGTTAACATGGTCACTGGTCAGGTTATATTTTTGAAAAAGTTGAAAGAATTTTGCCACAGACATTATAACTGTCACTGTACTTCACTAATTATTTATTACATGCATTTTGTGAGAATGAACATGCAATAAATCTTGATAGGTTTTTGTTTGGTGGATGTGAAAGATTAAGTAAACGTGATCCCCTTAAAAGTTAGCTATCTAAATATGCACAGAGGTAATGTCTATCGATACATATGGTTTATTCATTGACTTAAAACAAACATGAACAATTAGTTAAAATAGAGACATGATTTAGAGTGCATAAGTATGACCTTACAGGCTGACAGCACCATTTTATGTAAGTGAATGTAGCACAGATTCACATTGAGTGGGATTATATTCACCCTGAAGTTTTGGATTCTGATGAGGAAAAACTGTGGAGGAGGAAGAACTTAAAATCGGGCTGTGTAATGTTTTAATAGACTAACAGTTTCATGTGTTGCTATTGGGACAATTTGTTACTGGTACATCTTTTGCTTGTCTGTGCAATACTAAAGCATTAATTTCTTACTGATGTCAACAGAACTATAACTAACAAATTTTGACTAAAATTAGTTTTGATCTGTCACTGTAAGACTACAGATCTTTGTTTCAGTTTTATTGACATTCATGTCCAGGTCTGCTAGCAATTTTATCAGTATTTCTAATTGGAAATATAAACTTGAATCCTGGTATGGCCATCAACAGGTTGATACAATTCTGGGTAATCGTGTTAGATCTTCATTGTTTTTAGTAAAGAGGGTGTATTGGACCTTTGATAATGGCTAATGCCTGGAGTGGAGAAGACTCTTGTCAAGTGTATCAGCTTTAACCCTGTGGGAAAGACAATTTTTTTTATCAACTCAGTTATGTGGGTTTTTTTATGATGTGTTCCATGAGAGAAAATCTTGGACTTTCTGAAAATGTGGGGGTAATGCAACAGATTTTTAAACCAGTTTTGTATTGTGGCCTTTATCTTTTATTGTATACACCTTTTTAAAGAATTTTAACATCTACTTTTATCCTTCATATTGAAGGACTACTTGTTTACATTTATTTTAGAAGAGTTTATGTCCCGTACAGTTTTGTGCAATATTTACCTTTGCATTTTTGGAACTTCACTTTTATTCTGGGTCTATGCAGTTTATTAAGAGTATTCAGTGGAACAAGCAACATAGACTCGGATAACAGGGCATTATGTGACAGCAGATCAGGATTTATATTGTTTGTCCTTGGGTTTGAATTATAAAAGAGTACCGGTATATATTATATATGGTGTGCAATAGGTGGGCTTGACAGAATGAGAATCTCTTGTTGATAAAATGACTATAACTATGAGTGGGAAAAAAAGAGAAAGTCTTGAGTCACAGTGTCTCATTTGTTAAGAGTAAGGGTTGGCAACCTATTTTCTATAGAGTGCCACTTTCTTTTGGATTAATTTCAAAATGAACAAACCCATGCCACCAGTAAAAATACGAACACTGTTAAAATCGAGATTTTTGGCTGACCTTTAAAAAATTATGCTACACAAAACCTTGATGTGCCACCTTTTGGCACACATGCCATAGGTTGCCAACCCATGTTATAACATTAAAGATTCATAATCAAAAAATCATGGGTTGAATACCCACCTTGGCCATCTCTCTCAGGATGTCTTTCGAAGAACATTTAGCTTCCATTTCCATGGCAAGATATGACCAGTAATTTCTTGAAAGTGCCATTAAAACCAACCAAATCATTGAAATCCCCCCAGCCCCCAAACCATGCAAGATAACATGAATTACACATACATTTGAAACCAAAGACTATAACTTCTTAGCCAACTAGGGCCAGTCAGAGATGTAACTGTTATCAGTGGCATGCACCAGCCCACTAGTTATGTACATGGGCAATAACATCACTCTCATTTTGGTATCTTTTTTTATGCTCCTAAGATGGAGGCATCTGGAATTTGTTTTTTGATGTTGTTGGGTGTGTATATGTATTTGTGGGTGTCTGGTAAACCTTCATTAAAATTTTACAGATTTTCTGTGCAAGCAGCCTTTGTGTGTGTGAGGGAGAGAGAGAGGATGAATGCAGAAAGCTTTGGTTAAACATTTTTATCTCAGCCTTTCTTTGACAGTAACCCCTGGTTCAGTTTTTCTTATCTGACATATAACATCATCCCACATGTTCCTTTTGTCAGTACCACACCAATTCACGTGTTCTGTTGGTGAGCTGGACCATGCGGTCAAGAAATATATTGGAGATGCACTTGGGTTAAAAATTTTGATTCTTGTTTATTTTTCATGAATTGTATATGTGAAACCCCTTGCTCAGTTCAGAACTAGAGTCATTAGTGTACTGAGCTGGTACATGATATTTAGAACATAACATCTTCACATATTTTCCTTCCCGCTGTATTTCTCCAGCTCCATGGTTATATCCCTGGGTGGTGCCATTGGGTAAAGAATTACATTTTGGTATCATGGACTGATCATATCAAACATATCAGTAAAAAGGTCAATTTAAGTTTACGGCTTCTCAGTAGGATAACACATTTTCTCCCTGAAAGGCACAGAAAACTATTTTATAACAGTTACATACAACCCTATTTAGACTACTGTAATACAGTATGGGGTAATTCAAATGATAAAAACATAGCAAAGTTGGAAAATCTTCAAAAAAGAGCATTTAGGCTAATATCAAACCAGAAAGAAAGCAAGGAAAATTTAGCTGGTAAGTTAAAAATATTACCTGCTATTAAAGACCGAATATGTTTAAGAAAAGCCAAATTAATGTACAGGATACCCAATAATAGTGCTCCTGACTATTTACAATCCCTATTCCAGTATAGGCTACCTGGTAATACACCCCATCTGCAGTCAATGTCTACAAAACAGTATAAAATTCCCAAACCAAATAAGGAATTATTCAAAAAAAAGTTTCCAATACTCTGGAACTTTGCTCTGGAATAGTATTCCAGTTGAGATTAGAAATGCCTTCTCTATTTCCATCTTCCAAACCCAATATATCCAGTGGCTTCTGAGATGCTGCTGAAATAAATAAATTCCTTGTTTGAGGGCCTCAAGATAAATTAGTTCTTAGCTAATTGTGTTACCCTCTTTAAATAAAGTCAATATTATTATTATTATTATTATTATTATTATTATTATTATTATTATTATTATTATTATTATTATTATTATTATTATGTTCGAAGTAATTTTTTAAAATAAAATCTTCTTAATTGTGGTTTTCTTCCTAATTTAATTAATTAGTTTACCCATCTTTCTATTGTTATGGCTTAATATAATTGCACACTTCTCCACCTCTCTTTACCATTTCTGCCCTGTGGGTATTTTCTTGGGTGCATACTGTAGGGTTAAGAATATATTTTTGAATAATTCTCTTGGTCTTTATATTTCATTTAAACTCTGCCTTATTCATTTTGTATTTTTGAATATAACAACATGATATACTCACCTGTCAATTTTATACTACTCTGAGCCAGTCTAGGACAATGTCATAAGTTAAGGCCATGGGGTCCATAACTTATTTTTCAATAGTTCTTACCCAGTTTATATTTGGAACATAGCATCATGTACTTATCTTATCCCTCCCACTTTTTCTAGTATTCATGTGTTTGGTTTATGCCCAAGATTTGCGCCATGGGCTTAAATTGGAGGGGGAAAGGGGTGATGTTTCTTAAAATGCAGCACTAACATAGGGTTGTATAGGATTCTAATTAGGAAGATAATTGACTCTGTAGCAGCAATCATCAGACAGTTTCAACACTGTCAGCCCCCTGCAGTGATTAACACTTCCCCAGTTCAACTCTTATCACCTTGTTTTCAACTTTATGATTTGAAAAACATCACAAATTCAATAGAGAAATGCATGGGATGGGTAACATCTTTATACCTTAGTGGAAATAACAAATTTTTTATAAAGACCAGTTTTGAATGGCATACGAATTTGTATGTGACTTTTAATGACTTCTAGAAGATTTGAAAAGATTTGAATCAATCAACCTGGCATGCCCTTTGTGTGAGTGTAGCAGATTTACAGTTGCATTTTTATTCATAGATATAATACAGTACATGCATGAGCAGGCATTTTATCAATGATTTATGGGTGAATAGCGGTAATTTTGTCAGAGAAAGATGATTTATTTTCTCATGGCAAGTTAAAGTTAAACAAAGTCCCCAGAAGAAAAACATATGACTATAAAATTGTCAGCATTCTGTCTATATTTGAAGTATATCTCAATGATTAACTCTAGTTGTATTAGGATGCAACTTTAAAACATTCAAGTCTGATGATAATTTTATATTTTTGGGTTCATATTATATCTATTATTGTGTATAACAAAACCTGAAGGTAAAATAAATATATTATGAACAATGTGGCTTAAAAGAAAGCTTTGAAATTCATATTCCTCCTATATTGATTGAAGATATAAATAGTGGCATGTTTCTCTTTCATTTGTATATTATCTGAATACCATGTGTACTCACTTATAAATAGTCAAACTGCAAACAACAAGGATCTTGATCTGCTGTAGCATGAAGGTCCTGCTCATCAGGGTCTGTGTTATTTGTTTTATTGATTACTCCTGACAAACTGCACTGAGATCTGCAATGCATTATGCAATGGCAAATCTGGGTCTAAGCTGTTTGCAGTTGGACTTGACGACTTCTAAAGGAATTTATATGGTACTTTATCAGATTTGTTTAATGTTAAGTCATGACCAGAGAAAATGACAGTTGTCTTTATGAGATTTTATCTTCATATCCAATGGGAAGTTGATGGGCATTCACTTTAAGAATGAGGTGTAACATGACTTGTTAAGTGCTGCAATTTTTATTACATACCAAATTTAATGCTTCATATGGTATTCAATACAGCTGTTCCTTCCATATTTCTGTATTGCACAAATGAACTACTTTGGTGCCTTTGGCATAGATATTTTTAGACACTAAATCAAACTTCATAAATCACAGTTATTTCATTCATAAGTGAAGGATAAGAAGGAGTTATGTAATAAATATGAGACTGCATTTTTCTTTTGCACTGAATCAGGTGAAAGAACTCTGTCTGATATGGCATATGAGTAGGACTCAGCTTGACGGAACCACTCCAGTGGCCTAGTGGTTTGAGCATCCGCTTTGGATGCCAGAGGTCATTGGTTGATCCCCAGCCAATTCATCCAAAGGACTTACAAAAATGGTACTAACAGCTCCCTTGCTTGGTGCTCAGCATTAAGAGGTTATTGTTAGGACTGGTCAGCCTGGTGTCAGGATAATGTGACTGAGTGGGACATCACGCTACATGACTGCACCATGATACCCCAATGCTAGACATCACTATAAACTGCCACACTGCAGACATGATAGCGATATGACTGAAAAATTGTTAAAGTTATGTTAAAAATCCATATCACACGCACGCACGCACGCACTCACGCACACACACACACACACACACACATGGCTTGATGGCCTTGACGTAAACCCTATGTCATATCAAACTTGTTCTTTCTGTTGACTCAGAACAAAACATATATGTGTAGGACTTCCGGAAAGATGGCCACCATTGCTTAACTGCTTGAGATAGGCCGATTTTGTGCTATATTTATGATATTTGTGCTTGTTCTCTATCATCATCTACATTATTGTGTTTCTTCATGCATTGGCTGTTCCATTTGTTTTGGAAACGAGAACAATTATAATTTTTTTCAGCTGTTTTGTCCCAGTGTTAAGACGTCATTTATTTTTTAATAAACCGCCGTCACGTGACCGCTTACAATACAACGGACCTTTGGTTACATTCCGCAGGTGATGAATCAAAGTGTGCGGATTTAACACCCAGCAATTACTCCATCAAGTCGTTCCCCCGCAACTTTCGCGGAGGTGGAATTGCTGTAATTACAAAGAATTCCATGATCAAATACCTTAAATACAACACAACCTTCAATTTCTGCCACACATCGTTTGAACTAGTCCAAACAACGCTCACACTGGAACAAAGGTCAGTTCATTTTTTCTGTCTCTACCGTCCTCCTCCTAGTAGAAAAAACAAGCTGACTGAATCTCTCTTTTTGGAGCAGTTTCCAAATCTTCTAGAGTATGGAAATTCGATAGGTGGCAACCTAATTATTCTTGGAGATTTCAGTTTTCACTTTGTCCTGGTAAACCATACATGTCAAAACTCCTAGTTAACATTCATGTTTTCAATCTTAAACAGTCAGTTAGCCAACCTACCCATGAACTTGGTCACATTTTAAACTGGTTTCTTTATAGACCTGATGATAATATTCTGCAATCCACCCTTGTATCCCACGAACTTGCATCGAATCACCTCTGCATTGTATGCCATCTTGACATATCAGTCCCTAACCCTCCACCTCTATTTGCTACTAAGAGAAACCTCCCTATGATAAATAGAACCAAATTCATGCATGACATCCAAGAAAACATAACAACTTTCTTACATCCAAAAGCGGAACAACTTGATAACTGCCTGCGTTCATTGCTTGAAAAACATGCCCCAGCCACCAAATGCAAAGTATCAATAAAAAAGTGTTCTCCATGGTATAGCAGTGTTAGGGACCAGCTTCGCACTGGTAAAAGACATCGCCGAAAAGCAGAGAGGCTTTGGCTTTCCTCCAGACTCACTATTCATAAACAAATCTATAAAGCTGCTAAGAAGAACGTCACAAACATAGTCCATTTAGCCAAATCATCCCACTACAGTACTAAGATCACAGAGAGTTCCAGCTGCAAAGAGCTCTTCGAGATAACTAACAAACTAATGTCAAGGAACAAATGTACACCACTTCCAACAACCTTCTCTACACTAGACCTTCCAGACCAATTTGCAAATTTCTTCAATGACAAAGTACAAACCATTGGAGATTCGCTTGACAGCACAATTTCAACTGATTCGTCACCATACAGTTATGATGCAGAATTTCAGTGACAACCGACGGACAATCGTGATGTAAAGTGCACCAAAGTCTTCTGAACTTGATCCAATTCTGACATCACTGCTGCTTGAGTGCTTAGACCCAATATTGCCTTCACTAACTAATGTTATTAATATCTCTCTCTCATCAACGGAATTCCCATCATTTTTCAAAACTGCCATCGTAAAGCCACTGCTAAAGAAACTAACACTGGAATATAACGATTTAAAGAACTACCGCCCAGTTTCTAATCTCCCATTCATATAAAAATGTTAGAAAAGGTTGTTCTAACTCAACTTGTATCTCATTTGAATTCAAACAGTCTTTTTAGCAATGTACAGTCTGCATATCACCCTTGCCACAGTACGGAAACTACTCTTCTGAAAGTATTTAGTGACATTTCTCTTTGCTTTGGATAGTGGAAAGATTACAGTCCTCACTCTCCTGTATTTATCTGCAGCATTTGACACAATAGAACTGTTCTTGGACCTGATCTCTTCATTCTGTATACTCAGCCACTCTCAAGTGTCATAGATCATCACCCGGTGTCGCACCAATTGTATGCTGATGACACCCAAATATACAAGTCAAGCCACCCATCTGAAGTTGATGCTACCATCCATGGAGTAGAGAAGTGCATTTCTGATGTGAAATCATGGATGACATGTAACAAGCTGCAGATGAATGATGATAAAACTGAGGCTATTCTGATCACAACACAAAGACTTTCTCATTCACATCCTTTACCTCAGACAATAAATATCAGCAACACCAACATTAAATTCTCATAGTCAGTATGGAACCTAGGCGTTACTCTAGACAGTACTCTCGCATTGCACCAACATGTCATGAACATATGCAAGGCTGCATATCTTGAATTGAGACGCATCAGTTCCATTCGTAAATATCATTCAGTTGATGCCATTAAAACACTTGAGTGTTCATTAGTACTTTCAAGACTGGACTATTGTAACTGAATTCTGTCTGGTTCGTCACAATATTTACTCTAGAAACTTCAAAAAGCTCAAAACACAGCTGTACGGATCATCTTTAGAGTACCTTGATTAGAGCACACCTCACCACTGCTCTGTACCCTACATTGGCTATCAATTCGATACATAATCAAACACAAAATTTGTTCTCTGTGCTATGTTTCAATGACAGACTCCAGTCCAACATACCTATTCAGCCTCACCCATGTGTATACACCAGCTAGATCTTTAAGCTCTTCTTCTGATAATCGTATACTCTTTGTTCCCAAGGTGAAAACAAAGTCATATGGACATCATTTGTTTGCACACCAGGGCCCGGCGGCGTGGAACGAATTGCCCATTGAAATTAGACACATAGACACAGTGGTCCCTTTTAAAAGTGCTCTTAAGACTCACCTGTTTTGACTGCAGGGACAAATTTAGCGACCTAATCATGTTTTGTATCTTATATGTTTTCAGCATGTTTTTGTTTTCCAGTTTCATTATTTTTGTCATTTGTTGTTCTGTAGTGTAGTCATATCATTATTGATGGTGTAAAGCACTTAGAGCTTCGAAAGATTAGGCGCTATACAAAGTCCTCATTATTATTATTATTATTATTATTATTATTATTATTATTATTATTATTATTATTATTATTATTATGTGTATATATTAAATTCATTATGAAAACTTGGGGTAATTTTTTTTGCTTTAGTGGATACATTGTAAGCAAAACATTCTGTATTCTTACAGTGGCCCAAGCATTTATGAGGTGTTGTAACATTTCAGCAAGTGTCAGTGAATTTTGTTTTATTGAGGAAAATTTTATTTCTACATAGCATGCTGTTGAACATTTCTCCAATGCTAGGCATATGTAGTTAAAATTCAGGACACATTTTAGATTTGTTTGCAATGAAAGCATGGAAATTTATTTTACATGTTCTCACGAGTGTCATGTAATTTGGAAATAGAAAACATTTGCCCATACCTGTCAACATTCCCTTTAAGCGAATGGTAGATGTGCACACAATGCTTGCAGCATTGTGCAAGCATTACGGAGACGTGCAAACTTTAATGTTGGATTGACAATTGAGCTGCACAGAGATGTCTGAGCAGCTGCATGCATGCGCACGCGCGCAGCTTAGAGGGAACGTTGATACTTATATGTTTTAATTTAATTGTCTCTTAGGAGAATGATGCTTACCGTATTTTTGCGTATATAAGACGCGTCTTATAAAAAATTTTACTTACCTTGCAACCATGGTGCATCTTATATTAATGGGCGTGTTATCAAAGTATTTTTTAACACGAACGAACGGTACAGTGTCTGATATTGAATGACGATTATTGCGGTCGATATTCATGATTCACGATTTTCATTCCTAGTTGTAAAAACAATTGGGTAAGTGTTCACAATATAATAAACTGTTACTAAATAGTGTTTGACTTGATCAAAAATCAATGTACTGTATTGTTCTATTCATCTTCATTTTCATCGTCATCAGTTTTGGCTTCAAATCCATCGAATCTTGAATCAAATTCACTGTTGTCATCGCGGAATAACTCCATAACTGATGCTTATTGATCCTCATTGGCGTCAGTGGTATCGGATGCAGCTGAGTCGTCGTCCGAAGAACTGATATAGCTAGCCGGTTCGGGAATTATCCCACACTTTCTGAAAGCCATTGATGATTGTCGTCATTTTCACTTTCTCCCATGCCGCATATGATTTTCGCTTCGGCATCGTGACAATTTTATAAATTTTAAAAATGCTAAGCAAATTGATCACTCATTTATATATAACAGGAGACTGTTCCCACCTTTATATATGCTAACCGCATACATCGGGCATTTATTGGTCTATGTACTAATCCCACCCACTGAAGACTTGGCCTAACAGATCAATGAAGCCGCCTTTACATCCGGCATTTATTGTTCTAGAATCTAGATACCAGATACTAAACCCATCTGCTATTTGGCCTTTGATCTCAACTAAAAATGGTAATGAAGCCTTGTTTACTTCCGATGGGTGATGGAACATTGGACAAATTTTCATTTATGATAAAGGGAAGGTAACCACTGGAGATAAAATGCTCAGTTCAGCAGATGGCTAGACCGTGTGCGTCTTTTATTTGTGGGCGTCTTATTTAAAATATTTTTTACACAAATCGTCAAAACCCGCGTCTTACATATGGGTGAGTCTTATAATTAGGTGCATCTTAAATGCGCGAAAATACGGTAATTATTTGAGGAGCAATACATTTTATGCTTGGCAGTCCCTTAAAATTGGAGGATGAGTTGATCAAGTAGATGTGGGATTTGGAGACCTCCTCATTGGGGATACAGCTTTTTTTTTTAAGCAGCTGGGTGTAAAGTGAAAGTAGTCTTTCAATCAGTACAACCATTTGTATTATTGTACTTCTGTCCCAGGAAGCCTTCTTATTCAAATGAAAGTCAGAGGTAAGTCCAGAGTAGTTTAATTTGTTTCAAAATCAACAGGAATGTGATTATTACTCATATGTTTGGAAAGCTTGAAAACATGGTCAGTCATGACCTGCACCAGATAAGTTGTAAATTTGTCTGAGGCCATTATTTGCATTAAATATTTTTTTTTCTTGCATGTTTTACTTTAGTTTGAAGATTCTTAAGATTGATTAGAAATTTGATGCCAGTTTTGTTTTAATTGATTTGAAGAAAATTTGATGCCAGGATAGAACTGGTGATAAACTGTTCTAGTTGTTCAATATTTACACAAAGAAAAATATAGTTTATTTAGTCCATTTAAATTAATTCACATCCTTGAGAAAAGCTGACAGGAAATCAGTACTTGAGTATTTCTTATCTTTGTACAAGAAGAAATAAAATTGCCTTAAGATTATATTTGCCTATCTAATACTGAATTGTTGATTGTTTTAATAGGATAATATCTGTGTGTGCCAAGGACCAGTTTGGAATGATATCTCACAAAACTATTTAATTCAACATAATTAATTGAATCTGGCACTTAATTGTCTGATGAATTTCCATTGGGATAATCAAGACAGAAGAAGGGAAGGAAGAGAGTCATAACTTGTTCTTTGTTTGAGTTTGGTGCTTTGTTTGCATAATGGTTTGTGTTCTCTGACTCACCATATTAATTGTCAAATAGCAGTTTTGCTAGATGAATCTATTCTTTTGCACTTAAACTGTGATGTAGAGCATGATTTATGAATTTCATTTCCCATTTTGATACAGTATCAATAAAATGATGTCACTAAAGTTCTCAGTAAGTGCTTTCAGGCCATCATGGACCTTCAGAGCAGACCTTCATGGTCATGGAAGCAGAGTTCTCAAAAGCTGTGTGTCCTGCAGGCTGTATACATCTAGCCCTGAACTCTGAAGTTTCTGAAACTTTGAATCCTGTTCATCACATTTTCCTCTATTGGTTGTAAGCAAAAATTTCATAGGTGTCAAAATAAGTGATAAAAAAAGCAGAAATAAAACATTTTAGATTCAGAAAGTGAAAATAAAAGTTACTTTATTTAAATTGTAATAATTTAACTTGGATATTATAATTTATGCATATGTGCAGATCCAGTTTTCTAACCAGGATTTACTTTTTTCCTGTCTTGACCTCTATTGTCAGAAAAAGAAGGGTCCAGGACTTTTAGTTGTTCAAAAGGTTATGTATGGATAGCTTCGAGTCTGCAGCTTTTGGATGTGACATTTGTAGTATTTACTGGCTGTTCTTACTGGTCACTTGTAATATTTGACAAAGATACCAAAACCAAGTGTATATGTAATTTGTAATAATTGATTAAAAACTATAAAGTTATTATAAAATGACATAGTTATGAGGTTCATATTTCTGCACAAGTTTTGAGTGCCCTACATATAGCAGTGTATTTGCAATATCTATTGTTGCAATTAACAAGGTACTTACATATCTTTGTTTCATGCATAAAATCCTAAAAGTGCTGGGAAAATAATGGAAAAGTCTATTGAAAAATTCAGCAATTGTTAGCATTTTCCAGAATTAATGTAAGAAACATAATTTGATAGGGATAATCATTACCATGTTCGGAAGCAATTGATGCAAGTGAGAAAGTCTGTGATGCATACAGTCTACCAAATTCAAAGTGAAATGTTTTTGATCCTCAAAACTTTGAAACTTAAGGGTCCAGGGCTAGATTTGGATTATTGTCTCCAAAGATAATATGCATGCAAGCAAATTGATTGTTGGTATTTTTCATTTTTAAATTATCATTTAATATTGGAAAATACAGTTTAATAACAATCTAATTTCACACAATTATTTTTTGTTTATGAGTGAAATACCCAGTAGGTCCAAAAGTTATATCAGGCTGCAATGAGCTCAGTGACAAAAGACTGCAGTGTACTAAGATGGGACCGCCATGAAAAAGACTGTGTGGAAGGGGAATATGAAAAGATCATGAGATTTGACTTTTGAGAGGTTTCAATGTAATTTAAAGCTTTAGTATTTCAGCAGTAAAACTTAAGGCTTTAGATGGTAACTATGGCTCAAGACCCAGGCACGGTGTGTTGCAATGGTAGCTCCAACTTTGTATCATCTTTGGAACCATCTGAATGAATGGACATATTGTCATGATAGGAAGCTTGGGTTTCAATAAATTTAATCTCAAAAAGGTAAGAATTTGCTGATGACTTCTTGATTGGGCACAGGTCAAATATAAGTGTTTTGGGTGTTGGTGTTTTTGTAAACCAGATTTGTGCAGTATTTCAAACACTGATGTTTGCAGTTTCAAAGTGAGGACAGAAAGTGGGTTGAAATTTGATTTCAGATCATACAGAGTGTGACATCTGGTTCATAAGACTACATCATATGTGGGATTAAGATGGATAAGGAGATTGTTTCCTAGCAATGCATCTATAAGAGATACAGTGATGGTTCATTTGCCTCAACACACATGTAGAGGCTTTCTAAATGGGAAGTTCTAAATTCACTTAGAGCAATTAGGAGTCCCAGATTGTGTACCCAATCAAGCAGCTGGAGGCAAGATTTATTGGCTGATCCATATTCAACTGAGTGATAATGAAGTAGATTATGTATAAAATTTCATTTTTACATAATGTAAGGCAATCAATAACTATACCTGCTTTTTAACAGAATGTGTTATAGAAAAGGGCTTCTTTATATAGTGAGTGAGTGCTGTATATAGTAAGAAGTGCATAGGATAGTAATAGGGATTTGTATATGCTAATATGCAGAATTGCTAGAATAACAACAGCAGCACATGTTGTTTTAATGCATTTCCATTGTGTACTGCTGATAGACAAGGGATGGGTTCAATGGATTGTAAAGACTTGGCAATAATAGGTTATATCTAAGGTTACAAGTTAACGATCATAGAGCACATGGTAAACCTGGTATTTCAGTTCATGCCTAGTTTATCACTAATTATCCTAAACCAGTGTTTCCTGTCATCCCTAATGGGGTAAAGAATTACCTTGTAATAATAAAACAAACACAAAACTTTTCCACCTGATGGTAAGAGATGTGCTCTCATGGGTATGCTTTGAAGATAGAAAGAATAAGCTAGATCATTACTTTGGTGCATCTTATTGAATGAGAACATGTGACTGAATTATATACATGTGGCCAGAGTTACTCATAAACCAATTCCAGATTTTTCAGCTTTTAAAATTTGTTTTGACAATTTTTGTAGGAATGGTTGTTTCACAATGATAAGTGTCCAATGGAAAAGCAAAAGCAGATAATGATCGTTTGTAAACTAGATGATTGCTTTAATATGAGCTCAGGACTTTGGTTTTTCCCTTGCAAAAACAATGGTGTACCTGATATTTGTCAGGTTATTTGCTAAAATTTAAGTAAAAACAGACCTGGCATTGTTTATAAATATCACAGAAATTTCCATTAGAAATTTCCAATGTCAAGGGCATAATATTGTTATTTCATAAGGTGACACTGTATATCAATTGGAAATAAACTTCATTCCTTCTTTAAGTTGAGCTCTAACATTAGTGTTGTTTTTTGTCTTCAGATATAATTTGAGAAGAATCATTTATTTAATAATATAATTGGAATTTGTCAAACATATGGACAGAAGGCTGGATATATTATTATCAATGTGGCACATCAGACCATCAAAGACTTGCTACATCAGCACATTCTATATTAGAATTCATTTTGAATGCTATACTTTGGTCTTGTGATATGAATATCAGGATTATTTTGTCACTTTGTATTCTCGGGAAATAAATTATTTGTTTAATTTTACAAAATTAGTTTTTTTATGCTTTTGAGTTACTTAGTTAAAGACCAACGAGTCATAACAGCTTTTATAAGTTTTAATTAAGATAGTAATTCTTTTAATCCTGAAATAAAATCCCTGTGATTTACATGTAAGAAAAGTATTTAGCTTTTGATATTTCCATGAATCTTCAAATTATGTGCATTTTCAATGTTTTGATTTTAAAAAAGTATTATTGAAGAAATTATGTTTTCTCAGGTAAACAACACTGCTCCGGACACACACACACACACGTAAACAATATAATTTTCAATTTATCATTTCTAAAATTTTAAAGGAAAGTGCGATGGGCGATATCTGTTTGATTAAATTGAATTATAATATCATTGGAAAAAAATTGAAAAGGTAGCTTATTTATTTAATACAGATCCAGATCATGAAATGGAATTTTTTTGGCCACCTAATTCTTTTGTTTGAGTACATATCTAGTTGAAATGGATACTTAAATCTTTCTTGTGGATAATGTATTTAGATATTGTATTCATCTAGATAAAATTCATTTCCTATGTTAATGCGGTGTATCATTATTACGCTTCCTCGATGGTGTCTTATTTAAGAAACTAGACATTTTATCTAAACTTATTTATTGCTGATCTTTATTTATAATAATTTGTAATTTTTTTCTTCATTAATCTTGACAAAATGTAATAAGACAGCGCCTGGTCTAATTTTTCTTATACACAGAACTTAATAATTACATTGCCTGTCCATACATTTTGCCAGGGTTTCAGACTTCAGAGCTATCTGATGAAATTAGATAGATAAAGAAAGTAATTAATTTGTATTTGATAGAGTGTTCCATGGTTATATTGGCTTGAGAAGTAGAATAAACACTTCAGGTCAGAGTAAATTAGTTATTTTCTACATTTGACTAACAGCATGGATAATTCCTACAAGCTTGATGTTATTTGCTGTATAATTGACATCTCATGTCATATACACTATCACTTAACAGTAATCATGCACAGTTTCATTTTTGGGTCCACTGGTCCATATGTGAAAGTTTGTTATTGCTTAACTCCTCCTAAATTACTTGGAGGATTGACATGAAATTTTACACACACAATCAACCCATGGCCTAGTTGGTCCTAATTGAAAATGGTGCTGATTGGACATCCATTATGGACATCATGGTAGCCATCTTTAAAATCTTGGTATCACTACTCCTACATGATGGTCATATCAACATTAGGTTTTACTACAAGACTTCTTATGTTGTCTAGTTGAAACTAAATGAAAATGGTGCTGAGCTGATTTCCAATATGGTTGCCATGGTAGCCATTTTGAAAATATGTTATCCCTACTCCTCTTACATGGATAAAGTCATATAAACATAAAGTTATCACTAAAAGACTTTTTATGATGTTATTTTTTTTTCTTTGTAAAAAAATTGTGCAGCTCTGACATGCAGTATGGCCACCATGGCAGCCATCTTGAAAATCTTGTCACTTCTACATGGATGGTGGGGCATCAAGTGGCCGAGTGGTCTGTAGCGCTGTCCATTATGGATCACTGCCATCTCACCTCTATCTGCGTGGGTTTGAGTCTCGGATTCAGCCAATGTGGGTATGTGAGAAAGCTTGCAAGTAGTTTCTCGTGGGTTGGCGGTTCTTTCCGGGTTCTTCTTCTACCATTAATACTGGCCGCCATGTATAGCCTATCTTGTGCTGAAAAATGGCATTAAACAAACAACATTGATGGTCATTTAAACATGGAGTTGTATTAAATTGTCATGACTTTGCAGTGTATTATTATGACTTCAAAATGTGTGTTATTATGACTTCATTATACGTATTTAATACCATTTTTAGCACATGAGATCATACATTACAGCCAGTAGAAAACAAAATCTTTGGTCGAGGAAGATCCCAGGAAGAACCAACAACCTACTGGAATCTACTGGCAGCTTTCTCACATGCATTGGTCAAGTAAACTAGATTGGTGAGATATGAGTGATCTATTAAAGGACAGTGCCTTAGATCATTCAGCCCCCAAAACAGTTACATTAGTTGATCAAAGAAATTGAGTCAAAATGTTTATGGTGAAGATTTCATCATCTTTTCTTTACATTTTACATCTATGATCATTGACCATGTGCTCTTAATTGGTGTTCAAGATACTGATATTCAAAGTCTATATGATATTTCTCTCAGCCAATGAAATTAATCGTCTTATGCTTCTTTGGCAATGTGTGTACTCTGTTCAGTAAGCTGGCTTGTGGTGCACTCGATTCAGATGCAGTAAACCTAAACAAAACTCTAATGACTTTTTTAAAATCTGTATGTTCTCTGGTATTTTCTTGGCTTCCTATTGGCGCCATAGAGGCAGCTTTCTTGCACCTCAGATGGAAAATAATCATCAATGATGCTGTGGCTCTGCCTAAAGTAAACACTGCAGATGATGTAAACAAACGGAACAGTAAAAAATTGTAGACAATTCAGTATTTGGTTGTTTTACTTGGATAAAAATGCCAAACATTATATTCTTTGTTAGTTGAGAAGAAAATTAATCTCTGAACTCTGCTGGAGATGGATTTTTCCCTTCTTTCCCAGTGGCCTTCAATATTATTTGAGATGGAATTAAAATTTGATGTGTCACTGATAAATTGAAGAATAGCTTTACATTCAGCTGAAATATTTGAGTTGATAACCAGTCTTTCTCTAGGTAAAGTTGAAAGTTTCACTATTCGATCGCAAAGTGCAGTATCTATCATAATGCTCAGCCTTACCTTCAGGTTTTGATTAAAAGAAAGTGTGACAATTCTTAGTTAGCTGCTTTAAATCAATATGATTATGTAAATAAAAATTACAAAAAGATTGCAATAATAACACATTGGTTCTGTCAGCCATGTAATGAAGTTTGTGCTGTCAGATAAAGAATACCATATAAATATATATGTGCTGGTGTATGTTGTGCCAGAAGATCTGGGTCTATGCATTTTATTAGGAGTAATGAGTAGACCAAACAAAATAGACCATGGTCTGCAAGTGCATTATGCTATGGCAGATCAGTATATCTGTTGTTTGAATTTGACAAACTTATAAGCAAGCACACATGGTACCACTGTTCAGACTGTGTGATTATAAATGCTGGTATAGATAGTTTAAATTGGTGATTAGTGAAATGAACCTTTCATTTATATTTTTATTTTTTTAAAAAGTTTTAAAAGTTTTCAATATGTATAGAGAGATATAATATTTTTAATTGCTATCCTTATTCCATGTAGGGGACATTGTATTGTTTTGATATTTCCAGAGATATAATGTATTACCTTTAAACAGCCAAGGATGTTGGAGCAGCCTTGTCCAATGGTTATATTTTATAGTCAAAATTTCTATGCAAGAGTAGTCTCATTTTAACCCTTATTCCATTATCTGTTGAACACAGTAGATGCGACATTATTATTAAATGGTCATTGAGAATTTCTAGATTTTATGTTATCATACAGGGTTTTAAGGTGGACTTTTTATAAATGCAGTTTTAAAACATAAAATATATGCTCATTGTCCAGCTGTAAACTGCACAGTCCTAGATCTGTCATTGCACATTGTGCCATCAGATCAGGGTCTGTGCAGTTTGTTAGGAGTTGTCAATAGAGCAAACAACATACTCCCTGATATGTAGGCACACTATGCAATGTCTGATCAGTGTTTATGCTTTCTGCAGCTGGTCTCAACGTATAGATGAGCATATATGGTAATCTGAAAGCTGAACATGTGTCAGTGTTTTTTTTCTTCTTCTGTTTTCAAATGATGATCACATGGTAGTGATGGGAAATGGCTAAATTTCATTAAAAAAATCATGATTGATCATAAATTCTATCAAAATGACCAATGATTCTTTTAAGTAACATGATTGATCACTAGATTTTAAAAAAGCAGCCAGTAACCTCTTAAATTTTATAAATGATAATTAGATTCTCCTAAACAGTCAGTGATCATCAGTTTCCCCATAATCATCAATTATCATTTTAAATTATGATCACTCATCAATCATTCAGTTTCTTCAAGTGATCTATGCTAATTTTAAGTTTACAATCAGTCATCAGTCATTAGCTCCTTCAACCTATGATCTATGCTGATTTAAACATTTCAATCAGTTGTTAGTTTCTTCAATTGATCTATGCTAATTTTAAATTTTTCAATGAGTCGTTAGTTTCTTCAAGTGATTTATGCAAATTTTAAATTTACAATCAATCATCAATCATTAGTTTCTTCAAGTAATCTATGCTAATTTTAAATTTTTCAATGAGTACCGGTAGTTAGTTTCTTCAAGTGATTTATGCAAATTTTAAATTTACAATCAATCATCAATCATTAGTTTCTTAAAGTGATTTATGCTAATTTTAAATTTACAATCAATCATCAATCATTAGTTTTTTCAAGTGATCTATGCTAATTTTAAATTTTTCAATGAGTCGTTAGTTTCTTCAAGTGATTTATGCAAATTTTAAATTTACTATCAGTCATCAGTCATTCAGTTTCTTCAAGTGATTTATACTAATTTTTAATTTACAATCAGTCATCAATCATTAGCTTCTTCAAGTGATTTATGGTAATTTTAAATTTTATGATCAAACATCTGTTTGTTCTTAGCGATAATTTTCAGTTTCATGATCATAGTTTCTTGCATGATCAATGGTTCTTTATCAGTTAATGAACATTTTAAAATTATTAATTTTTTCCAAATGAAATTGTGCAAAAAACAAAGCTGATGCCAGAGTTCTTTTTGAGATGGTAATAAATGTATTTGTAAAGAAATCTAAATGTAAATCAATTTTGCTATCTTCAAAAATGAACATTATTTCTTGCAATCCTACCATTACAAAAAGTAATAACAATAATTTAAAAAAATTGAACAAGCATTTAATTTATAAATGATAATTATATTTATAAGTAATAATTTAATCTATAAGTAACAATTTAATCTATAAGTAATAATTTAATTTATAAGTAATAATTTAATTTGTAAGTAATAATGTGCAGATTGATAGTTCATTTGCTGCATCTTTCAGTGAAAGGTCTAAATTAAAAAACAGTGAAAATGGCATGAAACACAATTAATATGAAACCAATCACAAAAATATCAATAAATAGACCTTTTGAATTACAGCACTGAATAAATTATAATCAATGTAACGAGGTAGTCGGTATCAAGCGTTATTGGTACAATATTGCACAAGCCCACTGGTCAGAGGTATTGCGCAACTTGGAAAAACAACACCCGAAACCGTCTCCGGCTAATACTCGTTATCTAAGGAATGACCTCTCTCTATGGTGTGATTTGCCCGGTTATAGAATGGATGTGGCAATCTGAGACACTATCTTGAACAAAGACAACACACGAGCCTCCGTAAAGATAAATAAAGAATATAATCAAAAGAATCAAGAGAAGGGAGACGCAGTAAATTACAATTTTCTTTCCTTTTGAATACTCTTAGTTCAGAAGCACTCTAAACCCGAAGTTTAAAATAATTGATACATTAATTAAATTTCAAACACTAATAAAATAGACAAATTTAGCCGTTAATGGCTGATAGCAAATTTCATCACAGAATTGAGTGTTCATTAACATTGGACCACTTGGTAAATTCACATGACCTGCTCGTAGTCTGGTTTTTCTGCTGTGTCTCGACTTTAACTTGTCCTCTGGATGAATGTGGGATTCTCACAACTCTGACTTCTAAATTCTTTTCCCTCTTTTGGATCTCGACCTCCTCGCTATTTCTCTCTCTCCAAACAAACTATTTTCCTTTGAAAAGAAAAGGGTAAAACGCCCTAAGTATCTCGTTATGCTTTAACCCTTTAGCTACTACAGCTGTTTTGTAGTTTCACTACTGCTCTGTGCTATCATATCAGTTACTCAGACTACTGAGGCTGTTTGCTAGGCTGAATACTAGAGCATCATCAAGGCTGACTACAGAAATTGACAATAAAAACATGGTTACATTTATATTCATTATTTCAATAGTTTTTACTAGATTTAAGTGAAATAAAAAACAGCTTACCTTGTATAGTGTCTGTTATTCATATATTTCTACTTTATATATACTCCTATATCCCATCATATAAGAAATCCCAGTCACATAAACTGTTTTGAATTCCATAAAATAAATCCAATATTTTCATATGTACATATAAAAACATGAATGAAATCCACTCTAATTAAAATGTTGCAATTGGTACCACTCAAAACAGTAATTATCCACACATAAATGACGATGTTATCAAGTATATTATAATATATGTATAGCAAAATTACCATGTTCTATGTCTTACATGTAGGACTAATGCCCACATGTGATGCTGATTTCATACCATTTCATGTCTTGCTTTTGGTCCCCTATTTTCTTAACAACATTGTTTGTTTCTTTCACAAGATTTTCTACCAGATATTCAGGAATTAATCTGAGTAAAAAATCTTTCATTCACTGGTCCAAGCTTGATTGTTGTCTGTTGAACCAACGTAAGAATCAAAAACATTGATTTCGAATACGGCGAGGTCGTCAATCCATTGTACAATTGAAACTACGTCCGCCTTGTCATCCGATTAAAAATCGTTTGTATCTGATGTTGAAATCAATATCTGATCCATTTTCTAATTATGATCCATTAAACTTTTCGATATCACTTGCACTGGACACGTTAAAGTTGCTCATATCTGAATCGGAATCCATCTCTTTGTTCATCTCGAAAACACGTGTTTCGTAAACCGCGGAAAATTCATTTTAGTGTGTCTAAATTTAATCTCTCAGCATTCAAACTTGTATCAAAATGTCGAGTAAACAATCCTCTCATTGGTTATGATAATCAAAAATGTGTAAACTTTCGTACTTTCAACCAATCAACGTTTAGTTAACACGTACGTATTCTCCGCACATGAGCGTCGCTGGTACTGTGATTACTGGTGAACTTTACGCATCTGTGCGACATTGGCTTGTAAGCTAGGTTTTTCGGCACTGCAGATATGCGTCACGGATATTCGAGAGCTATTTACAGTAGACGCTTAGTTGCGGCAGTCGTAGCGAAAGGGTTAAGGGTTGAGATTGTCCGTCCGTCTTTCTGGTTCGAACAATCAGATCTTACTATCAGTGATAACCTTTATACGGCTAGCAAATACTACACAAATCTTCAGATCAATATAGCTATACCGCTAATTATAGACATCAGAATTTGGGGAAGTCACTTATATTCCCGTAAATCATTACGTAAAGTGAGGCAATAAATCATAGCACACAATCAATATTCACTAATATAAATTCAAAATTAATGTAGAACTTTCCAATCATAAATGTACACAGCGGGTTTCTACAACACCCATTAACCTACCTACGTATATAAGATGAAAATTCTAATTCAGAATTCAAAAGTACATTACTAAATCAATGTAATAACTGAACTATCCATACAAAATATCAACACGTCATGCATCTGTAACGACGAAACATCATATAAATTACATCATGATAAATGTGAACGATTCCTACAAAATATCAATAGATCATGCATCCGTAACGAAGAAACATCATATAAATTACATCATGATAAATGTGAATTTGAGTTAAATACCTTGTGTTTTTGGCGTCTTACAATCGTTCCTGGATTATAGATTTTCCCTGGAACCACAATTTTACAGACGTCTTTCCCTAAAGTACCACCCGGAGTCTCTACTATGATTGGAATTAATAATAATGTCTTCTCTTGCAGAAGTCCTTCCCAGACTGACTAAAATTCATTGGTTCGGAGTATATATTCCCACCAAAATTCAGGGATCGACCCACCCCCTCACTCCACATTTGACCAATCAGAATAAATGCTATTCCTACCAACATTTGGAAAACTGCTTAACAATGTGCAAAAAATGCCACCTGGGGTTGTAATAACACCCTGCCATTTGTCTCAAATCACTTTTGACAGATTTAAGTGTGAATTTCGCCTTTCTAGCCCGTCATACCACTAGTTCATTTTTACTATAAACATACTACCAGTGTGACCTGAGTTAGGAAAACATTTCTCCTCCACAAGATAACAGTTAATTGTTGGCTAGACTAAGAATTAATTAATGGATTTCACTGACGAAAAATTTGGCACTTGACAATCAATATACTATATTTTTGTATCCTGTGGTACATGCCATGGTACAGTGTTTCAGTCAGATATGGTGTCTTGCCAAATCCATAATGTTTTTTAAAAATTCTGGTACAAAAAAGACATTTCACTGAAAGAAACCATTTTACAGCAGGTAACAGCCATATTTAGATAATAGAACCACATTTAAACTGGAACCTCAAAAATAACAAATGCTGTCATTAAGATTATTTTTCCACACTGAAAGCAAACAGCCTAAATTTGACAACCTGTTAGTACCTCAAACTTAGAGAACGAGATTTTGTTCATTTTGCTGTACAATCTAGAACAATTATTCTACGCTGTCACTTTGGTATTAAGGTAAAGCATCCAATGCTGCCCTGCAGTCACCCATTTCTCAATAGAAGAGTTCACATCCTAACTTGAATTATTTTATGAATCATTATGTGCAGGATATTGTACATGTCATAACATCGGGAATGAAAACTCTACAAACTCAGGAATATCGACCTATCATTAGAGAATGACATACCAGTCACAATTAGAACAAGGTACAGAGATGAGGTGGTATGGCTTTCCCTCCTTATAACATGCTAGTAGGGGTGTTTATTGTGCAGATCACTTGCATGTAAATGACACAGCTATCACACTCACATATACCCTTTGATGATGTAACTTTACATAGAGCACATATTGTGCAGTGCCCACTTACAGTACAATAGTCTTGCTGAGTTTATGACTTTCACCTTTGCTGCAATTTTTTTAGACTATTTTTTTAGAAAATTTTTTTTGGTCACAGACTAGAAGAGTGTATGGGATGGTCTATTGTCCATCATCAATTTTTGATCATTCATCCATCTGTTAGCACACATGTTTCCTTACTCTTCCTAACTACTTCGAAGATTGAAATGAAACTTTTCACACAGATTCGTAACTAACCTCTTTGGTATGACTTGGCCAGGGTTCAAACCCATGACCTCATACATCCAAGGTGAATCCTCTTACCACTAAGCCACTGGAGCAGTCAAATCTTTTAGCGGCAACCCTTATTGACATGACTGTCCCTGTAAGAGGAGTGATGGTAACAAGATTCTGGATATGCAAAGGAACACCAGTTTCATCTAGGACCAACTAGAATAGGTCAGTACGACTGGTTGACCTTGTGTCAGGATAATGTGACTGGGTGGAACATCATGCTACATGTCTGCGGCATGATGCCCCAGTGATTATAGCTAAGTTAATATCTTGTTATTACTCCAAAATGGAAAGTCATATCAAACTTGGGATTTCCACCTGATGACTTATGATGTCTTTTTGGTTCTAAATGAAAATGGTGCCAAACTGACATCCATTATGGCCACCATAGAAACTAATTGAAAAATCTTGTTATCACTGAAGAACTAATGATGGTTTCAACACTCAGCAGTGATAAAGAAGAAATTGTCTTGTTTTGAATTTCTGTGACTTCTTTTCAGTTCTGGAGCAGAAGTCTTTTTAAGGGATTCTTTCTACATTTATATTTAAATGATTTGTCTTCCTAAAGTTTAGTTTTTTCCTAACAGTTTTATAACTTATCTTTTAATTAGCACTATATACAGGGTCTTCTCCAAGATGAACACTTGTAGGATTCATGCTGACTTCTTAAACGTATTGCAGAAAAATTGACTGTATTATGCGTTCTATTTGAATTCCTACCTTAATGTCTTCATTGCTAATTGTATGCACAGAAAGTTCTCATTAAGGAGTGTTGTTGTGTCCAGTGTGAATTTTGAAGTTTTAGAATTTTCAAGATCTAGTCTTTTTCTCGGACATAGATACTGAAAGTTGTCTCGATGATCAAACAAGTCAGTTGAGCAGAAGAGCTCTACTATGGTGCATTAACTGTGTAACGTGTACACACTGTCTAGTTCTAGTAGTTTAACTGTGTACACACTTAGTTCTTTGGACTGCCTATAATTAATTTGTGGTAAAAGTGTCAACATTTATTTCTTAGGTTTTTGTTGAAAGCTGAAAAAAGTATGAGACCAAATAGAACAGGATGTTTTTTACACCCACTTAAAATGTTTTTTATTTGAATGAGTCTTGTTGTATGTCTCCCATTTATTTACCAAACTCATAGAAGTGTTGTAATTCTCCTTGACACTACTTGAGAACCTTCTCTATCTTTAAATCATGATGTTTTAGTGTCATTTTGTAAAATATAAATGCAGTCATTTCAGTATCTTGACTACATAACAATTTAAAAACTGACTGATCCTTAGACCTGAAAGTAGATTGTATACAAACATGGTTTCCTCCAAGAATTTCTAAAAAAATTATATTATAATAATAATAATAATAATAATAAAAATAATAATAATAATAATAATAATAATAATAATAATAATAATTATTAGTAATAATAATAAAAAATAATCATAATACAAAAAATAATTAATAATACTAATAAATAATAATTAATAGTAATAATTAATAATAATATAATTAATTAATAATAACAATTACTAATAATAATGATAAAAAATAATAATTAATAATAAATAATAATAATACTAATAATTGATAATACTAATAATTAATAATAATTAATAATAATAATTAATATTAAGAAATAATAATAATAATAATAATAATAATAATAATAATAATGAGGACTTTATATAGCGCCTATTTAGCTTTATAAGCTCTAATCCCTTTACAATATATGTAATGATATGACTACAAATAAAAAAAAAAACGAACACCATGAAATTAGAAAACAAAATGAAATAAACCAAAAAAATAACAAGCAGCAAGCAATATACTTGCTAAATCTGGATGATTATGTTAAGTACATGCAACTTTCTTCATGTGATAACTTGGTCATTTTCTGATATCATTGGTTAGTCGTTTCACATTCTTTCTGAATATTTATGCAAATATATGCATTGTTCATCTTACCAAGACTTCATTTCTTACACTTCTATTAGATCTTATTATATATATTAGGTAGCACAGAATATTAACTGACCACTTTTATGTAAGCTGATTGTTAGGTGTATACATTTTTGTCAGTTTTTATTATTGTTTGTATGGAGAAATTTGCAGATGCTTCCATCCATTTACAGAATCTAAGTAGGAATTGTATGATGTAATTAAATAAGTAATTGCAGTCTGCATTACTTATGCATGAATTTTTATTACAATGTTTTGATGTTTTGACGTCTTGAAATATTTATCATAAACAAATATGTTTTCTCTAATTGAAAGTAATTTGCTTTTTAAAACTAATGGAATCATATTTTAATGAGATATTATTCAGAACATTTTGGGGAACTTTTGTTTAAAAAGTAGTTTTCTCATGCTAGAATGATTTTTAGATTGGATACTACTACTACTACTACTACTACTACTACTACTACTACTACTACTACTACTACTACTACTACTACTACTACTACTACTACTACTTTATGTATAGATGGTGCAGATACATTTATTTCAAGACTTATCCCTTGAGACCCACTTAAGAAAGAATAACATTATCATACAAACAATAACTATTTAGATGAACACATTATATTTATTATAAATACTGTCTTCTATTACAATCAATTAATAACAGGTACATGTTCAATATCTTTTTGTAAATACTGTAATATTTTATACTGGATGGTTTTCTTAATTGCCGGATATACTATTACACATCATAGGGTTTTGGCATTAAAATCTTTTATTGCATGGCCCATGCCCTGGAAGTAGTTGCCCATACCCTGGAGGAAGTTGCCCATACCCTGGAAGTAGTTGTACCTGTGTTGAACCCAACTGCTGCTACTACTATTCTTAAATTTGGTGGGTGAAGGTCATTGTCATTGTAGCTTGAAGTAGTACAATGCTTAAAATGTCCTGAATACTTTGTGTAGGTTTCCTGATTTGGCTTTGGCGTTTTGCAAGTTTGCAACATATTTATGCAAATATATGCATTGTTCATCTTACCAAGACTTCATTTCTATATCATGCCAAGGAAATGGGAGTTAAGTATCTTCCCAAGGACACACATGGACAGCCAGACCAGAATCGTGGATTGGGTGGTTATTGAACCCATGATGCTTGAATAACAAGTCTTGACCCTCTACAAACTGAGCTACCATGGGCTTCCAAAATCCTGTAAGTACTCATGTGCTGCTCCAGGTAGACAATCAATCCTTTCAAATATAGTACACCTGTAATCCATTACAGCTCTGTAAGTAATACTGTAAGTAATACTTTTGATTAATAATCAATAGGTGTATCAAAAACAACACTGCCCCTCTATTCTCATCCATGCCACAGAGAAATCTTAAGAATTTGCAGCCATTACAATTCTTGTCTTGGTCAGGTTTTCTCAGGTCATCTATGGTTTAATTTACATTATAATATTGCATGACATGCCTTAGTGCTTAATAAAGATGTAACTATAAGAGCCAGGTGCTCCCTGTATTTCTCATGTACATTTTGAGTGGAATATGCTCACATGGGTACTTGAAAACCTAGTCTTACAAAGATCTAATGGCACATTGTGTAGTGATGAGGGTGAATATAAGTTTATCAACAGGGAACTCTTTTTGAAGACAGAATATAAACAAAATCTTAGCTATGAAGTTAATTTTAGATTTTAAAAATTTAGTTCTCCTAGTTAGCTCCCTATAGCCACTGTTTGTAGTTTCAATGTGATTGGTATAGATAGAGAAAACATGGGCAACTTTGGGAATGAGTGGCCATGGCAACTTCTTTCAGGAATTGGGCCAGATAACTGATTTTTAAAGCCATATCCTATGATGTAAATTAACAGGTCAAGTGCCAGATCCAGTACAAGGACTGTATTTTGCCCACCCTGGGTTGAGAGCTACAGTTTGTTCAATTTATGGTTTTTGTGTTTTGGCAGAAATATACATTTCCATTTGATGGCTGATCTGGTTTTTTCAAACTGTAGTTTCATTGTTATCACTGAACTTTAGTTTGTTTCAATCATGATTTTATTGTGATTACAGACAAAAAATACACATGGGTCCTGTTGTAATAGCAGATCAACAGTTGTCAGGCATGTGGTTTTAATGTGATGTCATTGTGTATAGTTTGCCCTGGTTTAAATGTAATTGCAGATTTACATTTTTTTCAGCTTCTAGTTTCAGAGTGATGGCTGATTGATGTACAGTTTGTTTATCCAGCTTGATATTTTAAGTATGTTTCTAGATCTAGATGTTCAGCTAGTTGTTTGAAGTGAATAGCATAGACCCAGGACTGACCAACTGATGCCTAATGATGATGGCTGATCTAGTTCCAATTGCAATTCATTCAGCTGCGGTACACATCTTCTAAGGATGAACTTTTCTGTATAGTCTACAGTGTTCATTGTATATTTAAGATCACTTAATTAAAGCTTTTTGATATGCTCAGTGACAACCTGATGCAAATATTTTTATGACAGTATTTCTTATAGAGAGAGGTATCAATTTTTCAAAGTGTCATTCATGTAATGTGTCTAAAGCTGATACTATGTTAATCAGCATTACACAATTGTAAATGATACACTGGTAATACCTAATGTCTGAGCAATCCTAGAGTACTATATTCAGATAGATCATATCATACTGTATGTGCTCACAGAGGGAGTCTTATATATATATATATATATATATATATATATATATATATATATATACTCAGATGGATCTTAAGAGTTACTATATGTACTCAGAGGGATCCTAGAGTACTATATATACTCATAAGATCTTAAGAGTTTTGTATGTACTCAGATGGATCCTAGAGTACTCTTTGTATATATACATATATGTGCTGAATAATTTCAAAGTTTTATGAAGCTTGTGTATTGAATATATTTTTTGTGTGTATAATATGAAAGCTTGTGAATCTTTGTTCATACAATTAAGAATATCAAGTTTTCGTTTTTCTGACAATGAGAAAGCTAGAACTATGTTGACATAACACAGTTTTGTTTGTAAGGCAGTCTTTCAAATGATATATCACAATGGTTTTGTGTTTCATACTGTATTTAGATATAGCTATTCAGAATAAAATCTCTTTATTTTTGGCCAAGTAGTTTCTAAAACCTCTGTTTACTTGACCATATTCCTTCAGGTACTGTAGGTAAGTGCATTTGTATTGGAAAATATGAATGAGATTTCTTTTGGAGTAATACTGCACTACCTTGGGAGTGCATTTTTAGTCTCAAAAATGAATTCTATTATTGAAATATAGTAACATTTCTATTATATACTTATTTAATTTTCCTACCTAGGGCTTAGTAATAACTGAATACACTATAAGAAACAAAGTAATTGAATTTATGTTGTATTTCAAAAGAAATATATAACCTTTGATTCATCAGTGCACACTAACAGTATTAATGTGCACAGAGCGCCTTCCAGCAACTTTAGTTTTAAAAAAAAAAAATTCTCATTTTGGTCTACTTTGTCGAGTCATAATTTGAATGAATGCGCATTGAGTTTACAGTTGGTCTAGAATGGATGGATCCCTCTCAAATCTGCTTTTCTGATTATGATGGAATGGATTTATTAGGTCAGTTCAGAGCAGTAAGGAGATCGTCATTTCAGTCAAAATTACAGTACAGTTTCAGTGTGTATTCAGGTTTTCCATGACATGGGGTCATGTCATTTGGATTTGCAGAACTAAGAAAGTACATTTTGAGAAAATTCAGGATGCATAAATGGAAGT
Organism: Unio pictorum; assembly: GCA_030141615.1. Classification (NCBI taxonomy): domain Eukaryota; kingdom Metazoa; phylum Mollusca; class Bivalvia; order Unionida; family Unionidae; genus Unio; species Unio pictorum. The sequence continues at coordinate 15,920,928 of JARLTB010000020.1, read as the reverse complement.
ATATTTATTACCTATCTTCTTACCAGACAAAGAACACATGTATATGATCTGTCACTTACATGATCACTGTTGGAGGGACCCTAACTACAACCAGCATCATAAAATGTGTGACTAATATTGTTAGCCTAACATTGTATTGATGTAGTTTTGTGATGGTCCATTTAGGCAGTAGAATAATACTTGTTGGTTCTCAGGCTCTTAGTTTCCTACCAAAACCTTCAGTTGCATTTTTTTCTTGAATATAGTGTTTTGACTGACTTGTAAAATGCTCCATCACTGACAGATACTTGATAGCTCTTGGCCTCAATGCATGTCTGTGCTATTTTTTATAGAACCTAGACAGCACTGGTCTGAATCAATCTGTTTGTGATATATTTCTCCTGAATAATTTTTAAAATTATCATAATGACTGTTCCTCCTGTGTAATGTTGACATAGTTCATTTGTTTGATTGTTTGAAAGTTTCAATGGCGACTCAGTGTACTTACCTTCATCATCTCTATTTTCAAATGAACGAAACATCCACAAATTAATAAGTCAAAAGCTAATTTGTGTACTAAATGAGTGTACGTTGTTTACAGTGTAGTTCATAATATACTATACTATTTTTAGGCACACGTGTCGTGTAGTATGAAGCCATGGAATTTTGTATTCTGACAATGTAAGAACATGAACATTTATCAAGTCTTGTAACATTCCTTGCAACGTTATGCTTTTGCATATGAAAAGAGGAGTTTTCGTTGGTAAGCTAAGGGAGCATTAGTTTTGAAATCCATGGGTTGTGGACTTGATATCCACCTTGCCAGCCCATGTTTTTCACCATGATGTGTCCATCAGAAAGCTGGTTTCCTGGTTTCCTCTGTAGGATACATCCAATAATGTATTAAATATGCTGTTAAGATGAATAAAAGCTATGAACAGCATAGACCTGATGTAATTATCACAATAAATGGACGTGAAACTTGGATGTACATCTAAAAAAAGAAAACACATCAGAATGTTTGAATTGTTTCAATGAGTGTTTAAGGATATGAATCCAGTTTTATTTGGTTGAAAATGACACAAAATGGATACATTTATGTTCCTATTATGAAAACACACACAGACACACACACAGACACACACACACACACACACACACACACACACACACACACACACACACACTATTTTTTTTAAGCAGATATTAAGTTATTTAAATATTGTGTGCATTTGAGCAATTTTTAGGAGCAAGAATCAGAAGGCTGTATATTATGGAACAAATGGTTAATTATGCTTTTCTTTTTACAGAATTAATCTGGTTAGTTTTGCTTCTGAAGTATAAGCACAGTCTGAACATGAACTGTTCCATTCCAGGTGACAAGATCTGTCAAAAATCAACTCCTAAAGTGTTAGACTAGAGACATTTTTGTCTTGATTGGTATCCACACCTGAGTTTTAGTTCCTGTCAGATCAAGAACATGATAAGAAATCTTACAAATAAGAAAATTAAACTCTTAAGCTTGACTTTTTCTTACTGAATGTCACATATTTTGTGCAAGAAACATAAGTAACTGTGGAACCAGATATTATAAGTCACTGCTCTTTACTGTCAGCTGCTGTCATTAGCAAGTTATGGTGGGACAGGGTACTGTATATACATGTAGTCACAAGTCAGTCAAACTGCAAGCAACAAAGTTCCTGATTTGCCTTTGCATGAGTTATTGGCCTTGGCAGATCACGGTTTATCTTGGTTATTATTCTGATAACTCCTAATAAACTGCAGGTACCAAGTTCTGCCAGCATATTATGTGACAGCAGATCTGGGTCTGTGCAGTTTGCAGTGGGACTTATTTAAAAAGCAAGTACAATTGGCAATGTTGAACCCTTGTATATAGCGCAGTATGGAGGGTGTAGATCAGTTGCTTGGGTGGAATTAGATGGAATAGAGACTTAATTGAATTGGAAATAAAAATAATTGCTTCCATGTTTCTGTTGTTGTTGTTGTTGTTGTTGTAGGGTTTAATGCTATTTTACAGCACAAGATAGGCCGTACATGGTGGAAAGTATTAATGGTGGAGGAAGAACCTGGGAAAAGCCCGGAAAGAACCACTGACCCACAAAAAGATATTAGCAGGTTTTCTCACATACCCACATTGGCCAAATCTGAGACTCGAACCCATGCAAACAGAGGTGAGATGATAGTGATCCATAACGGAGAGGGTCTTAGATCACTATGCTTAACTCGGGTGCCCCATGTTTCTGTAACTCTTACATGTCGTAGAGTACTTTCGTCCACTGCAGCATGTACTATTCAGAGTGATTTTAAAAGCAGCGGAAGGTAAGGTAAAATCTTTAGAATGCGTGATGTAAGTTTCAGACCTTGTTTTTTGTTATTATTTAGACTTTTCTAAGTAAAAAAACAATCTTTTAGTTTTCATGGCGTGGGGGTGATTTTCTTTAACCTCAAACATATTAATATAGTTAGTCCATTTTTCTGCATATTAGAGTAAAATTATATTTTTCAAGTTATTGGTGGTGGGTCAGCAATTTCTTTTCTTTTCTTTTCTGAAAGATCCGAGGCTTACTCCATTTTATACCCAGAGAATTAAATAGTTAGTCTCTTATAAACATACTATTTAACATTAAATGTTGCATTTATTGCTAGATCGATAACCATGAACTCTACCTTGTAACAATGCATTCCTTGCAATAATTAATCTACACACTGGATATGGGGTTTCACTGGTCCAACATTTTTTACCTTTTGATCCATTTATTTTGACTTGCCAAAGGTCAAGTGGACACACACAATTGAATCATTATTGGTATCATTGTACCATGTATGCAGATCTTGATCTTGGCAGAAATGAGAAATGAATACAACACAAAAATGTATTTACCATTGAAAGTAATGCACAGAGTAACCTAACATGTACTGTGTTACATGTTTGGTGTGACTGCAATGGCACAGAGTAACCTTACATCTACTGTGTTACATGTTTGGTGTGACTGCAATGGCACAGAGTAACCTAACATCTACTGTGTTGCATGTTTGGTGTGACTGCAATGGCTCAGTGTAACCTAACATATACTGTGTTACATGTTTGGTGTGACTGCAATGGCACAGTGTAACCTAACATCTACTGTGTTTTATATTTGGTGTGACTGCAATGGCACAGAGTAAACTAACATCTACTGTGTTACATGTTTGGTGTTTCTGCAATGACCCAGGCGCTTTAAGACTCACCCAGCATAGATTTGATTAAAAAGTTAAAAAGTCAGGAACCCTGGAATTGAAAAAACTTTTCCAGTTGCTTGTGGTTTACAGTAGGCAATCATGGAATTAAAAGGACAAGTATTCTTGATTGTAGGTGATACATACTTTTCAGTCAATCAAGATGGATGGAAGATATTTTTGTCTTGGGTATTATGTTATAATAGAGAGTATTTTTACATACAGAATATTTCAAAAAATATTATCTTCAGTTTTTCAGACCAAAGAAAATGTGCAGCAAGTCATAACTCACTTTTTGGTGTAGATGTATAGATCACTGCCAGTACATATTAATTACTTCAGAGGGTATTACTTCAGTATGTATATGTTTCATGGGAATCTTAAATTGGTGGTCAAACAAATAACAGTCTAAACTGGTAGATTCAGGCTAATATTCTAAACTGGTAAAATAAGACTGATAACAGTCTAAACTGGTAGACTCAGTTTGATAACAGTCTGAACTGGTAGACTCAGTTTGATAACAGTCTGAACTGGTAGATTCAGTTTTATAACAGTCTTAACTGGTAGACTCAGTTTGACAACAGTCTGAACTGGTAGACTCAGTTTGATAACAGTCTAAACTGGTAGACTCAGTTTGATAACAGTCTGAACTGGTAGACTCAGTTTGATAACAATCTGAACTGGTAGATTCAGACTGATTACAGTAAATACACTGGTAGACTTTGTTTGATAACAGTCTGAACTTGTAGATGCAGTTTGATAACAGTCTGAACTGTTAGACTCGGTTTGATAACAGTCTGAACTGGTAGATTCAGACTGATAAGTCTGAACTAGACTCAAGTCTGATAACAGTCTAAACTGGTAGACTCTGAGGCTGATAATTTAACTGGTTGAGTCAGGCTGGTAACTGGCTAATATTGCTAGATTGATAAGATGAATTGTATTTCTTATAATTAAACCTGGGTAAGGTTCAATATTTAGTGTGTGTGTTTGTGTATGTGTGTATCTCTCTCTCTCCACCTCTCTCCCCCCCCACACACACTATTGCGAGATCTGCACTATTTATTGTGACATAATTAAACAGTAGACATCCATTAATTCAATTTCTTTTGAATTTGAAGTTGATATCACAAGTTCATGGAAGCTTGGCTGTTTTAAACTTTGAAATTGCATTAAAAATAATTAGGTTAGAAAAGTGAGATTTGGGCATACTATCAGTAAAATATATGAATGGTGATCTCATATTTCAGAATGTTGTTAAGTTTTATAAATTTTCAGTAATTGGTGCCTCAGTACAATTTAAAATTGTCCCTAAGGAGAAAGAGTGAGTCAGTGAGCATCATTAATGTCCAGACTTACATTTGACAATTATCAGAGCTTGTATAATACTGTTTCTGCAAGAATAAAATATCAAATTTCAAATTATCACATTATTCATGCCCACCTAGGTTGGTTAATTAGATGGATTTGAAAAGTAAAATTGGTTTTTCTACTACAAACCTTTGTTTTTTTTTTAAACTTAGCAATTTTCCATCATGCCACTAGAAAACAAGAAAAGACTGCACATAATCACATTTATACTTTTTGTTGAAAGTTAACAAAGGATCAAAAAACATGAATACTCTTGAGAGTAGCATTAAATTGTTGGCAAATTATCTTATGGTTTTCCTTTCATCACTTTAAACATTTTAAATAACATGTATTAGTGCATCTAACATCATATTCACCAGTTGCTTTTAAAATTATTTTTGGTTGAAACTTTTGTTTTCTAATACTGTTATAACTGTTTGGTTTGGTTTCATGTTATATGACACAGCAACACAAGTTGTTTATTTAGTGCGGAGACAGTTGGACTTTAAAAGTGCAATGGTCACACCAATTCTGGCTAATTTGGTGGTAGGATTTGAACCTGCATCCATCTGGTGGCAAGCCCAGCATGCTTACCACTGAGCTGCTACAGCTTCTGTGGCTGTAATGAGAGGAATAATAGTTTTGTAAGCAAATATCATTGGCAGTTAAAAGTTGGAATGTTATGGTTTTACGTGTACATTTAACGGATTATCAGCACAGTTAATGGTTATATGGTGCTGATTAAAAAATAAAGATTTAAAAATGTATAAAGTATAGAAGAAAAAATTTTAGGAAGATAAATCATTGTATAGTTGTTCAGCTCAGCATTGAGAATGATACATCTATAATTTAGCTCACTGATTTTTCATACAAGCAGCTTTACATGTATCTAATTTATTGAAGTTGTTTTCATGCATGAATGATGTTAACATCATTTTGTCAGCTTAATAGCAATACCATACATTAATCTTCCATATTTGTCTAAAAGTTATGGAAATCTTTTTTTAAAAATAAGGACTGAGCAGTTAATGGAGCCAACCTATGCCACAGGAAGAAATCAAACATCTCTCTCATCATCAAGTTTTAATTATTTTAAATTTAAACTTATTGCTTGTTTCTGATGTGATTTAACTAGTGGGCAGGCCCTCTGGTATATGATGGTTCCAATAATCTCAGTCCTACATCAGTGAGACACTCTTCTATAACACAAAGACCACCATGGCAGATTATGTGTACATAGACCACTCTTTTCCAGAAAGTGTCAATTAAATGGTTTTGCTCTGATATTGATGCAAATAGTATGTAACTCATTATTGCACAAAATGTGTTAGGTAATTTTTATCAACGTTTCGAGAGATTCACTTGAAAATTCATTAAACTACAGACCTGGAAATCATTCACAATACCAAGTTGAATGAACTAGAAGCATGCAGAGAAGTACTGCAAGAATAAAGATAGAAGGTAAAGTTGTAAATATTGTATACAATGTATATTAAATAAAAGATTAAAGATACAAAATTCTTTAAATATGAGGTAAAAATTCATTATATAAATCACATTCTTTCAGAAAGATTTTTTTTCTGGTACTAAAATGGTTTAATTATTGGAAAAGGAAGATATTTTAATACAGAGAAATTAAGGATTCTAAAGACAGCAGAAATGTGTGACCCCTCAGGAAAGGTGACTTTATACATAGAGTGAAATATTTAAATAAAAGTTTAAGACGGTGAGGTTTGACAATGATTAAAAAAAATAGATGATTGCTTAGAAAGTCATTTTCATTTATTCAGTACAAATAAATCAATGCTTAAGTTTTAGATTAATCCTTTTTTTTGTGACAAAATCTTATAGGAAAAGTAAAATAGTTGAATAAAAGCTCCCATTTAATACAGTTTTCTGTTGTATGTTACACATTATTTCAAGCATAACCGCATAGACCTTGGTTTGTGACAACAATGTACATTACACATAGTTGATACAGAGTGACATTGGTTGGATAATTGATTGCACAAGTAATAATCTACCAACCTACTGAGTGGTACCCAGGATGAAACCTGACAGCAGAGATTAGGGACTGGCATAGCAAGGCCTGTTGGCATGTTTAGACATTTATTTACTAATATCAGAGAGATGGAAAAATGTATTTAATTCACTCCATGTATCTGTTGAATTAGTCTTTATCAGAGCTGATCCGGTGCTGTAGTTATTTGTATTGGACTGGTCAGATCAATTCCTGCCTATCAAAAATTTAGTGTTCTGATTAAGGACATGCTAGAGAAAATAAAAGGATGTACCTGGGTGCATAGTCCATGAGTGTTGGAATGCTGTAAATCATGTGTTTAATTGTTTTAAAAACAATCTCACACATTATTGTTTAATCTTGTTGTTGTATTGTTGTTGTATTGTTGATTGATAAAACAGGTTGGTCTGGTTCATTTAATCTTAGTACTGACATCAACTGGAAAAAAGTTTGATGCATGTGCCAAGTTCTTTGCAAGATATTATGATTCATGTAGAAGTCAGTAGAGCTCCACAAAAGAGTTACATGTATTTATTATGAAAGGGGCATAAACACTTTAGGGCTTGTACCATGTATTCTATTATGTAGGTTGTTTTTTTTATAAAAAAAGATGTCAGGAGCTATTGTTTGTTGTCTCCATTATGAAGATGGTTCATTTGATGTGCAAAATAAATCACTCAGTCTTGATTTGCATACACATCATGGTTTTGGCTGAAAATTCAGTCACAATATGTAGTTAATTTCTCAGAGCATGTTGGCATTTGTTAAGAAAATCCCATTAGTAATATTTTTACAACATTATATATGTGTTTAATTAATACTGTAAGAAAAGGTCATAAACTTAATGAATCAGAGAAGGACAGAGGCCATGGTTTCACCTCCTCAGAATGATGGGTTACTTCAAAATACCTGTATGTAAACTCCTCATTTGGGGCAACTGTTTCTCAAAATGAGATCTACTGTTGGGCTGTGTGAGATACTTTTTCTGAGATCCAAATTAATATACATATTCACAAAGTATCTTACCGTTTTGAAAGTTGCATATGTTTTGTCACTTTGTTGTTGTTGTTGTTGTTGTAGGGTTTAACACCATTTTCCAGCACACGATAGGCTATATATGGCAGCCAGTATTAGTGGTGGAAGAAGAACCACCGACCCACGAGAAGCTACTGGCATGCTTTCTCATATAGCCCACATTAGCCTAATCTGAGACTCAAACCCATGCAGAGGTGAGATGGCAGTGATCCATAATGGAGGGCACTTTAGACCACTTGGCCACTCTGCGCCCCTGTCACTGTGTAATAAGTTGCATAATATATATTTTAACTGGGTGGAATTACAGTTATCCTGGCAGAAGTTATTAATGTCAAGGTCATATTTAAAGATCAGAATAACAAATTTTTCATTAGACTCAATTTATGGATTTTCCTCCTTCATTTAAGGAATGTATAACATGTACTGTAAACATACCTACTAAAAATGTACACATCTTTTAATTTGGAAATGACATGTACAGTATATTGATTTAAAAAAAAAATTGTTGTAATGAAATAATTTGTTGGTATTTTTTAAAAAAAATAATTTTTTTCCTTCTCATTGAAATAGAATGAATATAATGTTTTCACTGTAATAAAGAATCACCAATCATTTTTTATGGTCAATCTGGTCTTGAGGACCATTTTTGAAAAGTTAGAAAAGTGGTCTCTGAAGAAAGATTATCACTTATCAGGGTTTAATTTAAAAAATGAAATACGTTCACAATCTCTTAAAAAACTTGCTGTTTGTTGCATAATATTGTAACCATTTAGAGATATACCTTATATTATACTTATAAGTCATTAGTCCAACTGCATGCAACATTGACCCAAATCTACCATTGCATAATGTACTGCAAGATAAGTGGCTATGTTGTTTTTTCTAATGTTACTTCTAACAGACTGCATAAACCTAGATCTACCATCACATTATGTGACTGGTACTATGTATTTGTATCTGGACCTGTGTGTATACATTGTTTATTTTAACCAATAGTAGATTGTGTTTTAATACTGGAGAAGTGCTTCCAGAAGCTTCCATCAATCAATGTCAATACAAAAAAGTGATAACCAACTCTTTCCAACATAATTGGTTTAGTAGTCTCTCTGATAGTATCAGATTAAACAATTCCATTTTGCCCCTTAAAAAAACCCAATAGCTTATCTGGTAACAGAATTACATGTATATATATATCTACTATACAGACTGGTTTAATTCATTTTGCCAGGAATGGTATACAAGATCATTTTATGATCTGTGGAATAATGACACTCTCACCTGTGTGTGTCTTAAATTTTCTCTGGGAAAGATGCTTGAATAAAAGTCCTTTCAAGATATACTTTACATATCTGTCTTTTACATGACACTTTTAAGAATTCTTTTTACATTGTTTCATTTTCCATATCACTGATGGATTTTACATCTTGTCCAATTTGTAGATGTGAAAAAAGTCTAAATTTCACAAAGATATGTGGGTGAAAAAAAAGTTAATATTTCAGTCAAACCATTGCATGATTCTCCAAGTAATTTTAGCCCCCTTCCCCTAAAGAAACAAATTCACTTTAAAACAGCATGCTGTTGATACTTTCACATTTAGCTTGAGCTAAATCTTCTGTTTGCATTTTATCTTAAAAATGTTATGTATAATCTTTTTTGTATATAGCTTTAAGTTTATCATGAGTTTTAATTTCTGACTTTACTTATTAAAGCAAATAAACGTTTTGTTTATGAGATGCAGTATCGAAGACAATACTGGCTCCAAGCATTTGAGAAGATCTGAGGTGTTACTGTATATTATTAACTTGTAAGATGAGTATAACTTCTAACTGCCTGGTCTGCTGTAGATCTTTGTTATGCAGATTGTTAGGATTATTTTGTTAAATAACATCGACCCAAATCTGCAGGTGCGTTATGCTATTGTGGATCAGGAACTTTGTTGTTTGCAGGTTGACTAAGCTTAGAAGAGGATATATACAGATATAGTACATTTTGCAGGTTATAAGGAAGTAAGGAACAAAAGACAATAATGCACAGCATCTATTTGTTGTCAGAATGTGAGGCATTGCTAAGAAGGAATATATTATTCAACATTAGGATGAATTTAGTTGGAAATGATCTCCATCTCACTTTTCATAAATTTGTTGAAGTGAATTTAAATAATGCAGATAAATTGCACTGGGACTGGGTTCACGTTCATATACCCATCTTAAGTGAGGCTTATTTTGTTATTATGTGGTTTTGTCCCTGTATCTGCTTAAAGATATTTTGTTTTTAAAATTAAAGATTGACCAGTATATATCATGATTCGTAGCTATGTTGTATTCCAGCCTGAAGCTCATAGCAAGAGAAGTGTGATTCTTTGACTTGTATCCTTGTCTGATTATATCTGATCTGTAGACAGTAAATCATATATAATAGCCACACTTCCTGCCATAAGGTGAAGATCAGAGCGAGAACAAAATGTAAAAGACTTGCAGCATTGTTTGGAGTGTAGTAGTTTATGATTCACTGCATATATTTTATTGAAAATCTAAGGAATTATATACACGCACATATATATATATATATATATATATATATATATATATATATATATATATATATATATATATATATATATATATATATATATATATATATATATATATATATATATATCATGACCAATAAATGTCTTACATACCTTAGACACACACTTACCCCAAAGGTCAAGGTGACAGCAGTGACCTATTTTGTTGTCTGGCCATAACTTTGTAAACATTAAGGAATAATATAGAGACAGTGGCTATTCACTTTTTAACTTTAGATATTTTGATCAAAGTTTACCTATGTCAAGTATATCGTATCATGTAATAGGCATGTCCCTGGCTTTGAGGTCAAAGCCATTTGTAGAGAAAAGGTAATGAGATGAGCGAATTGTGTGCCATTAATTGAAGACATGGTTTGTTTAAAAGCATGGTTGTAAATAGAACAGATGTACTGCTAGACTGGTTTTCAAATATTTGCTATACAAATTTAGGTTTTTTATTGGGGCACATCTGATGGCTCAAGGGAGGGACACACCTCATTTGATATCTCTCATGACACCTTGTGACTCCAATCGCTTGTGGGCCACATGATATGGCTTGGCAGGCCACATGTTTGAGACCCTTGCCCGTGACAATATTTGGTTCATAGTCAACTTTTGCTTTCCACCAGTTTATTACTTGTCATTGCTGTAATATAATACAGCCACATTCAGCTAAAAATATAGCTTGAGACCAGTACACAGGGAAAAAATGTTTTATATAACATACATAATAGAAATAAGACCTATTGTAAGTCATTATTCCTCTAAACAGATTGTTTTAAATACATTGACTGCATGCATTTTTAATAGTTCAGCTCAATATTTTGTAAATACCCAATAATGCAGACTACTACAGCAACAACCTACATCTCCATGGGTTTTTCTTCAAACCCATCCAAACTGAGAATCATGATCTATGTAGGAAGTCAAATCCTTCACACATTGACTGATATACATCTTAATTACAGAGTGAAGTTGTCAAGGCCTAAGTGTTAAGGATTAAATTTGATAAATAAAACTTCAAACTTGAGCACTGTAATGATTATCCTAGCACTCCAAATAATGGCAGAGTGATTGATCAGTTTGTGGACTATATAGTGGTATGTTAGGGCCAACTGGTAACTGTTTGTGTTGCAGAGATTTAAACACATTTGGTAGGGTCTGCAGTCTGTTTATCAACAGAAGAATTTGGTATAAAACTACCACACTTACGGTTAATTTATCTTGTTGCATTGATTTATCTTCTTCGAAATTTGTGTCACAGTGGAAATGACAACACTGATAGTGAGTGACAGGTAACAGTGTACTTTAGGATATGAATACACCAACAAAATGAGCCAATGACTCCCTAAATTTTGAAGAAATATTGTCTCTTTGCATCTTCCAAACAGAACTCTTGAGACCTGTGGCCCATTGGCAGCCAAAATCACTCTATTATCTAGGGCAAGACTTTGAAGTTCTTCTCAATAAATATACTAATTAGGAAATCTTTTACCTTGATTTTTAATATCAGCTGAAAACTTGCACATCTAATAAAATAATCCTTTTATGGTCAACATTATCTTGCTTGATTCATCAACTGAAAACTTTTGTGCCTTATGAACAAAGCTCAGAACAAAACAGAAAATCACCTGATATTGCAGCCTAATGTAGTCGTAAATATAATAATATTTTCTCTGAAATTTAGCTAACCTGACCATAAGGGCAGGTGTTGTTTTTGATCAACTCATGTAGGAATGTTTGTTAATTACATTATTTGTCAAGATTATGTAAAGGGTGGCTTGCTTAGGAAGAGAGTTGGTTCCATAGTAACCATATGGAAAATATGTTTTCATCTCCTAGAATAGCGAGTCAATTCTGATAAATATTTGCAGGAATGTTTCCTTGGCTATTGGTGCTTGGGGTGGCTCTCCTAGCTGAAGTGTGGCTTCTATAGCAATCATATGGAAAAAACACAACTTGTTTTCAACTTTTTGTCTAGAACTGCTTTTCGGGTTTGATGAAAGCTAGGGGATGATTTGTCAGGAAATGTTCTGTCAAATTAATGTGTCCAGCATGTTTTTCCTGGCATTGTGGTGTTGCATCAGAAGCAAGCAAATGGGAACAATTTTTTTCAACTTCTTCATGAGAACAGTTTTAACAACACTTGATGAGGTTTGGTTCTTTCAGTTTGATTGTATTATGATTGTTCTGGCATTGTCACCATATCTGGTCTTTGTTTAGAAGGATTGCAAACTCGAACATGTCTTGATCATATTCTATAGAATAGAGTTTAATGTGTCCATTCAGGATGACATTGAGAGCAAAATATACATTTACTTGTTTGGTTTTTTCTTAGGAATATAAAAAATTATTTGTTCTGAATGCATCACATTCTAATATTCACCTTTCTCAACAGTTAACATAACTTTTGACAGTTGTGTTTGTGGCACTCCTTTTGATTTTAAAATGTGCGTGCCATTTTTAGCCAAAAAATGTTCATGCATTTTTGTATTTTATGGATATAGCCAGTGTATCTCAAAATTTCTGACAGGCGTGAACAGGTGTTACAACTTCTCCATTTAATTTTATAGAGATAATTTTTAAATGATTTGGGGTCATGTTATTCCCAAAGCAACAACCATGATGGATATTTTGGCCAAAAATTATTGCATTTTGTCAAGTTTAATATTTGAAAATATACTTAAATTAAAATAAAGTTTTTACAAATCATTATTTATTTGTAGAAAGATGTTCTGTCTTGCTTAATTTGGCATAAGAGTCCATGTGTTTAGACCTTTTATGTATCACCATTTTCTTGCAAGATAAATTATTATGTGGACAGAACTACACAAGAGCAAATGCATCCAAACATCACTGTCATGCTTCTCTGTTGCTACAGTGTACAGATAGAGATAAAGCAAATGTATTACATTAGTGCAACTTGTCATCACTTCAAGCTATCACTACACTAATTGAGCCAATCAACAGCTATTGCACCCTATTCTAGTTCCAAAGAAAATTATTTTTTTTCTCTTATTTTGCCATAAAGTTTTCTGACCAATGAAGTACGTTTGTAACTTGCATTCAGTAAAAAGCCTGAGCAGAAAATATAGAAAATATAATATTTATATATTTGGCCACTTTTAGTTTACATAACATGACTTAGCAAGCGTGTTTCTGCCGATTACTGAAGATAATCAACATTACAAATTACTTAATTTCATTTTGATGGAGATATTTCCAGATAATACAACATAATGTAAGCTAATTTTTGGATAAACTGTCCATGATAGTACCTAACTGTATTCAGAGAATCTTTTGTACAAGCACATGTCCCTTGGACGAGTGAGTTGAAACAGATGCTTGTCCTTAACAACAATTGACTCTACACAGTATACTTATCTACTACACTTATAATCTTCTCAAAAATACCAGAGCAACTTGATACTAAAATAGGCCCAAACCATGAAAATAAGGGATAAACTTGAGAAATTGCTGTTTCACACATAGCCCTCAATTTTTTTAAATGGTTTTTTCATTTAGAGTGACACTTTTCTTCAAGTGAAATTTTAATGTTTAGAAGCTTTGTTTAATGGGCTATTACACAAATAAGTGCTAGAAGCGTCTGCCTCAGATACGGAAGGTCCCAGGTTCAAACATTAACTGAGCCGTACAAATGATTTACAAATGGTGCTAGCAGCTGCCTCGCTTGGTGTTCAGCATTAAGAGGTTACTGTTAGGACTGCTTGGCCAGGTTTCAGGATAATGTGACTGGGTGGGACATGATGTCAAATGTCTGCAGCATGATGGCCCAGAGCTAGACATCACTATAAATTGCGACACTGCAGACATTGTGCAATATAACTGGAATTTTTTTATAGCTACATTAAAAGTCCAAAATCACACACAACGTTATGAGACACACATGTAGGATGGTAAGGGAAAGAAAATATAAAACTTTGCAATTTTTGTTGTGTCAGACAGTTATGTTTGCCCCAGATCACCATATTTTCAAGACTGCAGTTTTATTAATACATCATGATATCAAAGTGAAACATATATTTATTTCTAAAAGCATGTCATTTCGTTTAACACAAAAAATGGTACTACCTTAAATTTGCAAGTTTTTTAAGCTTCGCAGAAAGACATCCTGATGCCAAATAAATTACAATCGTCAGCTGTTTTCTTGCAATTTTGCTTTATAAAAGATGAAAATACCCTGCAGCGTGTGAAAGTGGGCGGATCCTCAGTACATACACTTAAAAAACTTCTTTTGATTTAACCGCAGAATATTTTTCCTCAGTTTAGTAATTACTATAGACTGAGGTCATTTGGATATGTATGGGATGCAGAAGAGGACTGGAGGTATATTTTATGCACTCTTCCACTGGCTTAAAATTATTTAGTACAAATACTGAATGTTACAAATATATTTAAGCCGTAATACATGCACACACGCACAGGCATGCGCATGCACGCGTGCGCACACACACGTGCGCACACACACACACACACATATTATTTCATAATAAATTATTTTGATGCCATGTAAATTGAGATCAGAAGGAATTTATAAAAGGTATATTTCTAATAGTAAAGGACACCTGTTTAGTGATACATTATCAGGGTTGACACAGAAGCTTGATAACTTCGAAAGTACTTGAATTACAAAATTTAGGGCTCCGAATGTGTTTAGAACTTAAAATTTCCTAAAAAGTATTTGAAAGTCTGTAAACTCAAAGAAATAGGAAAGGTCATATGTTACATTATTATCTGAAACTAGAGTCGTGTTGATTACATGTACTTGCAATGATTGAAACAGAAACAGCCCATATTCTGAACTTAATATTGTTATATTTAGGCTCATACAAAACGCAACAAAAAAAAAGAGCGATGAAAAGAAGCTTTGCAAAATTTAAGAAATAATTTATTTCCCTAGAAAAACAAGGTAAAAATGAGAAAAAGAACTTTCAGTTTTATGAATCAAATCTAAAAATAATCCAGGAATAATCCCAAAAATAAAAAAAACATATGTCCTTGTAATAAAAAGTCCTAATAGACAGTTAAAATCCTGATGAAATCCAAAATGGAAGGCGATGACATGCTGTGATCAGCGTCATACAGATGTGTGAACAGTTCTTTGTTGAATCACAGAAAAGAATCTTCCAGTATATGAAATCTGTGTAAATTGTTTGTCCAGGAATTAATTTAGAGCACATAAAGTATTTCCAGGGAAAAATAAAATCTTGAAATCAGATTCATTTGAAGAAAACTTACAAATTCATTTCAAACTGGTCACAACAAAACACCTTTAATAGTTTAAAGTTTCACTGCCCAAATTCACTTTAGAAAACAGTTATACACTAATTTAAGATGCAAAGCAGATTCACCCATGAGAATCACATGATCACCCTTCTAGAACAACATTGAAGCTTTCTTCATGCTTAACGTCACATACTCCCAGTATGGCTTCGATTTCACTTTAAAAACTAACAAACAAACAATTAAATTACATATACATAATATACATAATATATTTTAGAGTGCATTCAAGGTAAGAATGATTCGCTTTTGTGGGATTAGACACCATTTTGTAGCACTCGATATGTACATGGTGGCTGGTATATTTGGTGGAGGAAGAATCTGTAGCCAACAACTTAAGGAAAGCTACTGTCAGGCTTTCTCATATATCCACCTTTGATCAAGACTTTACTGATGTGGACAGTGGTTAGATGTGTCAGTGATCTGTAAAGTGCCTTAGATCACTTGGTCACCAAGGACCAAGGATAATTCATCCAGAAAGTTTTGTTTTAGAGGAATATATGAAAAAGAAAGGATTGTATTATGATATGTAATTAATAAAGTCCTTGAAAATTATTACACACATCTTGGAAAGCCCTTAAAATGTCCTTGAATTTAATGCTTTCTAAACCAAGTGAAACCTGTAAACAAGCAATGGCACCCAAATGGCTATATTAATAATCTCCTCTGATTTTAAGTCTTGTGGATGCAGGAAGATTAAACATTGCTGGTACTGATTCTACTGAAGTTTTATTTAGTCTGCTGGCATGGGATGTTTATCCAAGATATTGAGGCTGCCATGCACCCCAATCTGGCTACAACAGCTGGTACCAGGGCATGCACCAGATGGGACATACCTTCCTTTACAGCCACAAATCATCTGTTTTATCTACTTGGTATTCCTAAAACAGGTCCCCATATTGCAGATTTTGTTTACTAGTATGTAAATGTTTGGACTTGGTGGAGTAATTTTTTGTGTAATCTGTCTGGGAAAGATTTATAAATGTTTTCCTGATCTTTCCTGTATGAGAAGATTTATTTTTTGATGCTAATGATAATAACCAAAAGTTTTCATAGGTAAAAATTCTGACTTGTTAAAATATTGATGATAATTATTATTCAGTTATGGATACAAATATATTTTTATTTATTTTTTAAAATCTATTAATTTTTTTATTTATCTAATTTTATTTAATTGAAGGATAAAAAGTTGCAGATAGCAAATAATCATCTGCACAATAGGAATTGATTGCAAAAGAAAAAGCTGGTGCCTGAAATGGATATTAATGTAGGTTTGGCTAAGGCTGAACAATCCATTGTTGCAAAGGCATGAATAATTGAGCCCATTTGAAGCACAAACTAAAAAGATCTTTAAACAAGTTCTGTTTTTGGCCCTTTAGTAAATATTTGCCAGACATGAGGAAAAAATTCATCCTGCCTTTTAATATAATTACATTACATCTTTCTTTCAGTATGTTACCTGGTACAATATTGTTTCAGAGAAATTTTAAGTATATGGTAGAATATATTGAAAATCCATTGAATGATAGTGTTGTTACTTTGTAATTACTCGAATTAGGTTATGTTAACACGTTTAAAAAATTGCTTCACTCGGTTTAAATGGTCAAATTGGTAGGATCCATTAAATTTGAATACAAGCATAAAAGAAATGCAGTTCCCTTGAATTAGCAGTATCCTACCCAGAAGTCCATTTTTACCATTTGATGGGGTTGACTTGTTATATTAACACTGTATTGACTATGTTTTACTCATGCTGGCAGAGGGTACTAGCTAATGTAGTTTGGTGATCTATGCCTGTGTAGTCCCCAGTGTCTAATTGTAATTTTATCACCATGTTTGGCTTTCATTTAGCACCACATCAGTAGTGGAATCTACCTGCCAGCTTGTGGATTACCTCACTATCCCTAAAGGACCCACCATCCCCATGGTAACATTATGGCTAATAAATTGATTATATCTGGTGTTGCACATTTAGCATGGGAACATGGATTTCCCTGCAGGTTTTTGTCCCATGTCTCGCAAATCTTGTCTCTATGCACTCATCTAGGCATGCTTGTATGTCAGAAATAAAACAAAACAACTTTTAATTAGTCAATACATGCATGTGCTAGTAATAGCCAAGGTCATGAAAGGTGATGAAAACTGGATGGCACTGAATATTTATTTTAAAGCAGTTTGTATGACAATCAGAATGTTTAAAGTTTTTATTAGTCAGCTGCATTGCAAATATGTCACAGATGGATGGATGCATGGATGGATGGATCACAAACATTACATTTTTTGGTCTTTGTGTCCCATATTGTTGAAGATGTTGGACCATAAATTGCTATATTATAATCCATGTTCTTTATCTGAAAAGTTTTATCAAATCAAGTTTTGACCTTTGCAGAAGGATGCAAAATTATCTAAGTCTTGCTACAAAGAGCTATTTTTTGCATTAATTTTAGCTAATTTATTAAAGCATGAAAAGGTGGTTGTTTGATCTCAAATTAGGTTAAACCAAGAAAGATGGTATCACTTAGCTCTTAATTTGTCTCCAAAGCAGTACAACTACAAGCATCTAGTAATGACAGATCATTCGCAGAACTACTAATTTCAAATGGAGCTCTCCCTTTTATCAATAAACAATTCAGGGTTTTAAGATTTCCGTCGCCAGCTGGAGAAATTGAAATTGTTGAAAATGAAAATAGAAGAAAAAGTCTTCAATGCTTCCAGCTTATAATTGATATATGATTTCACACTTGTTGCTGAAATCCTCATCCTGTCTTCCTTCAGAATGATACATTTTGAAAGCTGTTGTATTATAATCAGATGCGTGAAGTTTGAATAATAATGATTTAACTTAACTTACTTTGAATTGGCTAGGAAATCCATGCAAGACAGAAAATTAGACATTTGTTTGCAGATATTTCATTTTGAAAGAATTGGCATATGATATTGCCAGAAATTTTAGTACTTTGATAATCAATATACGATAGATGTCTTTGTTAAAATGTTCATAATAAACAATTATGTCTTCATTTTCTCACCATGAAAAGCAAGCAAAAGATTATGGTTTGTGTTACGTGCTTAGGCTCGAATAAGCAGCAACACAGAAAGAGTGAAAACTAACAAGCTTGTATAACTTGAACAATGAATTTATTAAGTACAATTATTTTCATAAAGTAAATAAACTTACGGTTTTAGAGAATCAAATCCAACATTAATCCAATATAGAATTCACAAAAATAATCCACTAATGGAATTGCAAGAGTCCTGATAAATAAATGTTCCAATAGTTCCAGGTTCAAATCTTGACGATGTAATCCAAAATGGCTGATGATGTCATGTGATGCAGTTCTTGTTTTATAATCATCCAAATGAAATTATGAACACAGGTTCTTTTCCAAATAATTCCTCTTGCTACGATGAAATGACACAATTTCCAGTACAAGGTAATTAAAATTATAACTCAAACAGAAAAACACAACTATTAACTTTAAAAGCCCAGATTCTACTGAATCTCTGTCTTAGTACAATGATTTAAATACCCGTTTTCTAATGTAAACAAGGGATCACGTGATTTTCTGGAAAGTCAAAGAAAGACGCTACCTTCACCAAGTCACGTAATAATAAAATGATCCAGAAAAACAGCCACTAATTACTAAAATTAAAAAGATATTTTTGGATCTAGCCAATCATTTCCAAGGCTTGTTTACACTCTCTAAAGAAGGGTCAGAAATGAGGTCAACAAGCCAAGGTCAACCTGTGTTTACAGCTAGAGTCTATGTCAGCCTGAACTTTCCAGAATAATTTCCCAATTAATGAATATTAAACCCTAAATGACAAATTTGGATTTGACAATTAAAAATAAATAATTTAAATCCAATAGACGTAACATTTGTAACACCTTTTATGACATTTTTGTTTGTACTGCCTGAATCTATCAAGTTGCTTTTTCTGGCAATTAAAGACATGGCACATTTACAGTACCTTCACATGTTGGTAATTGGTCCTTTTTGCTGGAGAAGGAGTAATGGTAGCTGATAGTAACAGCATGGCAGATGTGGGACTGAAAGGTGGTGGTTTCAAATCCATTGGATCAACCGTAAGGTAGACTACATTGGTGTGACCATAAGCTAGACACTAGACATTTGCCTTGTTACTTAAAATATATACCGCTACAGTGGCCAAGTGGTTAGAGCATTAATCTCAGATGTGGGAGGTTGCAGTTTCGAACCCCAGCCAAGTCATACCAAAGACTTTTAAAAATGATACTAACAGCTGTCTTGCTAGGTGCTCAGCATGAAGAGGTTAGTGTTAGGACTGGTCAGCTTGATGTCAGGATAATGTGACTGGGTGGGACATGATGCTCCATGCCTGCAGCATGATGCCCTAGTGCTAGACATCACTATAAACTGCCACACTGAAGACATTTGTAGTGATATCACTGTTTTAAAAATCCAAAACACAAACAGACACTAAATAATCCAGGTGTTGATGTGCCAGTAGAATGTTGCCTTGAGTTATCTTTACCATTGTCATTGATCAGTGTATGAATAAGTGCAATAAAAAATGCTGGTACTGTATGAGTATTTTCCATATCTCTAATTATGATCCAATAGATCCATTATCTTCTAAATTAAAATAGTCATTCATTTCAAATTTGATATGGGATGAATTCAAACTGTTTGTTTTAGAATGCATTTGGAAAGAATTGCAATTGTTGTATAAATCAATATTAGCTGTGAAGTACTACCTGTTATTTATTTAGACAAAATATCAAAAACATTTGATCACTAATAAATGAACGTAGATTAAATGATTTTAATGAATAATTTCATAGGTAATTTTTATGAACACAATTGAGGCATCAAGCAATATCATTTTTATCTTTCATAAATTCAATGACTTTTTATTTTAAGAAAACAAAACATCATGAGTGATTTTGTGAAATAAATAAGAACAGAGGATGCCAATGTAAGATATTGATTCAAATTGTCTGTCAGTACCCTTCTGTAAAGTATTGAATTTTGAATTAAGCAGTGAACCTTTAAGTTTAATGCATTGAGCATATGCATTAAGATTTTATCACAATTAGACCAGAAAAAGTCAAAATTCAAAGGCACCAGTGTTCCAATTCCATGAAATTGACTGGATATCTTAACATGTTTTGAGAAAGAGACAGAACTTCTGATCCATGCCAAATAGTTATTCTTCAAAGGGAAAAGTTATATAATGTAGTTCAGAGATTCTGACTGACAAAACAACTGATTGTCTCAAGAATGTTTTTAGAAACCACTGCTTATGATTGGCTGAGCGAAATTAAGGTATACACCATGGATGTAATGTGAATTTAAAGTGACAACTTTGATCCTTCTTTAGTACAAAATTTTCTGAGAGAGAGAAATTTGGCTCTGTGGAATCCTAGGAAAAGAATAGTGCCTTCCTTGTTAAACAAGAAAGGGACCAGGTGTCTGTCTTGTGAGAAAGACATGGTTTAGGACAGGATGCATAAGTTCTAAAGATACCAGCAATAAGGTATGCAATTTTAATTTCATGTAATATTCTAATTTTTGTAATGTTTGTAGTATGCAAACTTGTTTGATATGACTAGGTTCCATACTATGTATTGTTTATTCAATTTCATGAAAATGTGTTGATGCTAGAGTTGTTATGCAATTTATCTTTTAATTTTATGGTTATTAGTTCATTAGCAGAATTGATTGTATGTGATCCGAATTTCCACATGTGCAGGATTTAATAGGGTTATGATGATGAAATAAATCCAAATTAAACTCTGTTATTGAATCCTGTTGATATAATTTTAACTTGAATTGAAATTACATGTACCACTATTAATTTGTTTGATTAAATTTGCTCTTTTCCTAATGTCTATAAGGGCTCATATTGCATTATTTCCTCCCAATAATCGTGTACAGTTCTCTGTTCATATTCTATCTTGCACTCACATCTGGTCATATTATTGAGGGAGGTAATTCCCAAGATAACACAGCTAAATCCTAAACCTTTTACTAAGAGGGAGACATTACACCTCTTATAACTGGCTTGAATGCATAGACAGAGTGTGAGAAGGTTATATGAATGCTGGTGATTAGATACTAATTTACACATTGGGATGACTGGCATTGAAATGCAAGATCACAATCTAATCTCATTGGACATCTTTGTTCAAGTGTTTACAGAGGATTAAAATTCCATGAACATAATGATACTCTTTTTTCCAATAGCTGTTTTTAAAGAGACTTCTTTTGAGGTACAAAGAGAGTAAACTTTCATGGATGGACTTAAAAAAGTGTATCTGTTTCACGATACATACATATCAATATAATTTAATACTGGAAGGTTTATTCAAGGTGTAACACTTGGCAAGTGAGAATAAAAGAAAACTTTGTATTTTGTGTTCTTGTTTAAAGATTCTAATGTTTAAGGCATTCATGTAATCTTGTAATTTAATTCTGCAATGTAAATCTGCAAGGTAAATCTACAGTGTAGAGCTGCAATTATATCTGCATTGTATAGGATACTTGTTTGTTACAATAACTTGATAGTGATAGATGATGATGATGACATTGTTTAGAATGGTACAAAATTAAAGAAACTCCTTATTCATTGTCAAAACATTGAAATGGATGTGGTGGATAGCATTTTGTTATTCTTTAAGCTTGGAGATTCAATACAAACAATTGTCACCTAATGAAGTTGTGTGACTGTTAAGATGATCATGTATGAACTGCTGGAATACTTAACTGTTACCTTTTTTAATTTCACATGGCTACAGGTCCAAAATTGTGGAATAAATTAATTTTATCATGTACATTTTCTCATGCCACTCTTACTTTTATTGCTTACCCAAAGCAAAGGTCATTACATAGGAAGGTATGGGAAATAGTACTTGAAACTATTGCCAGGAAAATAATTAAGGAGTATTTATTATCATATCAAATCTGTACAGATCATGGTCTGACGGTTGAAGAACAATTATTCTCTTATCAAATAACAAATTGTATGTTGGTTGGTACATTTTTTCAGTGATTCACAATATCAGAACCTGCGCATATTCTCTTGTTTTTCAGTGATCTGTGTAACTTTTTTTTGGTGTTAATGACAGTCTGTTGTAAAACATGGACAGAATGAAGCTTACAGTAACTGAATTCAGACAAAGTGCTATTAAAATAAGACAAATTCACCTACATCAATAACCTGTAGGTGCACAGATTACCAAAGAATATAATAGGCACACAGGTTCCGATACTGCAATGAGTGCAATTGCATCATTCAGTTTTCCACAGCAGAAAGACAGTTTACATCAGCTTGTAAATTGCTTAAAATCTTTGAAGGTCATGTATACTTTTCGTTGACTTCATCATTTCTTTTACATGACTGTTATTATGATTTACAAATACTGTATAGGAAATGTTCAGTTTCATTATTGAATAAGAGACAGAAGTCTTGACCATATCATTTTATGGCAGTCTTGATCATGTTGTCATACATCTTGCTACAGAGTCTGAAACATGGTCATTTTACCAAAACCATTATTTCTTTTTTTTTGGGGCTCTATTGGTCATAGGTCAGAAGAGCATATGAGAGGCCTGATTTTGGTTGTTTGTTGGCCATTAACACAAGCTTGCTACTACTAATCATATACATTCATCAAAGGTCTAGTTCAAGGGTTGGCAACCTGAATCACACCTGCCACAAGAGGTTTTGTGTGGCATGCAAAGGGCAGCCAAAAATCTTGATTTTAAGTGTTACTCTCTTACTGGTGACGCGTGCTTAATGTTTGTTTTGTAGAAGAAGAAGAAGAAAGCGGCACACTATGTAAAATGCCAACCCCCAGTCTATAGTTGATCCAAAATGAAAATGGTGCTGCTCAGAATTGTCCAATATCACCAACATAGCAGCCGTGTTGCAAATTTTATTATTTGCAACTCCTCTTGAATGGATGGTGCTTTCAATGCGGTCTTTTCACCAAAAGACTTCTTACAATGTCTCGAGTTGGTCCTAAACGAAAATGGTGTCAGTATGAAGTTAAATTTGGCCACAACGTCCAAAACCTTAAATATGTTGTTGATACTCCTGAATGGATTGGCACAGGTCATATCAGCATGGGGTTTTCACTGAGTCTTATTATGATGTCAAGCTGAATTACAATGGTGCCAATCTGACATCTAGTATGGCAGCTATAGTTGTCATCTTAAAATTTTGTTATCATGACTTGACTTGAAAAAGGGGGCATATTAATGTGGGGTTTTCACCTGAAGATTTCTTATGATGTCCAGTTTTTACAAATCTTGTACAGATCTGATGTCCATTATGACCACCACAGCACCTGTGCACAGTCATGTGGAAATTTAAGGGATTGAAATGACCATGCAATGCCTTAAGTCATTGTGGTCAATGATAGATAGGGAGAGGAAACAATAACCCAAATCATGTACATGTAGTTTGATGGGGAGATTTACAAAAGTACTGTGTAGTTCAATGTAGTTTTTAAATTGATCTCTTCTTTTTGTGGGTAGATTGTATTTTCTAAATGTTACTTTATATAAGTCACAAGGTGAAGATAAATACATCAGATACTGTATCCATATCAGTACTAGTGATAATAACTCATAAAAAAATGCAGTCCATTGATTTGGTGGATCCAGATGTCCCCCATCAACTCCTAACATAATCTTTTGCAATGTTCTACTTGATATTTAGTTTTTATTTCTCCTTTATTAATCATTAAAACTATGATTAAAATAAGGGTATGATTTCAATTTTAATATCTGTACCTATTGGAGTTAGGTGGGAAGCATATTTGTCAGCATTCTGCTTTTTTATGTCTCTCATTTTGACCATTATGATTGATTGCCTAAATTGATAGGTCTAGATCCTTCTTCCAAATTTGTGATGGTTTTAATGGTCATAATATACCTTGATACAATTTAGAATGACTAGTACTCACGTAGTTCATCGAAATACTCACCAATGATTAGACAACTTAAATAGTTAGTAGATTGATATTTTTTGCCTTTATTTGCTTAGAGGTAATAAAAGAAAGAAAGCATTTCTTTTTTATTTAGTGTTTCTTAGAATTTATGGCCATATTTTGCACAAATGAATGTTTTGTTTTGTTTGTTTGTTTGTTTTTTTTTTTTTTTTTTTTTAAACTGAATTGACCAATGCAGTGTAGAGACACTAAAGAATGGTGTGTTTAATATTGGAATGGGAAGTTGTGTTAGCTGCACTGTCAAGCAGTGGACTCCTGAAGGAAGGTACCCAGGCCATTCTGTTGGATGCCATGGTGTGTCCTTATCTTCTATTTCCTCTGCATGTTATAGACTATAATGCATGATAGGTACTGTTAAAACCAAGAAAAATAAAACATTGTTCTGGAATGGTGTCACAATAAAGGGAGATAATGCAATCAGCAACTTTATACACTCTTGTTTGATTATAGCAACACATATTGTTTTGTATTTGGTGTGAGTATATTTTCCAGTAGAAGCAGATTTTCATTTACACATTCTCTTTATACAGGAAACTGGAACTATTTATTTATTGAAATTTTTTGTCCATGTTTTTCTTTAAATTTGAGATAAAATGTAGGTTTTCATGATTGCTATGCCCCTGGGAAAGGCACTTAGTTTCCATTTCCTCAGCATGAAATATCCAATGTGTTAAAAATAGAGCTATTAAAATAAGCAAAGAGACAAAAAAAAAAAAAAAGAAAACAACACCACACATCAGAACCCCAATTGACTGACTTGAATGTGCAAATATTTCTTGAAAATTATTATTCAGATAAAGAAAAGAGCTAAGATGGTAATATATATGGAAAGTCATTAATCAGCAACTAATTTCACTGCTCTGCTAGCTTTATTGGAAAACTAAATGTAATTATATATCATTACTCATTGTTACAATAGGATTACCCGCTATCATCTACAATCCATCTTTTTTAGTTGTCTTTGGAGATGGTGATGACCTCTCTGGTAGTGACCATGTTCTAATATTTCTAAGAGGTATAACTATACAGCCAAACAACAAAGGATAGACCATGAGATGGAAATTCAATAATGCAAATTGGGATATGTTTCGTCTCCTCAGCAAATCCAATTTATCAGTTGAAAATGTGGCAGATTTACTAACATACTCCAGGATGTTGATACATTACCTAAAATTCAGTAATTCCAAAATATGTCAACAAACCATGGATTGATGAAGCTTGCAAGAATATTGTCAGGGAATAGAGAAATGTCCTTAGAGATTTCAATGCCAATCAGTTTGCTGAAAATTGGAATAGATACTCCGCATTCTGAACTGAGAGAGCCAGAAGAAAACCCCTGCTTAGACTGTCTTGATGATGCTAAGGGCAGTTCAGCATGGCAAATGATATCTACTGTCAACTTCTGAAAAAGTTCCATAATACAGCTCTTAATACACAACTGGCAACTTCCCACCATGACATGACAAGGAGCAAAAGTGATAAAAATGCCCAAATTGAAAGAACTACCATATACACTCACTTATAAGTTAAGTCCTACTGCAAACAACATTACATCTGCTATAGCATATTACACAGACATGTTAAGTCATACTGCAAACAATATTAGATCTGCTATAGCATATTACACAGATCATGTTAAGTCCTACTGCAAACAACATTACATCTGCTATAGCATATTACACAGATCATGTTAAGTCCTACTGCAAACAATATTAGATCTGCTATAGCATATTACACAGACATGTTAAGTCATACTGCAAACAACATTAGATCTGCTATAGCATATTACACAGACATGTCAAGTCATACTGCAAACAATATTAGATCTGCTATAGCATATTACACAGATCATGTTAAGTCCTACTGCAAACAACATTACATCTGCTATAGCATATTACACAGACATGTTAAGCCATACTGCAAACAACATTAGATCTGCTATAGCATATTACACAGACATGTCAAGTCATACTGCAAACAACATTACATCTACTATAGCATATTACACAGATCATGTTAAGTCCTACTGCAAACAACATTACATCTGCTATAGCATATTACACAGATCATGTTAAGTCCTACTGCAAACAACATTACATCTGCTATAGCATATTACACAGATCTTGTTCTTCTGATTACTCCTTACAAACTGCATAGATCCAGATCTGCCAGCACATTATGCAGCTGCAGATTTGAAGTTTGCAGTTGGATTGGACTTGTATGTGAATACAAATGGCAATGTGAAACCAGCAAAAATTCCTGTCAGACTTTAATGTGGATTCATGAGCCAAAAGTTCAGGAGAGCATTTACTTGTATTTTAAACATTTTTTGCCAAGTTTTCATATAGCTATCTTTTTCAATTCTGGGAATTATTATGACACCAGTTGGAAGTATGGTTTAAAGACCCCAGCTACCCTATAATCACTATATCCAATTGTTTTCAAGGACAAACATTTCAGAGTTAAATTAAGTATGACCCTTTCTGAAAGATGTACTCAGGATATGGGTGTACCTAACAGCAGCACATTGTCAGTCACCCTTTTCAACATCAGACTTAACAACACTGTCAGATGCCTTATTTCAGGAAGTAATTGCTCATTATGTGTTTGTTCTTTTTTTCTCCAGAGTCCGAAATGCTCAGGAGCAAGTAACAATTTTAATGTTTTACGGTATAGCTTCCTGGCGAATAATCTGACATAAACGTTTTGCTTCCTAGCATTTTGAAAAGAAAGAACGCTTTGTGACAGTATAGTTTAAATTTTCCTGATAAAAATGTGCCTTTTTTAAACAGCTTTCTTATGAGGATAAATGTAGAATTGCAGATGTTTTCATCAAAATGAAACTATATATACACACACACCACTCTCTCAATAACTCACACCCTGATAACTTGCTTATAATGTGGTGTCTGGCATGGATCCCGATTTTTACCCAAAGAAAATATATTTTAAAAATCTTTAAAAATACACTTGTATGATGAATGTGAAAAAATAACGATAAGAATTAGTAAATTAAACCTTTATACGTTTCTTGTTTTATCGTCACAAAAATGGTGATTAATGTCCATAAAGATCGATTCGATATTGTGAAATTTGCAAGTTCTAAAAAAGATATGTTTTAGCTTTGCAAGCATTTTGAACTATTTGGCCTACATTTCTATGGGCATTTTAAACAATTTCTCCTTTTCACATGGACAACAATCGTTTGCATACCAGGGCCTAGCAACGGGAAACAAATTACCCATTGAAATTTGACACAAAGACACAGTGATCCTTTTTAATAGTGCTCTTAAAACTCACCTTTTTCGACTGCAAGAACAAACTTCAAGGGGCCCCTGAGTGGTCTAAAGCGCTCTCCATTATGGATCACAGCCATCTCACCTCTGTCTGCGTTGGTTCGAGTCTCAGATTCGGCCAGTGTGGGTATGTGAGAAAGCTTGCCTGTAGCTTCTTGTGGGTCGGTGGTTCTTTCCGTGGTTTTCCGTTTTCCTGCTCCACCAATAATACTGGCCGCCATGTATAGCCTATCATTTGCTGAAAAATGGCGTTAGACCCTACAAAAACAAACAAACAAACAAAACAAACTTCAAGACCTAATAATGTTTCCTACCTTAGATATTTTCAGCATATTTTTTATGTTTTCTAATTTCATTGTGTTTGTTTTGTTTTTTGTAGTCATATCATTATATATGTTGTAAAGCGCTTAGATTAGGCACTATACAAAGTCCTCATTATTGTTCTGAGAGCATTTTTAACTATCTGTATTTTGAACTCTTTGGCCTTGTTCTGCAAGCATTTTTTACTATTTGGCCTTTTTCTGCAAGCATTTTGAACTATTTGGCCTTGTTCTGCAAGCATTTTGAACTATTTGGACTTAGCATTTTGAACTATTTGGCTTTTTTCTGCAAGCATTTAGAACTTCATCTTCAGACATTAACCGCAACATGATTGAGGCAAATAAACCATCGCTTCATCTGAGACGAATGCAATTAGCTTTTCATTATATTACAGACTATTTGAATAGATCTTAATTCCCCAATGATGTAATCTCTAGGTACAAATACCACATTTTGTATGATTGGAAGCAAAATTTCATTTCACCTACTGGCATACAAATTCATTTTTGTCTAAGAGTTGCCCGAATCGATTTGCCAGTACTTCATATATCTCTTTTCCCAGATTACACAATTTGCAAGAACTTGAATCTACATACAGACTTACCACAGATGGATAGTCAATTTGATTTTGTTGTCATTTTTCTATTTGTTTATTCTTTGACTTGTACTTATATGTGTAAAATGTTTCATGATTGAACTGCTTAGATATTTTACTCTAAATGTCTGTACATATGATTTTAATTTGTGCAGTAGAAGGCCTCAAGAAAAATAGTCGCTAACTAATGATGGTACCCTCTTTCCGTAAATTACCATTATTGGTTATTATTTACCTCAAAATAATACCTAAAGGGATGGAGAACCCTTTGTGGTACAACTTTAACTTCCGACAAAGGAAGGGTGGGTGTATACACACGTAGCCTTTTACTTTACTTCAGTAATGCCCCACATCCTTCTTTTAAATGCTTGGATTAGGCGAGTTATTTTCTGGAAATCCTTTTGCCTCGCAATTATATGCATACCACTTTTTAAAGATAGACAGCAAAGTATCAGTCAGTTATCTAGGATACAAAATGTCTTCAGACATGCTAAACATTCATTAAATAATAAATCAGGACTATAATAAATAAATATACAATTGATTCCTTCACCATCATTATATTCCATTAAATGGTGAAGACAAAACATTTCTTTTCATTTTTTTTAAATTGCAAGTAATATTACTGCCTCTGCAAAATCTTGATTACTGTAATGAATGTCTTCAGAAACAACTTGAAATAATTCTTTGCTATTTTCAAGATTTCCTGGAAGTTCAGTCTTCAAATATGTGTACCTTTTCCCCCAAGAAAGTATATTATGTTTGACATTGTTAACAATGAAACTAAGGTTCTTTTAATTTCTTTATCTACAGCTGATACTTGTATATACATTTCCCTGAATCCCAGGCACCATTCCCACAATTCTGCCTATGTCACCGATTCAGGTTCTAAAGATGGCATTTCACCCATATCATTACTACACAAGATAGCAAACATATTGTAAAATTGAATCCCAATATCCCTTCTTATGGTGTGAAATAAACATGTAACACATAAAAACTTGCTAACAACTCCAGGTAATTGATTAATTGAAAAGTTAGCCTCAGTTCTTGTCCATGTACCAGAAATGACCTATATAAACAAACCTCAAAAGATCTCCAATTAGAGAATGATGCAGTAGGTGGAACAACAAAAGCAATATTCTCTTGTCTGATTAATTTACCATTTTTATCCTCAGCGTTTTGGTACCACCATTTCAGTTCTTCCAGGACTTCTCAGATTGTTGTATTTCATTATCAAAATTGTTGCTGTCACCAAGTTTCTTAATTTTATCACATTTCAAACTTCTGTAGTGAATTTGGGTTTCCAGAACTGCATAAAAGGCATTAATATGAGCATACCAGGAAAAGATGCCAGTTCTCATATTATGCCATGTTTTGTATCAGAAAGTTTCTTGTTTAGGTTTTGAACTTTTTCAGCTTTTGTCAGTTAGAAAAACTTTGAACTGTGCAGGGAAAACCAATGAAGACTGATTGTTTGAAATAAGATAAGCACTGATTTCTCCACATTCACTGCGAAACTGAATGAGTTCAATGTTTCAGTCTTAATCAGGGCATTTTGTGAACATTGAATGTGACTTGTCAAAGGATTCCAGATTCAACGAGTCATAGGTATAGTAGGAACATCTAATGCACCATTGTCTGAACCATGCATAAATGGGTTTAAGGATCAAAGAGTGAACACCCTTGGAGCAAAAGAAATCTCAAAGGGTAAATAAACTGATAAATTTGTCCATTCCAGATAATCTGTATGACAGAATAACAGTGCCACGTGAAATCAATGGCGTTATGGTAAATATTTTGAAATTTTCCTCAGAAAATCAAGGATTTTAAACAAAAGTTCTTCAGTTGCCTGTAACTTTTTGAATTTTAGTTAGATTGAAGAATATAGCTGATTTTGATCCTTGAAATATGTATAACATTCATATAAAATACCATGTTTGTTTATTTGCTGCTGTGGAGAGTGCTAAAGAAGCCACTGTCTTAATTGACATGAACCATGCAATCCGTAGAAGAATCAAATTTAAAACTTATGCATGTAACCAACAGCCAAAATAAAAGCATACCTTTCTTCAAGTAGATTTAAATACCTCATTAACCATGGAATTAAAGGTGACTTGAATATCAGTAGTCTGTCCTAATTAATTGCAGAGTTTGCAACAACATATTTACAATGTCTACCATATCTAGTGTCTTATTTCTTTCTTTTGTGTCTTCCCCTAGGTTTGCAACGACATTAGCTTTACATAAAGTCTTCTACTTATTCCAAGCTTGTCCCCATATACTGTAATCACACTTGTTAGCTGCAATTGTTTTTCCCGATGTTAATTCTCTCGTGTGCTTGAGTGTGTCAAGAGAGTTTAAGTAGGAATCCATGATACATCAGCTATCATGAAGGGGGAAACCCAGATAGTCAATATGTGATTACTTGAACATTAACAACTTTGTTGCACAATCCTTTTAGTAATTTTCAATTAAGCATATAGTAGGAAAATAATATGGACTAAATTTATTGCAGTTTTTGGAAAAAGCATCAAGATTAAATACTTCAGGTTCTGGGTTCCATGCAACAACTTGTATTGCTTTGAAAATTGACCATAGTTAGAATCAAACAGATCAATGTCTGGTTGAAATGTGAGTGCAAAGCCTTTTGAAAATTTGTCTATTTAAAAATCTACATGGTAGAATCTAAAAGTTACATGGAGTAAAAGTCTGTTGAAGTATTTAAATGGTTGTAAATAGATGGCTCAAATATAGACATCACTTTTGAGGCATCAGTAATAAGTAGATTTAGAATGATCATCCATTTTCCAGAGTGTATTCCACAAATGTATTGTCTGTTTGAATACCTGTATGTTTATTTCTTGCTAGGTAATATATAGATCACAAAGCATGGAAGATGGGAAGAAGTTGTAAATAATTAATATATGAATAAATAATTAACATATGATAATTAGACTTAGCTGTCCAGTGACCACTAATAGACTAATTCAAATCTGCTGAAATGGATTCCCATCCATCTTTGGATGCATCTGTCTGAATAAAGAAGTCACCATATCTGGGTGTGAGTTTGTTAAAGTACATTTTAAAGTACATTTTGTATTATCAGATCACTGTTTTGCTTCTGTGTTATTGTTTTCTAACAGGTTTATATTTACATCATAATCCTGATACTGTACAACACCAAAAACTTCTTTATGAAAAACTATTATGTACATTAACATGGCCATATATATAAATAATATATAAACATGTATGATGTTTGAAAGGCATCAGCTAGTAAACCAATTAAAGGTGCCCTCTGATGGAAATAAATGTCTTGATGGACTTCTGATTGGCAATGAAGACATAGAATTGATCTGAATGAAAAGAAATCCTAAAACATTTTTCTTAGACTGGATAAGGCAAGACTTCTTGTAATTAACCATAAATCCCAGATATTCCAGAATTAAATTTTTATTTTCTAGGTATAAGGCAGGGAATATCTTAATATTGATGATATCAGTATTTTTTTATGAGGACTCTCCAGAGAAAAGTTTAGACTATTTAAAAAGAATGTAGTTTATAAAAAATAATAACTAAATACATTAGGTTTTATTAACTGTTATCTTGTTTTGTTGTATATACCTTTTAAAGGATTTTGGAATTTATAACAGATATGTTGTATCTGGGTGGATTACATATGGTAACTTTCATTTGAAAAATATTTACAGTTTGTTCCTGCCAGGATGCACAGATGTGTCATTAACCCTAATGCAAAAATATGTGTTTGTGTCTGTCTGTCTGTCTGTCAGTCAGTCTGTCTGTCTGTTTCTTTCTCTCTCTCTCTCTCTCTCTCTCTCTCTCTCTCTCTCTCTCTCTCTCTCTCTCTCTCTATCTATCTATCTATCTATTTATCTATATATATATATATATATATATATATATATATATATATATATATATATAGTGTGGGTGATTTGATGATTATGGAAAGACCAATATTTTAAAGACATTACTGGTACCTCAGGAAATTACTGTAGATTGAATCATTATTGACATGATAATAGACTTAACCTGTACATGGTTCTATTTTTAAGATGATAGCATGACTTGACTCTAGTTCCTTTTGAAAAATTCTTTTTAAAATGGCTATTATCAGAAGAAATGGCATGATATTTCAAATTTCACATTCAGGTATGCCCCACCGTTCACATTTACAAAATAATGGTGGCACATAGGAAAATAATGGTCATCTGTTATTATTACATTTAAAGCTGCCAAAGCCAATATAATGTGTACTATAAACATTAAGTGAGGAAAATTATGGAAGCTCTTTAAAATCATTGAGAAATGGTATTATTCAAATTAGAAATGCATATACTAGGTAAAGTTTATCCATTGGGTACCCACAACATTTTTTTTTCTACAGCTATTTTTGTTTGATTGTCTGATGATAATCCTTGGATGGTGTCACATTGTGGGGAAAATTTGCTGATGCTCAGGTTCATGTATACACATACTTTCTTATAGTTACTTCATAGTGAGAGCACCTGAATATGTTAATATGTACTATGTAAAGTTTCAACTATAGACCCAATTCTGGACAAAGAAACTGCCTGTTGCTAATGTTTAACCACTATGCTATGGCCTGTTCATGGTTAACTTCAAAAGGAATTCTACATCTGAGTTAGGATGCCTTTCTTTGCTTTGCAATCAGAGATGTCCTGACTGGGAATTCAGTGTTTCATGTAAGTGATAAATTATCCCAGGGCAGCTTTCAATGAGACCTGGCCATAGCCAGTTGGAACCCGAGGAGTTTACCATTCAATCAAGACATTATTTCAGCTACATTCATTTTGGAAAATCAGTACAGATATGAATCTCGTACGGAGAAGATCGCAATGAAGTTGAGAGACGTTAGATGTACTCTTGAGAGCAGATGTTGTTTACTCCTAAAAGGGCAGGAAGGAATTCTTGTAAAATTTTGGGGGGATTTGGAACAAAAGGCTTCTGAGGAAGATTTGCAGGTGGGAATAAGGGGTTACACCTTAGAATTGGAAAGAAGGAAGACATGTTGAGACCATGTGGGAGGTCTGTTGTGACTTAAGCAGTTTTTAGGAGGCGTTGTACCAGAAGAAAGCGTGGAAGAGTTCTGGAAATGCAAGGAAAACATGGAGTCAAAGGTACTGGAAGTATCAGAGAGGCATAAGTACCAGAAGGAAGTGTGGAAGGAAGTTCTGGAAGGGCAAGGAGAGAACAAGTCAAGGGCACCCGAAGTTACTAGAGGAGAAAAACATGAGGCAGACAAATGAGGGAAATACTCTTTTAAGACTGTAATTCACCGAAGGATAGCACATGGCAATGGAATACTATCTGGTCACTGTTTGTATTTGTCAAAAGCATTATTTGAGAAATTGTAGATGAAATAGTTGAATACATTGATAATTATTAAATTGTTATATCTTTCACCTTGAGTATTTTATACACCTAGACTTCAAAGCATTGCTGAATTGGGGCTCGGAGCTATCTAAATTTTAATTTTGATGTCCCGCTTT
This sequence comes from Unio pictorum, assembly GCA_030141615.1. Classification (NCBI taxonomy): domain Eukaryota; kingdom Metazoa; phylum Mollusca; class Bivalvia; order Unionida; family Unionidae; genus Unio; species Unio pictorum. Next base: position 15,886,684 of record JARLTB010000020.1, on the reverse strand, counting down.
AAAGTGTGTGTTGTTTTTTTGACTTTTAATGCATCATAGCGTTATGACCGCAAAATATGTTAAAAATATGTTTTAAGATGCATTAAAAGTCCAAAAAGCAACACACACTTTAAAGTGGGACATCATGAACTTTGTTTTGTAATTGCAGCAATTATAAATCATTCATCAACTTGTTTAAATTCCATTTTAAAATGAAGCTTAATGTCCCTCTTGGTAATACAACCCATATAGTATCATTTTCTGTTTGCATAATGTATTAAAGGTGATTCTTGAAATGAGCAATTTACCACTGGCTACCAATGTCTCCAGCTTTACTCCCAGGAAAGGAATATTATGTGTGAGCTGTGTTACCTTGCCCATAGAAGTATTGTAACACCTGTAATTATTACATAATCACTGGATTGGATCTGTTAAAGCTGTACAGTAAATCAAGTCCAGATAGGAATTTGGTGTCAGAAGTGGGGCTGTAAAATAGATACACAAAATTATTAAAAGAATAGTTAGCTTTAATTTTATTCCTTTTTTTAACCCATGCTTAGACCACCCAAGCTGAAGAAACTTGACACTTTTGAGGACCTTATTTTTTGCATTAATTCTACATGTAAATGCAACATACATGTATATCTACAAGCATTTAAGTAATACCAAAGGTAAAAAATAAACAAACACTGTCTTATTAGAGAAAAGACGAATAATTGATTTAAGTGGCAATAAATGGACATTATATTTGAAATTTTTCTTTATATTGTAGTAACTTTAAGTATATTTTAGTGATTGTCAGTGAAGCTGTAGCTTGATTTTGACAAAGTTATTATGTGATGGAATATTAATGTTGATAGATGGAAGTAGTATCATAGGATATTTTATTAGAACTTTTTGTTTATAGATTTTGAAGTTGTAACTTTAAAGCAGTTTGAGATTAAGAGATGAAACTATGTAGACTTAAATATCATTGTGTTTTGTACCAGATTGCCAGTCCCATTTTCAAGGTCACAATAATGGCTCTGTATATTTTGTTTTCCATCACATTTTCTCTTCTGCTGTATAACTCTAAAACAGCATTTACATTTTCATCACAACCCAAATTAGGATCTGGGTGTGTTTGTCCTTAGTAGGGTAGTGAAGGATCAACAGAAGAAAATTTTAAAATCATATCATTTAAGCCTGAGGTCAGGAGGTCCAATTGGTTGCCAGTTTAGGGTCTCAGCAATAAAATGGTTGCTTCACTGTTCTAAAACTGTTTTAGATCAAGAGTTAAAACTTGTTATGCTTGTACATCATTATAAGTGTGTTACATATCACATTAAGGTTACGTCTGCAAAGCCAAGGTCATGGCTGAATATTTTTTTTTCCATTAAAATTAAGACTGTTTTGGAAATAGTGGATGGAACTTGGCAAATAACTGCCATATTTTCAGACAGTGGTTTTTTAAACTTATTTTGAAGCCAAAAAGACTCCTCACATACTTCAATTTAGAATAAGCAATTGTTAAATATAGAAAATTACTCGGAATTCAAAATTTGAATAAAAGAAAATAACATCTGCTTTCTCTGAAGCAATTAATATGCATACAAAGAAAAGATAGTTGGTAAACTTAGCACTTATTTTCATCATAAAACACATAAATGAACATATGTGTGCACACATAAAACTAACTACAGATATTTATTTTAAAACAAACACCAGGTTCATCTCTTTAAAATTTTATTACATACAGTTGCTGTTTTTTTTTAGTAGCTCATCAGTCAGTTGTGGTTGAAAGCAGTGCAAAATTTGATTTCAACTTTGCACTCATTATTGACTCGATGGTATTGTCGTCAAAACTTCCCCAATTTTTTTTTTTTTTTCAGCATAGAAATTTAGCTTCTGCATTCACTTCACTGTGAGTGAGTCAAACATACAATCATGGAACCCTATAAAATCTTGGTTTTCCTTTACAGTAGATGACACTTTCTTAAGGGTATGGTCTAATATGCCCAGATAAAATAAAAACAGTCTGGTCACCTCTTTTACCATTAGATTCATCAGTTAGGACTGAGAATTTGTTAATTTGGGTTAACTTGGTTATTTGTTTTCACAAGATTGATGCATTTTAATTTTTAATGATAACTGCTGTTTAGTCCTTTTTTCAACTGGATTTCTTAAAAATATTGCTCTATGTGAACATTTATTTCCTTACTCCTTGCTGTTGTTTTACAAAGTCAGACTCCATCAGCCTCAATCCAAATAAACACATTGAAAGTGCATTGTACAATATTCTTAAATACCTTATTTATTATTCTAAATATATTCATGTTTCAGTACACCATCTAATTATTGTATAAATACTTATTAGACTCAGAAAACAGCCCAGACAAGTTTTTAGTTGTGTGCATCACATTTTCATCTTTACTTTTGGGCAAAAATTGCAATGAAGACCATTTATTTCTCTCCATACGTAAACAAAACTTCAATTAGAATTTTTGTAAAGGTTGGGACATGGTGCATAAAATTCCAACATAGTATGTGCTGTTCCACGATAACAGTAGGTCTGAAATGTATGGTGTTCACTTGTATTGAGTCTACCATTCAAACTTGCTAAAGAGGAACCATAGGAATCTATTCAATAAGAGTAGGGCTATGGATTCTAAGGTTGATGTGAGTAAATAATTGTAATCAAATATCTTTTCACATAAAAGTAAGCAGTACAACACTTTTAAAATGTTTACAACCTTTGCATCCCATTCAGTCCCCTTGAAAATTCTATGTATATGTATATTCAATCAACAGCACTGATGCCAGAATCATATGAAAATGTTGTGTCTAATGGCAGCTTGGTGTCCCTCCAACATATGCTTTTGCTTCATGTGATGATTCCGGACTGACTGACATTATGTAAACTTAAGTGTGGATCAATTTGTCAGCAAACACCACATCTACTGCCCACATAGCTTTAACTGCTAACAGGTGTTTTCTGGCAGGTAGTTATAAAAGATTGGTTTCCACAGGATCATATTTTTTCAAAATTGCATGTTCTGTCTTTTTTTATGTGAAAAAAATATGTAACATCCAATTTTGCTTTGCTTATATAGCACAACACTTCTCTGCATTTTCAAGTACTGTGAATAGCAAAACTTCACGTCACTTCACCGTCTCAAAAATGTTTCACATTCCTTGATATATCACAAGTTGCAGCTTCAGCAGTCTTTTTCCAGAGTGTTGTCGATGTTGAATAAGCACCCTTTCTGTGCAAACTTGACACTTCTTGTTTGTACTTCATTACTTGCTTGAAAACATTACCTGTTCCATGTACATGCTCTTATATCTGGTTCTCATTTAAAAAGTGTTCCATTGACCACTCTAGTGTGTCATAGTAGTGGTCATCTTGAAAATCCTCATATCACTACTTCAGTAGAACTTTCCACAAAAAGAATGCAATAGATAATTAATTCAGAATGAAAATGGTACAGTTCTGAGCACCACCAGCATGATCTGTTCTTTTGTAAAGGAGTTTTAAAACCCAGACCCTATTGACCCTGGAATCAGTTCAGAGATAACTGCTTGTATTTTTTAACTTTGTTGGAGATCACAGTGACTTGTGTGTGTGTGTGTGTGTGTGTGTGTGTGTGTGTGTGTGTGGTGGATGGGTGTTGAAAATATCTGCATGCATGCATATATATATATATATATATATATATATATATATTTAGTTTCATATCTGCAAAGCAAGTTGAAAGGTATGTACATTGACTGATTTTAAGGTCAGAGGTTTTCAGACGGGGCTTGAAGCTTGGTTAGTGAGCATGATAACAAAAACAATTTTTTTTTTTTTTTAATTATATATCATTATTGGATATATCTGATGATAGCAATGAATGATAATACTTAAATAGCTCCCCACCCCCACCCTGACTAAGAATATTAATTATAGATTTAATCAAATTAGGACCTTGGTATATCTTTACATTGAGATAAGTTCAATGATTTTGCTCCATGATATCAGCTAAGTTCAGGGACAATGGCTGAGACAAAGATTTGTTTCCTGCCTTTACAAAATGTATTGTTAATCTGTTAACTCAGAAATGTAAGAAAACAGTTTTGTTACAAATTTGTTACATTAGTGTTTTTTGAGAATAAAAAATGGTTTCATTGCAGTGCTATCAAAAAGAAGAAAAGTTTTGCTTTCATGGTACTAATAAAAATTTTCATTCATATTTTGGGGAAATAATATTCTGTACACCTGAAAAAATAATGCAAATTCTACAAAGTTAATTATATTACAGTATACAGAGTGTTTGGAGAGCCCAATTATAGAACTGTAGATCTTTAAGTTCTGATTCTAGGTTTCCTTGCCATAGAATTAAGGTTCTGTTCTTCATAAATCATGGTCTCATTGTTATTTTCTTTTGTACTAGTCTTTTTCTTTTTTTGGAAAAAGAAATTTGATAAAAAATACGCCTCTATTAAAAGCCTTATAACAATAGAACTTTGATAGCCTAAGAACATCTTGACCTTGCAGGGTCTATTACAGAGTTCAACTAGACATAACTAATTCCTTTTGTTGTGTGTAATTACAATCTGTACTTGTTCTAACTTCTTCACTTGCTCAGGACAATGGTAATAGTATACTGCTTAATACAGCATTGGTTACTGGTGGTAATTTTATCTGACAGGCTGAAACTAAATAGGGTTGTAATACAGTAGGCAAAATCCAAACTCCTTATTATCATATGATTTATGGTGGGTGCTTTTGGATTGAATGGGGATTGACTGATTTTGTGGTCATTTTTTTGTACTGGAATGGAATATCTCAATTACTTTTGAGACTCATTCATCAATAAAGGGAAACATAATAATATTTGTTAGGAAATGAGCCTAGAGATAAATTGAATGCAATTACAGTTCCTTTTAAAAATATTTATGGATCAACAATTCACCAGTTAGATTCTATACAAACCAAACCCTCCCTGATCATGGATGGAATCTTTTATCACTGTTCACCATCCTCTGGGGATATATTTGTTGTACTTCCAGTTTAGAAGTTCCCCATCAGTGAAAAGAAAAGAAAAAGAACAAACTGAAACTTCAAATCTTTCTAAAGGCAGTCAAGAATATTTTTCTTTTTTGCAGATAATGTTTTTAAAAATCGCATTGAGAATGAAGATAACAGCCATGTTACATGTAAAGTGTGTATCACACACATTGACTGATTTTAAGACTTTGGATTATGTGAACAAAAAAATATAATGGATGCAATTTTAAGTACCGGTAGATTAGAGTAAGACTTTAATCTGCTTTGAAAGTAATTTTATTAACATTTTAAATGAAAAGTTTATTTGTGCTATTCCATTGTCTCATATAATTACATAGAAACGGATCATAATACAAGGAATTTTGTATTGTTTATTAACCTTGAAGCACTTGAGCACTCCTATGTCCTTAATTTTTCTTTTTAGAAGTCTTTATAGCACCACCACTGACACTAAATAAAAGCTTTTTAAAACTATGGATTTTAAGATTTGTTTGTCAGAAGTTTTAGTGTTTGTTATTTTAAATTTCACTTCATCTTGAAAGTCAGGTCCTTCAAAAGATGACACATCCAATAATGTATGTTAGATTAGAAGCCCTTTTAATATTTTCAGAAGAGACCACTGAATTCCTCATTTCTTCCTTGGTTGCTGACTTAATGGCATGATTCTAGAAAGTTTGCTGTATGATTCACCCAATAGAAATTGATTTTCTTTGTTGAGGGCTTTGATAGTATGGAGCCTCTCAGACATGGGGTAACATACTTTCCATGCCCTGGATTTAGTCTGGAATCTTGGCATTTACATAACACTCTTGGTTTGGACTCCCTTGTTGGCCTCAGAAATCTTCATTCTATCAAATAATTTTACATATACAAGTTGAATTGGGAAATAAAGGATCATGGCTATTATGAGCATTTAAATTTCTGATTGCATATATAGCTGATTTATTTTTAAAATTAGTATCCCCATTGAGGCAGTAACTTTTGTTATTCTCCATCACCAACAAACTTTTTTCTCCCTCAAAATGTTTGCAAAAAAATCCTTCAAAAGACATGACATAAGGCCATTAACAGAGCACTCTAGATGTTCCAAATCTTCTTTCAAATGTTAAATGCTAAAATGTTGTATGATATAATTTTGTAATGAGGCAGTCCTATTACCTCCAGGTGTTAACATTTCTTACTTACACTTGTACTCAGTTATTATTTCAGAAGGGACATTTTTTAAACGATGTTGGCCCTGCCAACGATATTTTTGCAATTTAGTTTGTATCAGCTGTTTTGGTGCCCTAAGACCTCTGGTGCCATGGCAACTGCTTCAGCCACCTGTTTGTTGAAGCTATTGAGGGATCTCCTCGAAATTATGAGAGTGGAGTTTAGCTCTTGAAGTGGTATATACGCAAGACCACTTAGTGTGTACTCTATCTGGCCTGGCCCCATTTTCACTAATTTATCAATATTTCCCCCTGAAATTGAGATGAATTATTCTGCTTTTGATAGATTTGACTGTCTAGCTGTTTTTGTCAGGCTTAAATTGGTACATTTGACAGATCTTGCTGTTTATGTCATACCAAAATTGAGAGAAATGATGAACGATGATTCTTCAAATTTATAAAGAATATATGGACCTGTGAATAATTTTGTTTGTGAAACGAAGCTGACAGATTCCTGAAATGAAAGGAAATTTTCTAAATTTCCTTGTATATTGGGAGGCATGATGACTCAGTCATCATACAGCCTTGACGTCCAATCCAAATATCTCAGGATCAAATCCTGAGTGGACTTAGATTTGTGTCAGCTATGTGTTTTAGCCCTCAGGGCATGGCACTTTACTTCCATTGCCTTAGCATAAAGTAGTCATTGATGTGCTGTTGTGCTATTAAACACCAATCAACTAAGCAGTCAACATTATCAGAGAATAAATAAGACTATAGGTGAATATAAACCTAAATCAATACGCAAACATGCATGTAAACATACATGCACACACTCACTTGTCTGTACATCTGTCTGCATGCATGTCAGATATCCTGACAATTTAATGCCTATTGCTGTATACTTTGCCCCCAAATTATTTTGCATGTAAAGAAAATTTTAAACTTATTACAAAAGAGATAACATTGATATATCTAATTATTAATGTACTAGAATGTGTGGCATGTTAAGTTCTGGATTTGCTGCTGATTTACAATTGATATTATCCTTCCATGACTTACTATTTATAAAATTTAAAACTGATTAGTTATAAAACTCATATTTTCTATAATTTTATCCAAAAAATATTTTATTTCCGAGTACAGACAAATTTACCCCAGGATAAAATCTTTCTTTGGAAAAAGTCCCCCTTTGATACAGTCTCCCCTCTCTCCCATGAAAGAGGGACACAGTTCCCTCCCTCAATCTAAGTTGAGCCTTTATTGAACTTTTTAAAGCAGGAATACATCTTTGTGTATCAGTTTCAAGTTTTATCAGCTTCCCTTTAGTAGATACATTTATAGTGCGCAGGTTAGATGATAGATTTTAACAGAGCGATTAAGATGCTAATGATAATTTTGATATGCAGTGTTTTGTCTTTCTCTTTCATAGGCATTGTCAGTTTTCAAATAATAATTTAAATCTTAAGTTGAATGGAATTCGCCTACAAATGGTTACCAGTGACAAAATCCTTGGGGTGATAGTTCACAACCTTTTGCAATGAAATGAACATATTTAAGTCATATGTCATAAAGTAAATACATGTCCGAGGTTATTTAACAAGATAAGGCTATATCTATGAGATAAATCTATGAGATAAACATGGGTTAATATATTACAAATGCTATAAACAAACTTACCTAGAATACTGTAATGGGGAAACATTATTGACAAGAATATTGGCAATTTAATCTGCTTGCAAAAAAAGTTCATTGTAGATGAGGTCAAAAACATCCCAGTGCAGTCAGCTAACCACCTTTTCTTGCCAAAATCCAATAAAGAACTCTTTAAGAAAAGTTTCCATTATTCAGAATTACTAACTTGGAATCGAATCTCAAAGTAAATGTGAGAAAGTACAAATGTAAATGCATTTAATATAAGTCATTGAATGAAAAGTGGAACCTGTTTGACAAATACATTATGACTTAAAGTATAAAGTCACTAACCTTCCACTTTGTTGTCTCACTACTTTTGTACTCTGTAAACAGTGTACCTATAATGTGACATCTCTTTAAATAAAGTCATCATTAATACGATGGCATAAATTATGGCCTATACATATCTAAAGACAGAAAACCTGTAACTAACTATTGAAACAGAATTTTGACAAGTTTGACAGACAGATAGCGTCCTGGTTTTTTGATTCATACAAATGATACAAATTGAAATATGACAACCACTTCTAAAAAATAGAAAATACTTTGAACAACACCTCCGAACATACTGAACAGCCATTGACCATATATGGTGGAAAGCATAATGTCATGCTAGGCAATCCACTGTATGATACTGCTAATAACCTTTAATAGCTTCATCTTAAAAGTTACATAACAAAATTTGACCATATTTAACATCATCTTAGCTTGAAGGCCTGTCACATTTGATGAAATTGTCCTCAGCCCAAAACAAATATAGTGGTCAGTGTTGGAAAAAAAAAAACTTGTACAATGTTATGTGAAAAATATGCTTAGCAGAATTCGACAGACACGAGAGATCTACCAGGCTGAAGCCTTTCATCATTGATATGATGTTAAATATGAATAAAGTATTTTTGTTAAAACCAGGGAAGTGTTGAAGTACCTGTTTTCATTACATGTACAATAAACAGAATTGGATGAAATTCCTGCAGAAAGCATCCTGCTGATCCAGATTTTTTTGTCCATTTGTTCTTACATTTAGCCATCAGACATTAGTATCAGCCAGGTGATTGTCAGGCCCACTTGAACCTCTTGGCTTTTTTGTAATATGACTCTTCCTTTGCATATGCTTGTTTAAGCATATGGAACAGCATATGTGCAAGTCATTTTGTGGGTTGGAAATGTACTCTAGTTAAAAAATTCTGGTATCCATGTTGTCAGAACCTTTAATCATAATGTAAAACTTAGATATTTCATTTTGATTTTATGGAAGTAGATTAGATTTTCTGGTACATCCTTTCAATCTAAAATGGAGTTTCAGTGTTCAGTCATCTGATATGGAACTTGTTCTGAAACATTGGACTTTTTACATGATCTAATATGACACTCTGCTGTCATTCACATTCACACTACACAGCAGTGACACCCCAAGCTAGATATGCAGGTTTTACAAATACAAAAAGCTGAGATGTTCTATCTGCATTGTTTATTATTTCTAAATTGCTTTTCCTTGTCTGGACATTGGGTGGCGTGAACCCCAGACAAAAGTCGGATTATGTGCCATTGACACCCTGCTATCTAAATGGCATTCATGACTGCCCGATTGCATTATTGATATTATGAATATTTATAAGCTGGAAAGATCCAAATGGGAAAAAATTAACTGACTAGCTTTTGTAATCAGCTCACTGATTATTGTAATTGTAGTGGTTTCAGGGACCTGGCGTACCATATTATCCATTAGGATAAATGTCATTCGTTAATTATCGGTACAGTATCATGGAGCTGATTGAAATTTTTTTTTAAAAATGCCAATGGGAAGGAACAATCATATTAAATTATTTGATTTCTAATGAGTTCATTTTCCATGCAACATAGCAAAGGGCATTGAAAACTGCTGTTCTGAATTTGTATGGAAACACTAATACACAAATTAAAACTGTCAGATTGGATTATTAAATGAACTGGTTATTTAATACAAGACATGATTCCAACTAAACACTGAAATAACAGAATTGTTCCATTGATTGACACTGTGATGCCCGTTTCAGATTCAGGCTGTGCATAATGCACATATTTTGAGGCTTTAGAAAATATTATGCTGGTAAATAGTATATCAGTATCAGAGAGAGCATTACATTCATAGGCATCATAAAAATGAAATATTTGTTCTATTTGTGCATTATTTGTATCTATATATTTTCATAATTATCAGGGGCAGATTTAGAGGGTTTTACCCACTCCCCTATTTTCCTGGTAAAAGTATGTACTATTCAGTGCAAAATTTAAACACAACCATTTTACAGTCAGCTTAATTTGACTCCATTTAAAATTCCTGGAGCTGTCCTGGTGGGATATTTTAACCTTGTTTAGACTAGTGCTTCTGAAGTTCTGAATATATGCTTTATACTACATTTACTTTTAAATTAACTGATGTTTTATGCTCATGTTTGAATAGATATTTTGATAGTTTATTCATCTGTATTTCAGGTATCACAGCAGAACTGTACTATGTCAGAACAGGGATCATCAACAATTATGCCCTTTCTTTCAACTTACCCATACCTGTCAAAATCAATACCCTTTATTTTACATGGCAGAGTCTGCGCATACCACCACCTGATGTAAGTCTTATTGATATTATAATGGATTATTTTGAGACAAACAAAATATCAGTTGTATAAAGATTACAATTTTGAAATATTTTAAAGTATGATCTCTATCATGCTTATATAAGCAGATAATGTGACTGAAGCAAGGGTGATTTTTTTTTTTTATGTTCCATGATGAAAAGGTAATTTTACAAACTTAAGTTACACTTTCAGCAGAATTAAGTTTTTTATGATGACATTGAAAGCTAGTTGACCATGTCATAATGGTTTGATTTCTTTTAACTGTTTCTTGTAAACATCTTGTCTTTTAGCAAACAAAACAACTCTTAATAAAACTCAGGTTTTTCTGAATTTCTTGTTTGATGGATTGTTTTTATGTAAAGTGTCATTGTTGTCATTTTGGGTTTTGGATGAAAAGAAAATACCTCATAGATAAACTTGGAATGTGTTTTATTTTTTTTTAATTCCAGATGTATTACAGCATGAAGATCACTGTAGACAATACTAGGGCTCTGAGACAACCTGCAGCAAACATTGATAGTGAGGGGACAGTACCCAATACCTTGTCAGGTACCACTGTTATCTTTAGATAATACTATTATTATACCTTTTGTTTCATTGTAGAGAATCTCCATTTATGTTATGGATTCCTTTACGGGCAGACTTATTTCAGGCTGCAGTTCTTGACTGGAGTTTTGTCATGTCCATGAATATACTGTAAAATCAGAATTTTCTTGCAATGAAATTTGGTGATGAATGTTTTTTGTTTCATGGAGACAATACTCCATTCTTTAATAGATGTACGTGCATGTATATCAGAAGCATATGACAAGCTTTGCTGTTGGTTTTAGGGCTATTTTAGCCACTACACTGAGATGTGAAAGTCCTATAGCAATCACTTTGCCATCTGTCTGTCTGTTTACATTACCTTGCAAAGGCCCTGCACTCACCTTTGTTGATTATTGCTATTTTACCTCAGTCCATGTGGGATTGAGTCTCAATTTTGGCATATGTGGGTATGTGAGAATGTTTGCCAGTAGCTTCCCATAGGTGAGGGGTTTTTCCTGGGATTTTAGTGGGTTCTTTCTGTACAGTTGTATGGGCTGCCACGCATCACCTGTCATGATGAAAAATGGGGTTAACCTCACAACAACAATTGCAACAACATTTCGTTGTAGCCACCAAAGTTCTGCAACCCCTTCACATAATAAAATTACATTTTGGTAAATAGATTGTCAATAATGCATAGATGTACCTTGTAAAACTTCAGGGTCCATTTTTTACAAAGTAAATTGACCTTTTTCAATCAGTATGAAATCTCCTTACAGCAATTTTAAATCTCTCCTTGTAATCAACATGGCACAGAAACAACTCAACATGTACTCTTGCAGTTTGGCATGTACATTGTCTCATAGACCTAGATGTGCCTGTTATCAGTTTGTCACATCAGTTTGAAAAATGGATTCAGTAATGGCCCTTGACAATAAACTTAACAGTTACACATGGATTGTTGCTTATACCTGGCACAGCTCAAGAGCCTTTGTACATATACATTCTAATGTAGTTTGGTATGAACATTGTCTTGTAGACCTAGATTTGTCTGCTAATTATTTTGTCATGTCAACTGTATTTTTTGTAGGGTTATGGCTTGTGACACTTAACTTCATATCTTCACATGGCATGTTATTTGCAGCTGGTGTAGCTCCTAGCTCAAGAACCATTGTGATGCAATTTGGTATAAACCTTGTTTCAATAACCCAACTATGCCTTTTATGTTTTTTTTTACATCAGCTCTTAGGAGTTATGGGCCTTTATATTTAAGTTACTTCACTAGCAAATTTAATTATAGCGAGTGAGGGCCCTTTGTGATGCACCCATTCCAGATAGCACTAGTTTCAGATGAAATTTTGCAGGAAACCATCATAGGGTTGGATGTAAGACTGATTTGTTCCACACAAAAATGTTGTTTTTCAGACAGGTCACATATGCAATTTAGGCTTGCACAGAAATCCACTTAAGTTGAAGTAACTCAGGCAAGAGAAAAACTTGTAAGTCAAAGCTTGACAAAAACATGGATCCCATCCAGACACTCAAATCATGATTGTAGCATTGCCTTCAGTTTACAGACACTGTTATGTTAGAGCCAATGTACCGTATGTACTCGCTTATAAGTCATGCCAAACTGCAAACAACATAGATCTCCTTCTGTAATAGCATCATGCACCTACAGACTGGGGTCTGTGTTGTTTGTTCTACTGATTATTCCAAACAAACTACACAGATCCATATCTGCTACAGCAGTATATGACAACAGATATGGGTCTGTGTAGTTTGTAATTAGACTTATATAGCTTACTCATATGTATCATTATTATCTCATTATTTTACTATAGGTGATTCTCACTGTACACTATTTGATTTATGTACTTTCATTTTAACACCACTTATAACATTGAATTTGTGCCATTTTATTTGTTTTTATGCTATTGCTGACAGCATGTGCATTCATATGCATCTCATTGCACATTGAGAGAGCACAGTTACTTAAGATTTAGACCAATTTCAATTTATGCCATATCCTCAGGAACACATCTATGTTGTAAATTGAGTGTCACCTGTATTTTTTTTGCAGTAAAATGCAGTGTCCTACCATGCTAAGAAAAATAAATAAAAAATATGGAACAGTGTAAAGAATAAACTTTTTTCTTTGTTATCTGCTTTCCAGACCACGTTGCAACCAGTTAACACATACCTGACTGATGCAAAGTTTCTTATGGGCAAACCATGACTATTGTAAAAGTCACATGGATCATATATATGCATTTATTTATTTTAAATTAAGTATAAATTGTTTTAAAATTTAATACTAATTTACTTTTACCAAAGTCAATTCAATCCTGATTGTTGAATGCTCTGTAGTTTAACTGTAATTAAGGAACTCCCAGATCTTTTACTTAACTTGGGTTAAAAAAAGAGCATGTTGAATGGAATCATCACAATACAATATAGGATAGTATGAATTTGTTTATCAATATGCGTGGCTTTTTTTGTGTGACATCACAGCACACAATATTCATTTTAGATTGCAGCATCACACCTTTACGTTTATTTCATCCAAAAATTTGTACATACTTTAACATAAATTTTGCTGTATACACTTCTGGGATGTCAGAATAATGACCTTTCCAAAGAAGTGGGAATGTGTAAGAATGATCCAGATGAAGTGAATACTTGCCAATTGAAGGAATTTAGAATCAGATTCTAAAAGATTACACCCATTACTGAAATAGTCAGTGTTGAAAGCCTACATGACATGTGTAACTTTTTCAATGAGTGTGTACATTGCCAGTGCCCATTGGCAGAGGAGCACATTCTTGTTTGGTGGGTTGATTTTCACCATTTGAGACAGGAATAATTTGATATGACCTGCCTAAAGAAACTGTACAAGGCTGTACCACATGAGAATATCTTGGAAATGTTATTTGGTTGAGGTTTATACAATAAATTTTAATCACTTTGTCAGTGATTTAAATATTGTCGTTTTTGTAACTTCATAAACATTGTATAGAATTTTTTTCATTTTATGTTTTGTTTATTCTGTGCTTAGTTAATATTTATTTGGAAGCTTTTGTCTATTATAGCATTATTTCAAAGGTTTTATATTCCAAATTGTTTTTCCTGTTCAGTTTTACATTTTATTGGCACTACATAGTCATCTTTGTGCTGAGTTACTACATTATGGAACCAGTTAACAATCAGAATTATGGTAGAATATTGAGTTGTGACAGGTTTCAAGAATGAGATTGCTGTTCACATTTAATGATAATTATATGTTGCTGCTTCATGAAAAACTTGATGAGTACTTAACTACTTGATTAATACCTCCTGTGTTGGATTGAGTTGGATAGATTCAGTCATTTCAGCGATCAATGTGGCTTACAAAGGTAGGGTCAGTTAAGATTCCCTCAAATTAGGTCTTGGTTAAAATGAAAGTCGAGAAATTGTAGTAACTACAGTTCCTTCACTGAATTGATTTTCCTATCCTGGAATAGCTAAATTAATTAAGTGTTTGGTGTATTAGACAACACATTAGAAACTTTGACATCTTTTAATAGTTTTTCTGTCATATTTTCAGACGTCCTGCTCTTAAACACACATTGTATTCAGGACATCACTGTCAGTTTTATCACTTTTGTCAGTTTTGGGTCAAAATTCAGTAGGACTTTAATTTATCAGTTATTTTGTTTACTCATCTTCATAGGCCATCCTTACCAGAATTTACTTGCTTATTTGTCATTTATATAAAGTATGAGCAAAGTTCAAAAGAATATATCCAGTTTCTTGTAGTCGGGGATTGAAAATACAATTTGTCCGATATTTTGGTGGCTTATAAAAGGGCAAATAGATTTTACATGATGCTCATCTGATTGTACCCTCTAAGATGAGTACAATTGTGGTAGGAAAAAAAAAAGAAAATTGAAACTTTGTTTTAAAGCCCTGATAGTACTTAATTTAAAAACATAGCAGTTTTGACAGGCCTGTAATTTACTACATGGAAGAAAAAAAAATTGGTGCATCACTGTATTCATTGGAGATATGAGAGATCATTCTTAAGCATTTAAATCGAGGTTGTTCAGTACCAATGGGGTAGTGGAAGAGTTGTCACCATAGGCCTTGTGTCAGTAGTTGTGTTACATTATGTGGGTCAGCATGTGGTTTGGTTTGGTTTGGTAGGTTGAATGGCATTTTTCAGCAGATGACAGGTTATGCACCACAATTGATACATCTTGTAGGGGAAGAACCCATGAAAACCCCAGGAAGAATCATTGTCCCAGAGGAATCTACAGGCAAACTAAATTCTCACTTACTTGCATTGGCTGAGCACAAGACTCACCATGTAACAGAGGTGAGGTGGCGGTGATCAGTAAAGCTGAGCACCTTAGACCACTTAGCTACCAGGGGGCCTAAACATTTGTCCACAATTTGGAGTTATATATATATAGTACATTTGAGCTAGAACATTTCTGAAAATTTAACTGACTTTTCTCATATTTTAAACTGGTCTTTCTCCGAGTTCATGTAATAAAATTTCATACATTTGTATAAATTAAGAATTATATAAATGAGCACGAGCAAGGTTTAGAGGAAATTTTAGGAAGATTTGCACATTTGCATGAATCAGATGTTAATTGAATGAATTCAGTTGAATTTAACTGTGAAACAGACAGTGATGTCCTGAAAAAATGGTTTTGGGTGTGAAAATTGTGCACAGTTAATTTGCTGCAAGCATAACAGAATCTGTAATATTCATTATATATTTAAAAAGCGTAATCTGAGCATGCTTCTAGGTTAAGCACCATAATCAAATCAAGTGATTACTAAGCCAGTTTTTGTAATGGAGCGGTGAGATGCTGTCATTAATTACCAAGTTATTGAAAGGGGCTGACCAGCTACACTTGCAAAGATTTTACAATGGAGGACATGCTTTGTTTGTTTGTTTGATTAGGGTTTTTTAAGTAGCTTTAACAATTTTTCAGTCATATAGCTATGATGTCTGCATTGAGGCAGTTTATAGTGATGTTTAGCACTGGGGCATCATAACACAGACATGTAGCATGATGTCCCACTCAGTCACATTATCCTGACACCAGGCTGACCAGTACTAATACTAACTTCTTAATGCTGAGCATCAAGCGAGGCAGCTGTTAATACCATTTTTATAAGTCTTTGGTATGACACGGCTGGGGATCTAACCCATAACCTCTCGCTTCTGTGACAGATGCTCTAACCACTGGGCTACCAGAGCAGTGTGGAGGACCTGCACTTTTGCGTATTTAGGCATAATGCATCATCTGTTATATGCAGTTCTAATGCATATAACGACATAGTGCTATTGTCATATATTGACATAGTGCTATTGTCATACAATGACATATTCCTATTGTCATACAACGATATAGTGCTATTGTCATAAAACAACATAGTGCTATTTTCATTCAATGACTGCTATTTTCATTCAACAACATAGTGCTATTGTCATACATTGACATAGTGCTATTGTCATATGACATAGTCCTATTGTCATACGACATAGTGCTATTGTCATACAAGGACATAGTACTGTTGTCATACAACAACATAGTGCTATTGTCATACGACATAATGCTATTGTCATCCAATGACTGCTATTGTCATAAAATGACAGTGCTATTGACACACAATGACATAGTGCTATTGTCATACAATGACTGCTAATGTCATACAACATCATAGTGCTATTTTCATACAACAACATAGTGCTATTGTCATACATTGACATAGTGCTATTGTCATACAATGATGTAGTGCTATTATCATACCACAACATAGTGCTATTGTCATACAACAACATAGTGCTATTGTCATACAATGACAGTGCTATTGCCATACAACATAGTGCTATTGTCATACAATGGCATAGTGCTATTGTCATACAGTGACATAGTGCTATTGTCATACAGTGACAGAGTGCTATTGTCATATAACAACATAGTGCTATTTTCATACAACATAGTGCTATTGTCATATATTGACATAGTGCTATTGTCATACAATGACATATTCCTATTGTCATACAACGACATAGTGCTATTGTCATAAAACAACATAGTGCTATTTTCATTCAATGACTGCTATTTTTATTCAACAACATAGTGCTATTGTCATACATCGACATAGTGCTATTGTCATATGACATAGTCCTATTGTCATGTGACATAGTGCTATTGTCATACAAGGACATAGTACTGTTGTCATACAACAACATAGTGCTATTGTCATACGACATAATGCTATTGTCATACAATGACAGTGCTATTGTCATAAAATGACAGTGCTATTGACACACAATGACATAGTGCTATTGTCATACAATGACTGCTAATGTCATACAACAGCATAGTGCTATTTTCATACAACAACATAGTGCTATTGTCATACATTGACATAGTGCTATTGTCATACAATGATGTAGTGCTATTATCATACCACAACATAGTGCTATTGTCATACAACAACATAGTGCTATTGTCATACAATGACATAGTGCTATTGCCATACAACATAGTGCTATTGTCATACAATGGCATAGTGCTATTGTCATACAGTGACATAGTGCTATTGTCATACAGTGACAGAGTGCTATTGTCATATAACAACATAGTACTATTTTCATACAACATAGTGCTGTTGTCATACAATGACATAGTGCTATTGTCATATGCTGTTATCATATTATTAATAATAATAATAATAATAATAATAATAATAATAATAATAATAATAATAATAATAAAGACATAATTTAGAGAAGGTAACTCAATTAGTTACAGAACTAATCTACCTTGAGGCCTTCTATCTATTATGTACAATATATACAATATATACACACTTCCCCCTCCCCCCTCCCTTTTAAAAATTTACCCCCACCACTTATAAAGATTCCAACTTGTATGACCCAGCATATTGCTGTCACTTTGTCAGGTTCATTGTCATACTGAATGCAAGGTGAAAATTGCAGGTTATGCTTGAAACCATTCTAATTTGCTGTTTTGTGTAAGACTAATTATTCTTGTAGGTACAGTAATGATTTCATTACCCCGTGGGATTGAGGATATAGAAAAGGCTTGATGTCCATTAGCATGTCTTTAGAGGCAACTAATGGAGGCAGCATGGTGGCTCAGTGGTTAGATTTCCCAACTTGTGATGGAAAGAGACCAGGTTTAGATCCTACCATTCGATCAATCAAGACCTGCTACCATAGTGCACCATTGGCAAGCCATTTCAATTAAATTGCCTCAGTATTGTATATACTGTTTATGTTGTTGTGCAATAAAAAACCAAATTGAACCATACTAAACTGATTCATTCACTCTTTTGGATGGATTCGGATATGTTTATTAATCAGCTAGGTTCACTATCATAGGGAAAGTGGTTCAAGGCTGTTTAGAAGGTCCAGAACTGAGCACAATTCAGGAAGAGCTAAATTAATCTAAGTACCATATATATTTGCTTGCAAATCAAGTTCAACTGTAAATAGCACAGACAGAGATCTTCCATTGTAATATGTGATGGCAGATCAGGGTCTATGCTGTTTGCTTATGGACTTGAACCATGCATAAGTATACATAACTACTTTGTATCAGCAGAATACTTTCAAATATTATTAAAAATAGTGGACATCTGATCAAAATTTAGAATCTAATTTTCTTTTATCTTTATCAGACCCAGTGGCACATATTATGTATGTGCATTTGTCTTTTAATTCCCTGTAAGTGCGTACATGTATATACCTTTGCAGTGTGGTTCTCGATAGTTTCCCAGATATGATCATGGGGCCAAGTCCCTGGGGTTATTGATGACAAATATTGAATATGCTGGCAGCTGTTGTACACAAATTATGCTCAGGGTATTGCCATCACTTTGTCAGTTTTGCAAGAATCAATTCAGGGTTGTATAGACTTCAACCTAAGAGAACAATGGTGTCTTTCATGGTCATAAAAGAGAACGAAAGTGTCTTTTTGGGTAACCAAAGAATTTTTTTCTCTCCAGTGTCAGAGGTCATCCTTTACATTAAATGTATTGATATCATGTGTTGCAATGTATTAAACAAATTATGCTGACAAGCAATATTGGTAGATTTGATTTTAAAGTTAATATATTTTGGTTGTTGCGACTTTCAGTTTGGTTTCATTCATTTCACAGCTGAACGCAAACATACAACTGAAAAATTGAAGAATGAAGTTAATTTCACTTAAGCAACATTTCAAAACCTGAAAAATTAAAAAAACTGTCCTCAACATATGCAGTATTTAAAATTTAATGAATATGTTTTTGGGATCTTGCAAATTAGAATGCTTTGCAAACATTTTTGTGGACAAGATTAAGTGTAGGTCATCATGTTTACAAAAATAGAGTACAGTACCGTTATTGTGATTGGTCACCAAATGCATTTAGGACTGGTACATATCCATGTATCAAAGCATATTTATCAGTTAATTTGGGTATGAAGAAGAATCTGATTTGAACATACCCATATGTTAAAGAGTATTTATTTATTAGTTTGGGCATCTTAAAGAATATGACTTTTACATAGTCTTGTATTATTAGCAAGTATTTATCTATATATCCAGTGGTTTCTGAGATGCTGCTAAAATAAATAAATTCCTTTGTATGATGGCCTCAAGGTAGATTAGTTCTTAGCTAATTATGTTACCCTCTTTAAATAAAGTCATTATTATTATTATTATTATTATTATTATTATTATTATTATTATTATTATTATTATTATTTTATTTTATTTTATTTATTATTATTATTATTGTTTTATTATCTATTAGTTTGGGTATGGTAAAGAATATGACTTGTACATAGCCTTGTACAGTATTAGCAAGTATTTATCTATTAGTTTGGGTATGGTAAAGCCTTGTACAGTATTAGCAAGTATTTATCTATTAGTTTGGGTATGGTAAAGCCTTGTACAGTATTAGCAAGTATTTATCTATTAGTTTGGGTATGGTAAAGCCTTGTACAGTATTAGCAAGTATTTATCTACTAGTTTGGGTATGGTAAAGCCTTGTACAGTATTAGCAAGTATTTATCTATTAGTTTGGGTATGGTAAAGCCTTGTACAGTATTAGCAAGTATTTATCTATTAGTTTGGGTATGGTAAAGCCTTGTACAGTATTAGCAAGTATTTATCTACTAGTTTGGGTATGGTAAAGCCTTGTACAGTATTAGCAAGTATTTATCTATTAGTTTGGGTATGGTAAAGCCTTGTACAGTATTAGCAAGTATTTATCTATTAGTTTGGGTATGGTAAAGCCTTGTACAGTATTAGCAAGTATTTATCTACTAGTTTGGGTATGGTAAAGCCTTGTACAGTATTTTAGCAAATATTTATCTACTAGTTTGGGCATGGTAAAGAATATTATTTGAACATACCATATATTAAAGAGTATTTATCAATTAGTTTGGGCATGGTAAAGAATATGACTTATGCATAGTCAGTGTTTCAATGAGTGTTTATCAGTTAGCTTTGGCAAGGTAAAAAATAATTTGTATATATTTCCTTTCTTAACATTCTCTTTAATGCTATTACAGTAGTGTTGTAGCCTGATAACAGTAGTCACACTTGTCTTAAGATTGATGTTTATTTGAATTTATTTTATGCTGGATCAAACTAAACTTAATTTTGTGCCCCTCACATTTTACTATTATTCTGGAATTGATTTATTGTGGCCCACAAATGAATCAGTGCTCAGATTTATCTGATGGGCTTCTGTATTGCCTTGAGATCAATACAAAACAAATTAGTTCAGTGTGATGCAAAGCAAATTAAAATGACTTTCTGTGATCCGAAAATCATCTCTGAGCTAACAATAGCCTCTTTAAGATTTTGACAGTATTACTTGGACTTGCACCCGTCTAGCTATTCATGTCCAGATTTATTGTAAAATCTTTTTTACAAAAGCAAAATTACAACTGTTACTGCTGTTATAAAACTGCACTTTATATTTCAAACAATAAATGTTGCTCAAAACATGGAAACCTTAATTGAAACCAACAAATGCAGCTTTTTTTTTGTTGAGCAGAATTGTAAAGTAAGATTTGGATTGGTTTGGCTTCATGTTTTACGGCATAGCAGAGCAAGTGTGTTTTTTAGTGCTGAGAAGTAAATTGCCTTGCCACAGTAGCTGACCCAAGCTGATTCAATGATAGGATTTGAACCTGCAATCTTTCAGCCATGAGTCTAGCATTCTTACCAAGGTGTTGTTGCATCTTATGGTTATTTTGTTGTGTCTGATGACAAGGAGGTGAACACATCTGGTGATGTCATATTGGTCACTGGACATCAAATGCTCAATCCCCAAACCTGTAATAACAGTTTGATTTAAAGTCTACTGCACTATTCTACTTCCCCAAACCTGCAGAGGGTATTTATTCTTTCCTAGCCTGTTCTGCATCCCCAAACCAGCAAGGCTTGGGAGGGGCAGTAAGATTTGGAAAGTCAGGTAATGGTTTATCACAGAGAGGCTAGATGTAGGAGACGGGGGTGGGGGTGGGTTACTGATTGGGTTCCCCATTTAATTTGGTTTTCGTTATCTAGAGGTTGACAGCCCTCGATGTTATTTCAGCATTCGAGTAAATATAAATATAAGTGGTGAAATTTGTGGGTGAAATAGATAGAGAACTGAGCAGATATAAATAGAACAAACCAATACGAGCCCCCATACAGGTAAACAAATTCATAAAACAACTTTGAGAAGACATTACATAAAAAATAAACTGCTTTTAGAAAAAAAAACTTTTTCAAATTACAAAGGAAAGCACAAATGGATTTTTAAAAAATAGCTGATCTGTTTACTGATAGATTTAGTTTAACATAGGACTAAGTGAACAATCAAAGTCCACATCTTGTACGATTGCATAACCTGTTTCTTCGGTTCGCTCACTAATTTCCACTGTAGCTGTTCAGACCCCTGGTTCTCGGGAGGCTACTTTCAACAATCCATCTCAGGATACTCTCAGAATACCTCTCAGAATTGATACATCGCAGGTCAGCTTGACTTGGTAGTTTGATTTTGAACATAGCAGTATGGTGATGGTGATTGATACGCGCCTGTTCTCCATAAATCTAATTAATGGTTCACTGGTCTCAACTAATGTATTCTTGTTAGATCAGCAGAAATTTGCCCTTTCAAATTAGAAATAGGACATTTTTAAAAAATGGGCAAACGTAATTCAGTGCATGGATATATATTTTCTCAGGAATAATGTATGCTTTAATTGTCAATATCAGAAATAGGTTGAAGCTTGTATGCCTTTGAACTTTTCAAAGTTTAGTTTTCTTGCGATTAAAAGAATTTTGATCATCAGTAGCAAGCAAATTTTACGAGATGTGGTTTGAATGTAGAGGAGTTTTGAAAAATTTATCAGTTGTAAAGAAAAACTGTTGCACATAAAGTAATTTAATACTGATCTAACATTTTTTCATCTTCTCCATTTTCTTCATAAAGAACTTTTATGAACTTAAATTGGTTGAATCATCAGGTTGATTTAAACAAATATGTGTAATATTTTATTTGGAATAGTTCAGGGTGTGGCATAAATGTGATCATATCAGTTTGTTTTAAGGCTTTTAATTTTTTCCTGAAATTTATTTTGTCAGTTAGAATAACTACAATGTAGCTTCCAACAGTGATTGTTTAAAAATAGTGCTTCTTCAGTTGATATTAGGATTTTCTTATAGCATCAAATTTCAAAACTTTAAGACTAATTTATTGTTTCAAGATTTATTTTTAGAAAGTATTGATACAATGATTATAACCAGTACAAGTTAACAGAATATATTTTGGCCTATGGTGCTAAGAATGTATTTGAAGAAGATTAGAGACTTTTCAGTGAGTAGTGAATTATGGATTTGTACAGAGTCCGCTTCGCACAAAATATTTTTTTTATTAAGGAAGAACTTTTTAGAGTGGGAGTACACAAGAGTGTGTTTAAAATATACTGCAAAGGGGATTGAAAACGGATGTTTACCGGTACATATTTGAACAAAACAACACACAGAATTATTCAAAAGATTTTATTAAACTTTATTTGAACAATAATGTAATAGCACTTAACGAAATATTATAAGATACAGATCAATCCCGTAGGTAACTTATAAGTTTTTAAAAAATCAACGCTGTGTCATCTGCAGTCAATACCTTGGGGTTTGCTCAGTTCGGAAAATGGCGAGGCAGAGTGTGTCTTATATATGTGGGCGTCTTATTGAAAATATTTTTTTTACACAAATCGTCAAAACCCGTGTCTTATAATTTGGTGCGTCTAATATACGAGAAAATATGGTATATCCCTGGTGTCCATGGCATCCATATAGTATACTGCCATGTAATTAGATACATACATGGTACACTACTCACTCATTATATCCTCATTCTCTATGGCATTCATAGAGTATACAGCCTTATAATTAAATATTTGGTACAATACTCACTCATTATATCCATGGTGTCTATGGCATCTATAGAGTACACTGCCTTATTAAATGTATGCATGGTACAGTACTTGCTCATTATATCCCCAGTGTATATGGCAGCCATAGAGTATACTGCCTTGCAGTGATATCACATTATAATGAAATACATGGTACAGTATGCCATCACTGTAACACCATCTACTTTGTAGTGAGATCACCTTCTAATAAAGTACATGTTTCATATAAGTTCAGTGCCACTTAATGAAATAGGATCCCTGACGACTATACCCTTCTTAATTGACAGAAGGTTGATATAATGAAGAATCTTAAATTGAGGCTGTACTGTATTTTACATGTAGAAAAATTTATCAGATTCTGCCATAAATCTACAGAAATACCAAGAATTTAGCATTTGGTGAATGGTAAATCTACAACTTTGCCCAGATTGCAGACATACAGAATCACAGTCAGATTAACTTGTTTGCCAAAAATGAGACTGTTAGCAGGAGATTTATTGTTCCCCTCTCTTTTCTAACAGACTGCTGATGTTGAGATCTGAGCTGTCATGGGCTGTTGCCCATGCACCATGGTTGCACTAAATGAGATTTATGATAAATTCTCCAAAGGTTAATATTTTAGCATCATTAAATTGAAGTGAATCTCAATTTTAGTGTACCATTGGTATAAAAGTTTGGTACATTGCAAACTTGGAAAAATAATAAGTGATAATGTTTTGAACAGACTTTAAAGAAAGTTCAATTGTATTTACATGCAGTTTTATGTCTATACAAAAAATGAATTGTGATTGTTTTATTCCAGCAGTATGGAGTTGTCATGAGTTGCTTCCAGCTGTGATGGCTATTCAGATAAAATTATTATTAAACATCAATAACAATTTTTATTAAAACAAATCAAAAGGTTCTTCATTGATTCAATACTGTACTGTACCCTAAAAATGGTAATTACTGATACATAACTCTTCCTGAAATGTTTGTGTTGTTTGCATTTATAGCATAGAGACTATGATTTTTTTTAAAATGACATTTTCAATGTAAATAAAACTGTAATGACATTCATTTAATTGATGAAGGTTTGGAAAATGTTAGACTTGCTAAGATTTTGTGATTTACAGTAAGTTATTTAGTTACACCTAATCCCAGAAAAGAAGAGGTGGTTAGAAAAGTAAGGCAGCTTTGTGACAGTTACCCTTCAGAAGTAATTAATTAAAGTGCATGCAGCATTGGACATACTTGAGATTGACTGATAAACCAACAATTATTGGCAGTCTTAGACCATTATCTCAGACCTGCAAATGTAAAAAAATTAGTAGATAGACTTTTCAGATGGCAAGGAAGAGCATCTACATCACTAGTAACCTCTCATTGCCAAGCCTTCTGACATTTACTGCAGAAGAATAGAACAACAACTATTGGACCATACACCACAGTTTTTGCCTCTGTGGCTTGCAACTAAATGTGGCTTTCAAAGTACTCGCCAAATTTTCTCAACATTTTTTAGCAAGAAACTGGATCTGAGCTCAGTTCAGACATTATCACACTTATATGGCTTTTTCTCATTAAGATCATGGAAGAGTTTTTTAAACAAGGATATGAATGTATCATGGTATTACATCCAATTCTGGTCAGATTTCAGGTTTTATCAAATCTCCATATCCAGACAAGTGGGCAGACTCGGTACATCTGCTATTTATATGTGAACTGGTGCATTAAAAACTCGTAATGTTTACCTGTTAATTTTTCAATGATTTTTAAAAAAAATAAATAGAGAGAAACCATGCAGTAGATAATAACATGGCATCAGTGACCTTAATTAATTTTAAAGGACATTTAATCAATATATTCAAAGTTCAGTATATTGAGGGGACAAAATCCTTTCACTGCAATAAAACATATATTTTGAAAGCACTCTTAGATAGCAAAAGCTTGAACGTATTTTATGACATGAGTATCCAAGAGGAGTAAATCTTTTTGGAATATATTTATATGGAATCACACACACACACACACGCACGCACGCACACACACAATACTGGTGCAATACTCTGGTTCTGTCCATGAGAATGAGATGGGGTATAGTTTAAGTTTTGGGTCAGCGAGTTTTGATATGTTCCAAAATAAAAATAGTACTGATCTGACGCCTGGTACGGTCGCCATAGTAACCTTTTAGAAGGTCTTTGTTTTCTGTAAAGAGTAGACAGGGTCATGTCAACATAGGGTTTTCACTGGAAGATTTTATATGACTTCTAGTTGGTCCTAAAGAGAATGATGCAAATCTGATATCTTGAAAATCTTGTTATTACTTTTCCTCTAGAATGGATGATTATATTGATATGGGTTACAATACCCTAACAGAAAATGGTAATAATCTTACATAGCTACATTCTTTATCCTGAATATGTTTTCAAGAAATGGTCATATCTTTGATTCCTTGAAATTCTTTCAAGTCATTGAATCTCAATTCCTTTAAGGGACTCTTGTTTATGTTATGCTTACTTGTTTATGTTATGCTTACTTGTTTTTTGTGTGCTTACTTGTTTATGTTATGCTTACTTGTTTATATTATGCTTACTGGTTTATTGTATGCTTGTTTATTTTGTGCTTACTTGTTTATTTTGTGCTTACTTATTTATTTTGTGCTTGTTTATGTTATGCTTACTTGTTTATGTTATGCTTACTTATTTTTTTTGTGCTTATTTATTTTGTGCTTGTTTATGTTATGCTTACTTGTTTATGTTATGCTTACTTGTTTATTTTATGTTTGTTTATTTTGCTTGGTTTTTTTTGTGCTTGTTTATTTTATGCTTACTTGTTTATTTTGTGCTTACTTGTTTTTTATGCTTGTTTATTTTATGCTTACTTGTTTATGTTTACTTGTTTATTTTGTGCTTACTTATTTATTTTGTGCTTACTTATTTATTTTGTGCTTACTTATTTATTTTGTGCTTACTTATTTATTTTGTGCTTACTTATTTATTTTGTGCTTACTTATTTATTTTGTGCTTACTTATTTATTTTGTGCTTACTTATTTATTTTGTGTTTGTTTATTTTATGCTTACTTGTTTATTTTGTGCTTACTTGTTTATTTTATGCTTACTTGTTTATTTTGTGCTTACTTGTTTATTTTATGCTTACTTGTTTATGTTCTCATATCTCACTGTATTTTAGTGTTCAAGATAGACTTCCAGTGCACAGGGATGTTGAGTACAGAGGTGAATGTGAACATTCAAATGAACATCAGCATTTTTTCTGCCTCCAATCTCACAGTCCTCAACTTCAAGCGGAGGAAGATGTGTCTCAAAGGTCAGTATCAATTCTTTTCATTGTCTTGACTATGTGAAGATGCAGAAAGTGAGATTTGTAGTAGTTTTCCAATGATAAACCAATCCCAAATTCTTCAACAAATTTACAAACTGGTCCCTGGTCTCATCTGGCAGTGAAACTACTGTAATGATGACTACATAGTGCTGTTAGCTCTGATGTGTCATTGTTTTGAACAAATTTAACATTTTGTCTTGAACTTGGTATAAAATTGCATGAAAGTAATTATGCACATTCCTTCCAGGAGCCCAAGGTTTTACTACTTTTCCCTACCTTTAGTTGAGACTCAATCATTTTTTCAAAATGTCCCTTTTAATGTTGAACATTAATTAAACACAGGATGAACAGCAGTAGCAAAGGGAATTCAGCAGTGTTTTTTTTGTGGTGTGATGCTGGGTGAAAGGGCATATATAATACCCAACCATAAGTCAATTAGCAAAAATGCTATAATGCTAAAATTCTCATGAGAACAAACCATTTAAACCAAAAGTAAACATCTACCATGAGTCAAAGATACAAGGTAAAGATGTTGATGTTGAAAAATCTCCCAAAATATAAAGACAAAAAAAAAAAGAGTAAAATTATTTTAATGAAAATGGAATCATTTGATTGGATTATGCTTTTGACCTGTACTGTCTTAGTATATTCCTGTCTGAAATCTCAGTTGTACTGATATATAGTTAGAAGATTCAATATGTTACTTGTATTAAAGGCCCTTTCTTTCAGCTAACCAATTTCATCATCCTCTGATTGATAATTATCTTTAAATTGCAGTATGACTCCATAATTCTATGAATGTTGCTAGTATGTGTATTTGGCATTTGCTGTTTAAATGACAGTATCTGATGATCAAGAAAATGCCTTATGGTTCACTGAGTTAAAAAAAAAAATATATATATATATATATATATATATATATATATATATATATATATATATATATATATATATATATATATATATAGTTCTTCTTCATTATAATGCTGTCTATGGGAATCATTGAGTGTACTTACTGCCATAAAATGGGATTGCCTTTTAAAAATGTATGATTTATTAGGTACATGATACAATACTCCTTCATTATAATGCAATCCTTTGGAGCCATAGGCAACGTTCCCTCTAAGTGAATGGTAGATGTCCGTAGTGGCATTATGGAGATGAGCAAAATTTAACGTTGGAATGACCAAATATTTACAATTCAGTTGCGCGGGGATGCCTGAGCAGCTGCGCGTGCGCACATGCACGCAGCTTAGAGGGAATGTTGGCCATGGGGTATAATGCCATATAGTTAGACTGCATTATAAGGAGGTACATGATTCAATACTCCCTTGTTAAAATGTTATCTAATGGAGCCATAAATGCCTCATAGTTAGACTGCATTATAAGGAGGTACATGATTCAATACTCTCTTGTTAAAATGTTATCTAATGGAGCCATAAATGCCATAGAGACTGCATTATAAGGAGGTACATGATTCAATACTCCCTTGTTAAAATGTTATCTAATGGAGCCATAATTTATGCCTCATAGAATGCCTCATAGTTAGACTGCATTATAAGGAGGTACATGATACAATACTCACTCATTATAATGCAATCCAATGGAGCCATAGGGTATAATGCCATATAGTTAGCCTGCCTTATAAAGAATGACATGATAAGAGTACTCACTCATTAAAATGTTATCCAATGGAGCCTTTGTATAATATTGCCTCAAGGTTAGACTGCCTATTAAGGAGGTACATGATACATTACTCCTTTATTAAAATGTTGTCCAGTGGAGCCATAGAGTATAATCGGTTATAGTTAGACTTTATTATAATGATATACATGATACATTACTCCTTTGTTATAATGCAATCCATTGGAGCTAGTGTATATTGCCTTGTAGGGAGTCTTTGTTTTAATAAAGTATATAGTACATATAATTTTACTAATACATGCCACTGCTCCGGTGGTCTAGTGGTTAGATCATCTGCCTCGGATGCAGAAGGTAAAAAATTTGTCATACCAAAGACTTACTAATATGGTGCTAAAAGCTGCCTCGCTAGGTACTCAGCGATAAGAAGGTAGTGTTAGAACTATAGTTGGCCTGGTGTCAGAATAATGTGACTGGTTGGGACATCATGCCACATGTTTGCAGCATGCTGTCCCAGTGCTAGACATCACTATAAACTGCCATACTGCAGATATTAATGTGACGATACCACGATTTTCTGCCACATGATGAAATACTACATTTAACAAATTGGGTTATTATATGTTTGTAGTATGATGACCAAGATAACCTATTTTTAGGTGAATGTTCATAATTTTGGTTCTTCAATTTGCAGTAATCTTTTGTTTATTTCATATTGTGCTGTTTATACTGGAGAAACAGAGATCACTTTTGTCTGTGGACAGAAGTACAACAGTAAACCAGTATATGCTGCAAAGATAATTCTGAATGCCTGCATGTTAACATTGTTATCTTCATACACCACAGAGAACAACATGTATTTCTTATCTTTGAATGACATATCTTTTCTTCTGGTACCATTAATTTTCTTCATATTTTCTTGTTGAATATATGTTCTTTGTCTGTTTTTTTTAAATAAAAATTGCAAATAAATGAAACACAAATGTGTTAAGGTAGGACCACCCATAACTATTTGTATTGAAAATGCATTCTTGCTCAGTTCACTAGAATTTGGAAATTCTTGGATCTTGTAATAAGAATTTTTATCAACAAAAGTCCAAACTTCTTGGATATGATTTAGAAGTATATGTGAAAGATAGTGTATATTGAGTAAATATCGGAATAACTTCATTATAAAATCAACATCTGTGAACTGGCATACCTTTCTTCATTAAGTCAGGCATGATTGCATTTTAGGTAGCAAAAATGTAAGCTTTCAGGATTTATCAGACCTTTTGATGCTGCCAATTGATCATCAGATATTTAATCATACATGTGTACCATTTAGGAATCCAGACTTTGTACAAAAATGACTGTAGATGTGGATATTTTTCAGTTATTAAAAAAAGAATAATTTTTGTTAGTGAAAGTAAATCAAAGTTGTCTTGGATTGAACCAGTATTAATTCAATTCTTGTTCAGTAGCTTGCTACTTATACAACCATTCCTTGTATACATTTTTCATAAAAGATTAAGAATGACTTGTTTTAGGTTTTGTAAAACTTAGCAAATTTGATGACTGCTACCATGTAGATAGGATTGCTAATGCCATTTAATGTGTGTTTGAGGTATTTTGATGAGAGATTTTTGTTTGAATGACAAAAATTTGACCTAACAAAAGCCTTAAAAGTTTTCAGGATGTAACTTTTGTATTGCGTACATTGCAGATATATTCAATCACTAATATAATGAGCAGATATATGGCATTGCATAGGTGAAAGTTCCTATAACAAAGCCAGGGATATGCAACTAAGAAATAATAATCAGATACCATATATACTTGCTGACAAGTTGAGTCAAACTGCACAACCCAGCTCTGCCAGCACAATATACACTGGCATATTTGGGTCTGTGGAGTTTCTTAGATATAATCAGTAGAACAAAGAACATTAACCTTGATCTGATTGTGCATTATGTTTGTTGTTTGGTCATGGATCCCTTTTCAATAAGTGTATGATACACTTCATTACAAGATGGTCTTGCTCACATGCTTTGTTAGGTGGTGCTGGCGGGTCTAGGTCTGGTGGTGATGAGAATGATAATCTATTAGTTATTATATATTATAGCCCCACTTGTCACATGATTGTATACATATAATAATAATAAATACTATAACCCACCTCTTTCTTTGGTACTCATTATCTAAGAGATGACCACCCTCGATATAATTACCCTGATTTGAGTATGGGAATAGATATAGTAAACTGAGGTATATTGAGCAAACAAATATGAGCCCCCGTAAAGATATACAAACACGTTAATCAAGTACATACACAGTTGTGAAAACTTCCTTTTATTAGGAATACACTCTGCTTTAGAAATACAACTTTCATCGAATTACAATAAAACTCAAAATAGATTTAAATAAATTAGCCGATCTGTTACTGATAGGTTTAAATCATCACAGGATCAAGTGATGTAATCTAAGTCAATGGCTTGTTGTACGATTTCATAACCTGATAGTCCATAGTCTCCGTTTCTCTGTTCTGTTCAGACTTTTGGCTGTAGGACACTTTCTACCATTCATCGCAAGATACCCTCTGAACATGTTGAATTTCAGCACGATGCCAGATTTCACCACTGGATTATGCATCTCACTGCAATCCCTCTATTTTCCTTTCCTCCGTATACGTCTGAGTTTACGTAACATCAGTACGTCTCAATAAGCTATTTTCTCCCTTTTAAAAGAAATTAAACAATACCGAAGTCTCTCATTATAATTGAAACAGTTGAGAACTCTCGTTATCCCTGGTTCGAAAATCAGATAATTCTATCAGTGGTAAACAGATTATAAGGCTAGTAATCAACTACACATGTCATGTCCTCAAATGACCGGAGTTAGTTGAATTGCTAATTCATTATGCCTTGATGTTACACTTTAATACACCATACATCGAGGCTCTGAATTCTGGCCCCGTCTTAATTTACACAGCAAATAAATTGAATACACTCCAGCTCCTTTGTCAATACATGTACTCTGATGCTGAATCATATGTGAAATCTAAATTCGGTAAATTCACATGTATTTTCATAAATCATATTAGCTAATGTAAGGCATTAAATTCTTAGAACTTAATTATTATGCAAACAAGATGATAAATTAAAACAATAGATCAAACTTATCCAAGAATTAATGTAAGACTTCCTATTCATAACTCAACATAGTGTTTGTTGCTAACACAACACAGATTAACAATACGTCACCCTTATCTAAGAATTAATTTAAGACTTATTCAAAAGCACATTATTATACAAAATTTTCAAATGAAATCATGCAAGACCTGTAAACTAAAGCAAACATTATATAAATCACATCAACAAATACATGGATTTGTGATACTATGTGTTTTTTTTGTCACTCAAAAAAGTTTTTCTGGTGGCTCACCTGGACCACACTTCCTTAACGAATAAATTTCTCTCATATATCATCCGGAGTCTTTTGTAAATTTTGTCTCTTGTCCTCTTGCAGGAAAATTCAGACTAATTTCTGATTTTGATAGGGCGATATTAAATCCTAAGAAAGTTCCTGTGAAAACATACCCCTTATTTAACGTGACCAATCAGAATCAAATGTCTTTTGCCGCCCTTTCCTCTTGAATCGCTCAAGTCAGGTCAGCCTGACCTGGTCGTTTTAAGTAACAGAATTTCTGCGGTTTCTCAAGTTTGACAACTTTCCCATGAAAATTGAACTTTATCTTGTCTCTAGCAGTCAGTCTGGCTGTTGAATAAACAAAGGTTCTAATTAGTAACAGCAGTCCCACTATTAAGAAACATCACTATACTCGGCAGAACACCCTATGACACGTACTTGTCGCCATAAATCTAACTAATGGTTTTCTGGTCTCAACTAATGTATTTTTGATAGATTGCCAGAAATTTGCCCCTTCACATGCTTCATGTAGTACTTTTTAGACAGTGTTACAGTGAAGGAGTAAAGTAGTTTGGCTCTCTACTGACATTGAACGACAAAATATTTAAGGATTTTGTAGCTGACATTTAATGACAAAATATTTAAGATTTTTGCAGCTGACATTTAACGACATAATATTTAAGGATTTTGCAGCAAAGTTTTGATCCCATTTAGAGAGAAGGCAGAGGATTTCACTTTCTGGCAGAACTGGTACTCTGTCTTAATTCCATTTTGCAATTTCCTGTTTAGACGAGAGGGTGCACTCTGACAGAACTGGTACACTATAAGAATTTTCTATTTAGAGAAGAAAGGGCAAAAGATTTGGAACCAAGGTAGAACTGGTACACTTGTATATTAATTCTAGCTTTTAATTTTCTATTTAGATAAGAGAGGGCAAAAGATTTGAACAAAGTACAACTGGTACACTATATTAATCCTAGCATTTTCAATTTAGAGAAGAAAGGGCAAAAGATTTGGAACCAAAGTAGAAATGGTACACTATATTAGTCTGTGTTGAATTTGAATGCAAGCTGTTTTTTTTATCAAAAGAAACAAGCTTCATGACCTGATCAGCTAGCACTTGATAAAATGATAGAATCAGAGTTGATAGGGTGATACTGCCAAATCTCATTATTGGTAAGGATAATGTTTCATGGAGTAGTACTATTTATTTGCTAAAGTTGGGCATTTGGTGGTATTTACAGCAGATCAAACCATGAAGGTTATTTAGTGCTGAGCCAATTGGAACCAAGTGCCTTGCCCAAGGACTCACTGACACAGGCAGTGAACCTACACCTGCGTATTGCAATTCCAGAACTTTAACCACTGACCAATCATTAATTGACGTACTTACAATCAAATCGGTTGTTTGTTTTGATGTAGAAGCAAAACTGTTATGAATGTAACACTTTGTTGGTATATTTATTGTTTTAATCACACCAAGTTTACTTTTCCAAAACCAATTCATTATTGAAAACAAAACGAACAAAACAAAAAGAAAAACATGCATTTGTCCGGGACTTGCCTACTGTTTTCTTGTACAAGTGAGGTACGCTGATTTGTCAGCAGTTGCTTTAAAACTTCAGATGTTAGATAATTTTGAAATTCATAAAATTAAAATTTACAAGGTAACTGCAGCCCAGACATTCACAATTATACTTTGAAAGCAGAAAATATGTATGCATGGCCAATTAAAACATTCCATGCACTTAATATCTTTAATGCTTGTAGTTAGATAGCATTTTCCATTCTGGTCTACAAAGGCTGTCACAAATGGAGAAAACCAAAACAAAACATTTGGCAGCCTCACATCGTCAGACTGGTTATTTTCTTACAGCAATGAAAGTCAGAGAAGCTCTTGGCCTTTTCAGCATGATGGCACAAAAACTGCCAAACAAGTGCCTGCCTAGACAAAAGACTGGGATTCCTGAAGAAATTATAGATTTCCTCTTATGATTAGGCAGTGGTGCATTGTTTTTTGTTGTTGTGATTTTGTATAATAGTATGCAATTAGTCACTGAGGGTTGCTAAAACTTTACCCCAGACTGAGATTTTTTTCATGCTTTCTTTTTTATGGTATTGAAAACCAAATAGCATCTTAGAAAATGGGTTGTAATTACATGGCCTGTTGTGTTTGTGAATTCTTTTTTACTTGCACACTGGAATATACAAGTTTGTGAATGTCTAAAGCATTGTTTTTAGTACCACCTTTTACACATTTTTTAATGTTATTATCAGTGTTCCAACTTGCTGTTTGCTATGTAGCCCAAACCAGGAAGTATAAAAGCAGACCAGTATGTTTTGTAGAATTTTACAATTTGTTTTGAAAGTTGCTGGCTTAAAGACCAGCAGGTTTTGAAAGGTAAATTTCTAACACTAGTGACAATGTGAAGTCTATCCTTAGAAGTTAATGTTATCTTCATGTGAACTGTCTCTGAGATGTATCCATGGAAGTTTCCACCATAAAAAATGTTTCAAACCAAGCTTGCAAAGATGATGTTTTGTGATGAATTTTGGTACTTTGTAGACAGAGAGTAAATTGGCCATGTCATGTTGCCAGGGAAAGGCATAAAAAATTTAATTGCTTTTTGGCAGGTCTTGGAATCTTTGTGGAACAACAAAACTAGAATATGTAGTTTTTATGAACACTGATTGACAATTTCATTGTAGGCAGAAGTAGAAGGGTGGAGTTTTTCATGGAATGCAACATGGAATTAGATGATTTAAGTAAGTTAGACATGGTTTGGACAAGGCGGACAAAAAAGAACTTCTCGGGGAGCACAGATTGAACATGTTGATCACAATCTTCTTGATTAACTGCCATGGTCTAGACCAATTAGAGAAGGGTGTACCAGTCATTTGATAGGTTTTGGCATAGTTTTCTCAAAGACAGCATTATTCAGGAAAGGTGAAAGCTATGTTCTGTGGCTTTAGTTTAACCAAACATCTCAAGAAAAAATATTCTTTGAATTCATATTTTTTCAGTGTTTTTGATATTGCTTTAAATTTTGTCAATATGAGAAACTTTTTGCACTCAATATTTGGCAGATAGCCTGGATGAAAAAGTTAAGATAAAATAAAATTCTAATATTTTGGAATTCTTGTGGAAAAGTTATGTTTATTCTGTGAAGGCCAATTTTTTTTCTTCAGATGTCAGAAGTTATGGAATAAAAACCTGGCACCTTATGGTTCCAGTTAGACATAAAGATTCTTATTTCATTCAGTTTCTCCTGCTAAATATTGGGACCTAAAATTGAGTGTCGTAGACAAGAGTTTATAAAATCTTAAATTTGGGCACACAAAAAACAAGAACAAGAAGACTTGAAATAAGAATCAAATACTTTATTTCAGCTCTTCAGCAAAAAGTATATAAGACCTTACTTGCAAATAAATCACAGTATTTTGAAAACTAAAGATCTGTATGTATGTTAAATAGTTGTGTCATTATTTGAATTGGTATAATGATGGTTTCTTCTGGATTGTGTATGATGATGCACAAGCTTTGCAACTGTTCTGACTGTACAAGAGCAGCAGTTTACAGTCTTTAATTATTGCTTGGTTCTTATTTTCAGAGATACTAAATACTATTACTGATTTCTACCTCTGAACTTGCACCAAAAAAAAGACTTCCTGTATGAACATGCACAATATGTCAAATTTAAATTTAATGTCATTCTGATATTGGAAAAAGGTACATTGCCTTCAAGGCAGTTAATTTTGGTCCCTATTTCAAAAGTGTTAAACTTACACCATATAAGTACATGATGACCTGACATATTAATAGAGATTTAGATTCATTTTGTTACAGAAGGTTTGTTTTTATTTGAAAATAAAAATGATCTAGTATTCGTTTATGCCATAAGCAATGTACAGTGGAACCCTCAGCAAAATACAGTGGAACCCTTAAAGCAATGTACAGTGGAACCATACAGAATATACAGTGGAACCCTAAGCAACATACAATGGAACAGTAAACAATTTACAGTGGAACCCTAAGCAATGTACAGTGAAACCATAAGCAATGTTCACCAGAACCGTATGTAATGTCCAGCTCAACTAGTCTAGAAGACATCTAGACATATAGGATACCTGCTCATAAAAACATCCCTTTTTTGTTAATTTTCATAAAAAGTTTCCCATACATAAAGGACACTTGGCCTTAAAGGACAATTTTTTTTATACCTCAAGTGTCCTCATGGACACGATTCAATTAGCAGTTGAATCAAACTCAGATTATTTGCAATGTAATTGTGTACTGTATCCATAGAGACCATTATTTGAAGAATAAGAGCATCTGATACAGCCCCCCCCCCATTGAACCTATTATGCTTCAGTGATAATTAGTGAGGCTCGTCTGACTTAACAACAGGTTAGGTCTGTCATTGATGATGTTGATTAACAGAATCATGCCTATCTGGAAAGTTACTTGCATTCAATTTTTTTGTTAGTTATCTTGTTACAACATATGCTTTACATTATTGTTGATCTCTGCACTCCGCAAAAATGCATGCTTGTCTCAATTACATGATGACACCTTCAGCTACACCCAATGGTCTAGTAATCAAGTTACAGTATCTGAGTATTCACAGCAGTGTTGTATATTTCACTTGGGGTATTTAATCAGTTAACTGATTCAATATTGTTTCCTTATATATATATATATATATATATATATATATATATATATATATATATATATATATATATATATATATATATATATTATATAAGGAATCCAGTACCCAGTAAAAACTTGATGAAATTAGTTATTAATATGTTTATATCCTGAAAATAACTTAAAAGAAGTGACAAGAACTTTCTACAAAAATCTTTCTTTGCAAACAAATTTAAATTAAATTCATAAAATTCATAGAAATAATGAATAATTTTGTTTGTAATTGCATTAACTCTTCTGTAGAAGAATTGCATAAAATCTATTTTATTTTCTGTGTCACCTGTAAAAAAATTCTTTGAAAATTTAAACTTTTGTAAAGAGTATCTTTATTAATTGATGAAATGCAATTTGCCTGTGTCAGAACTCTTGTCATTTGTGACGAGTCAAGAGAATTATTATTAATTTAGTCTTGAATTTGTATATACAGTAAAACCTGTTTGAAAGACCACTGCTATGTGAGACAACCTCTCTTGAGTAAATCACATTCAAAGTGAAAAAATTTATTGATTATATAACATTGTGACCTGTTATGAGAGACCACCTATCTTGAGAGACGATATTTTCTTTTACAAAAGAGGCGGTCTTTCGAGACAGGTTCTACTGTATCAGAAACTTGTGAATTAATATTAACTCTGAGCATAATAACAAAATCCAGATTTAAAACCTGATACCGTATTTTGGTGTGTATAACGCGCACCGATGTATAACGCGCACCCCGATTTTCGACCCAAAATAAGTGGAAAAAACGTAGTTCTGCCATATAACGCGCATGTGATATAATGCATTTTAAAATTTTGACTACCGCTATTTCGCTCCGTTTTCATAGTGCAACAACAGTTGGTCATTTTAGATAGTGAATGAAAAAGTGGCAATATTGATATTGTATCTTTCCGATTTTATTGTTGGCCCTTAAAAGGGCTCTTTAAATGTTCATCTAGTTGACGCAGTCTATTGCATCAAATCCCTCAAATTCCACTTTGTCGTCATTACTTTCGAAAAGTCGCTGTATGTCCTGAATCAATTAAATACTGCTCACCGAGACAAAGCATTGTAACTATGTTGAGCGCATCAAAGCTTACCTGGCGCCGGTTACCATGAAAAGACCACACCGAGTTGATGAAGCATTGAAGCCATTGATCACTGTATAATCGCAAAGATATCTCAAATACTATGATTTAAGATGAGAAATAAAACTAAGTAACAAGCTTATTTTCCAAAGAGGAAAAAAAATGTTTCCCGACTTCATACATTGATTATTTTGTTCCACAACGTATCAGTGTTCCCGTAAGAAAGAACCCGTAGTCGCAAAAATATATATGTCCACAACAGATGCTCTGATGAGAACATTAACACTAGTTGAATTCTACACATATTATATTTCAATTCGACCAATAATAAATGAAGAAAAATTCGATTAGATCAACAGTTATGGAATACGGTACTGAACATTTACGAAACAAGTACGGTAATCCACACAGTGGTATTTGTTCCGCTCCAATGCGGCACTTTGCACAGCTTTTGAACAAAGGCAAGTCGTTATGTACATGTATTTCCGGCCGTGGCACAAAACTTGACACAGTGACGTGAAATGAAACCAGTTTATTAACATAAGCAATCAAAGAACAAGACTGTTTGTAAGCATTATTTATTTCTTTAATATGGCTAGTACCGGTAAACATTTTTGTTACAATGCAATGTACAATGGATTTAATATTTCACAAGTAGTGAGTGCCTTCATCCTCTTCAGATCGACCTGGAAAAAATCTTTTTTTTTTAGTTCTTGTATACAACACGCACCCCCGACTTAAGATAAGAAAATTAGGTAAAAAAAGTGCGCGTTATACACAACAAAATACGGTACTTCCCATTTGGGTTTCTTAAACTTTACTCTTATATCATCATTAAAATTAAGAATGCTGTTCCATATATTATTGGGGGGCCCTGAGTGGCCCAGTGGTCTTAAGTGCTCTCCGTTACGGATCACTGCCATCTCACCTCTGACTTTGTGGGTTCTTATATCATCATTAAAATTAGGAATGCTGTTCCAGATCTTATTATTATCACAAAAGTATCAATTTTGTTTCCACTTTTCTCTATACCCACCAACCCCCAACAAATCCATTATGGTAAGAAGAAAAAATAAATGGGGAAGTATCAAAGTGATTTGAAATAGAATTTTGTTATCTCTATTCTGCTAGAATTTTAGTCCAGAAGAGCATGTGGGATGGCTTCTTGTCTATTGCCTGATGCTCATCTGTCTTTTATCCCAGGTTTATTATCTATCTAACTCCCAAACTACTTGGAGGATTGCCATGAAACTGTACACAATGGATACCAAGATCGAGTTGGTCCATAATGAAAATGGTGCTGACCTCTCCGGTGGCCTAGTGGTTAGAGCATCCACTTCAGATGCGTGAGGTCATGGGTTCGATTACTGGCCAAGTCATACCAAAGTCTTACCAATAATTGGTACTAACAGCTGTCTTGCTTGGTGCTCAGCAATAAGAGGTTAGTGTTAGGACTGGTCGGCCTCAGGTGTCAGGATTATGCGACTGGGTGGGACATCATTCTACATATTTGTGTCATGATGCCCCAGTGCTAGACATTCACTATAACTGTCACACTGCAGACATCGTAGCAATATGATTGAAAAATTGTTAAAGCTATGTTAAAAATCAAAATCACAAACACGCACGAAATGGTGCTGCAAGCACATCAAATATGGCAGCCACAGCAGTTATTGTGAATTTGTCTTATCAGCACTCCTGAAATGCTGCTCGTATTAGAACAGGGATTTCAATAAAAGATTCTGATGATACCCAGTTATTCCTAAGTAAAATGGTACTAATCAGACTATCAATATAGCCTCCATATAAGCTATCTATCTATATATCTATATATCTATATCTATATATCTTGAAGATATTTTGATTGCAACTCCTGAACAGAAGTCACTGGTTTTCACAAGACTTGTGAAGTCTAATTCATCCCAACTTGGACAGCTAGTATAACAATCATAGTGGTCATCACAAACATCTTGATATTAATACTCCAGAATGGATGGACATATCAACAAGAGGTTTTCACTGAATGACTTTATAGAACGTCTGGTTTGTCCTAAATTAAAATGGTTCTCAGTGGATATCCAGTAGGGTTGCAAGGGCAGGGATCTTGAATGGAAAGTCATATAAGCTTGAGATTTTTCACCAGAAGACTTCTTATGATGTCTAGTTGCTCCAAAATCAATGTGGTGCTGATCTAACATCCAGTAAAGTGAAAATCACCTGATCAGGTGTTGTGAATCGCCTGACCTTTCCATGACACTAAATAGCCTTACAGTGCTGGTGCACATCATTTAATCAATCAAACCTTTCTGGGTTGTTTTATATGTATGGGTGTTCTGAATCAGACATGGAATGTAAGTTTTAATTGTTTCCCCATGATAAAGTACTGGGAATCTAGAATAAGTGTCATTTTAGATGACAGTAAATAAATTCAGATAAAGGCCAAAATGTTGTACAGTTGTATAGTTTGACCCCCAAAGACTTGCATATACACAGTATATATGTAATTCACAGTATGGATGTATGAATTGAAGCAGAAAATGGGAGTGGAGCTGATTATGTCTCAACATTGTTCATGCCTTGCAAAGAAGTTAACTTGAGATAAAAAAGAAATGAAACAATTATTTTTGTTTTTATTTATTAATAGCAGTCACTTGCATAACACCTCTCAGAAAGTGGAAGACTATGAAGCACTCAGGGTGAATCTTCCAGTTTCTAACATCATTAAGTACAGAGTCCATGAACCTTGTCATTTGTATTTGGTGACTGGTGTATTGAATGGAACATTTATGCAATGTTAATTAGTGTGGACATCATTCCTCTTATCTTTAAGCTCAACAAAATCCCTGAACCAAGATTGTACCAGATGTTAGTGGTATATATAGAAATGTCAGGTGCTGCAAAGAACAGATGTTTTGCAATCAATTTGGTTTGGTTTAATTGGATGTTTTAAGCACAGCAACACAAATAGGTTATTTAGTGCTGTTGCAAGTAGCAATACATATCTTACCAGAGGATGCATCATATGGTTTAATGATATGAATTGTGATTGCAATATTTTTGGCTTACAAGTCAAGTATGTTAACATCAGCTTTTATGGTTCATGTTTGCCACCTTTTACAGTGTGCAAGAGGTTGCTTCAGGCATAGAATTCATACATCACCAAATCCTGAAGCCCACAATGAGGATTTCTTTGGTCAGTAGATAGCACTATTGAATGGGAGAAAAAATAATCAGCAGATAAAAAGATGATTAATTTATAGTAGAATATTTTGTTTGAGGAAAGCAAGTTGGTTATGCAGTTATACAGTATATCCAGACAAAAAAATTGAAGTAGGACATTTAGACTTAAATAACATTTTTTTGTTTTATGTATAAAGTTTTTTTAATAAGAGAATGCTAACAAATATTGATTTTGAATTTTACTGGTAAAACACCAGAAGATCTTTTGAGATATCAGAAGAACTTGTGTGATGGTCTATTGTCCGACATCACTACACCCCCTGATTCTTTGACGATCAAATATGATATAGGGTTTTCCTAAATGAATGGCTGCCATGATGACTGTCTTAAAAATCATCATGAAGAGATGATCATTATGGAATCGAGCTTTGACAAAGATATTTCTAATGATGACAAGTTTGTCTTAAATGAAACTGGTCCCAAGCTGACGTCCAATATATGTACCACAGCAACTGATTTGAAAATCTTGTTGTTGCTGAAGAATATGAGAAATGGTTTCAACACTTGGCAGTTTCAGGGAAGTAATGGTTTTATCTTGAATACCTGGAAATTCTTTTCACTCAGTAGAGCATTAGGCACTTTGTGGAAAATCGTGTTTTTCGGTAAAAACATGCAGAGAGTTTTTGCCAGTGAGTCCCTGGTTGAAAGATCTACAGTTTCAGGTCCTGGGTCCTAGACTCTCAGTGTTAACAAATGGTCTACTTTTTCTTTGGAACATTCATCTTTTAAAACAAAAATAAATAAATTCTGATTTAAATTTATCTGGACCATGCATTTTTAAAACAAAAACAAATTAAGCTTTTAATTTGTCTTCATAGTTCCATTTCCAAGGATTGTCAAAGAGCTCAGCTTTATATTGAGCTGGCTTTTAACATTGCATTTGCAACGAGAAAATATTGCTTCAAATGAATGGTTTTTCTAATTAAAGGAGGTTTGTGTGGACTAAATGTATTGGCTCAAAATGCCAATTACTCAACTAATCATATAAAAAATGTCAGTGAGCAAAAGCTAGTTTTTAGAATTAAGCACATATAGAAATGATGGGTGAATCATTTAGATTATGGATTTTCTTTTCACAGAAAAAGTTGACATTTCTTGCCCCAGAATTAATTTCCTGGTTTGTCCAGGTGCACAGCTGGTTTCTGATTATGAAGAAGTCTCACTTCATGGAGATATGTTTGACTTGGGACGAGGACCTGTCAATAAACCAGCGGTTGTTCCAACAACTTTTTATGTAGAATCCACCAGAAAATATGGATTTTTTAAACTTTCTTTTCTTGATATTTATGTCATGCTTTTGCAAAAATTGACAGGTTTCAACTTTTTGTCATAAGAATATAGAGCTAATACTCATACAGTGTTCTGAAAGATTTTATTTAATGGTTGACTGACTCTTGAAATGGCATTAGTGTATGAAATTAGAATGACATATTTTTTCTCACTTTTATTTGTGTATCATATCAGTTTAGCTTTTTTGTGGAGAATCAGTATTCTACACACAAAATTAAATTAAATGGTAAAATAGCTTGTAGATCATAAAGAAAAATATGAGAAAGATGAATCTAAACTCATCAAGATGAAAATATTGTACCTCTTTATAATGTCCCTCAGTATACTACTGCTGCATATATAACATACTTATGATTATGGATGCTATTATATTGATTGGTTTTTGTTTTAATCATTAATACATAATTTATATCATTGTAATTTAGTTTTTTGTCTAATAGGAGTCATACTAGATTCCGATTCTTGGTCAGGGGAGATAATGCAGCTCAGTTATTAGAGCATCAGCCTCATAATCAAAGTTTTGTAGTTTTTGTCTGATAGGAAACCATTATACTGTAATAATATTTACCTTTTAAAACAATATTGAATATACTCACTTATGAGTCAAACTGCAAACTACGCAAACCCAGATCAGCCATTGCATTATGTACCTGGCATATCTGGGTCTGTGCAGTTTGTTAGGAGTGATCAGCAGAACAAACAAAATTGACCCTGATCTGTAGGTGCATTATGCTGTGACAGATCAGGATCTTTATTTTTTTGCAGTTTGACTCCACTTATAAACAAGTATATATGGTATACTTTGGTGTTATTATCCTCAATTAAGGCACTGCTTTGTTGGAACTTGTCTCAGGATAAGGCTCCCTCACTTATATATGCCAATCACTTATGGATACAAGTGACAGCAACAAAAAAAGGGATTGTTGTTTACATAAAAATATCATTAGGTATGCATATATATATATATATATATATATATATATATATATATATATATTGCAACTAGTTATTTTAAATGTTTTGTAAACAAACACTAGTAAATAATGGAAATAATTTAGTAAAGAAACTTATTTCATGGCTTGAGAATATACCCTCATTGGACTGCAGACATTTAGTTCTTTGGTTTATCGAATGAATACGGTGCTTACCAAAATCAGAATAAGGAAAATAACAACTTATTGCCATATTGACTTGTGATAAAACAAATTTTTTAGTGGAGTTGAAAATTAGTTGATACTTTTTGCCCACAAGTTGAAAATGAACTTGTGGTTATGATATGGGACTGTCTGACATGTATTATTTTTCTTGTGGAGGCCATATTTATGAGCAGAGTATAATCAGACTTTGAATGTGGATTATATCATCAAGATCTCAGAAATGTTTGATAGTAAATGAGATTTACACATATTAATGGTGATTTTGCATTTGATTGATTAAGCTTGTTACCACTCTGAAGAACATATTTCTGATCCAAACTTTAATCAACTTGGAATATGTGTTATCATCAAGCTTTCAGATGAGTTTGATAAAAAGAGACATCCACATTTAAGAATGAGGTGATCTTGCATTGGTTTTGTTGAGCTTGTTACCAGACTAAATGCCATATTTCTGATCAGAATTTGATCAAACTTTGAATGTGGGTTTATATCATCACAACATCAAATGGATTCAATAGTGAGTCAGATTTACAGATATGATTGAGGTGATTTTGCCTCTGATTGGCTGAACTTGTCAGTACTTACGTGAAACTATTCATGTTAATATTTGTTCTGATAAAACTAGTGAAATAGTCTGAATCAGGTGAACAAGATTGATGAGCAAGATCTATACAGTTTTTGAGGTTGTTGTTCTAGTGTTTAACGCCA
Source organism: Unio pictorum (assembly GCA_030141615.1). Taxonomy (NCBI): domain Eukaryota; kingdom Metazoa; phylum Mollusca; class Bivalvia; order Unionida; family Unionidae; genus Unio; species Unio pictorum. The sequence continues at coordinate 15,842,650 of JARLTB010000020.1, read as the reverse complement.
TTTTTCAGTACACAAGAGGCTATACATGGTGGCCAGTATTAATGGTTGTGTTTTTACAAATTATATAATGCTATATAATCCTTCTTTTAATGAGATGATCAACTATTCACTTATGCAAGCCTAGGTGAGCACTGAGAGATCCAGTTGTGTCTCTTTTTTTGTAGCAAAACCTAAAACCTAATTATCACAATTTATTATATTAGTATAATGAACTTGTTATTTCTCCAAAAGACCAAAAATTTTTAAGTATCAAAGTTTATTTACTTACCCCTTTTGTGAATTATTGACTAATGTGACTCTACCAATCCAATCACTTTCAGGTTTTGGAAGGAATGTTTCAGCATCAGATTTAGTTTTAAGTGTCAGTTTTTTTCAATGTTCTTTACAACATGGTAAACTGCATTTTCTTGTAACAAAATTGATTTATGGTTTACAGTAAACATGCTAAAATTTCATAACGTTGATTAATATATGTGCTGCTGAAACAATTTCTTATTTTATGTCATCTATGCACAAAATATGGGCAGAATATAAAGTCATATTAAAGACAGTACAATGTTTGTAATTAATAAAATGGCACTAGAAAGAATTGTAGACTCTAGCATCATTTTCCAAGTGTTACTATGAAGGTCCTGTTATTATCTCTGTTGGACTTGAAGGGCTCTGCAGTGCCTCCTTCATATGTAAGTGCAACATAAGTACAAACCTGTCAAACATTATATACAGTTTTCAGAGGAACATATGTACACTTTAACAACCAGAATGTTTAAAATCTTTTGAACTCCTTCACATTTAAGCTGTAGGCGATTTCCTTTCAGAATAAGAAAAACAAACCATAACAATTAGAAAAACAGTACGTCTTCATCTTTATTGACCATATGGTATACATGTAATAAATACGTTGTATCTGCCTTCCGTTGTTTTGTTAATTAAGGCCTTGTTTTATGGTTCTCCGATATATCAAGATTTGTTTTTTAAATGCAAGTATTTCAGTGCTTTAATGCATTGCTAATTTGAATTAAAATATGCATGGTTATTAAACTGTATGAACAGAGCAATATATGACAACCAATATAAATGTCTACAGTGTTTAACAATTAAAAAAAACCCGTTCTTTTCTCCTTTTTAATAAATAAGTACGCCATCTAATTTAATTAACTAAGGTCGCGCTTGATGAATTTGACAGAACCCTGTAATAATCACATTGTCCATCAGTTTGCATCTGCACATAAACAATTTATAACTTTACTTAAGGTTAGTTTGATTTCAGCCATATTTCAGTTTCTGCTTTAAATTTATGAGACATTGAATGAGCTTGCCAATTTTTGCCTCACCATTATTATAAGGGTAATTTTGTTTTATGATATTATGGCCATTGTAGTAGGTATCTTTGTTAAGTTTTTACATTGAGCTCAGTTTCTCTTTTATCACTGTATATACAGTCTTGAAACGTGATGGGTGTATTTATCATGGATAGTACTACACTCTGTGGACAAAAGTAGGTCACAGTGACATATCTGTGCATTGAGGTTTTGCATTTTCTGTGCTCCAGTGATTGTATTGAGATTTTGCACTTAGATTAAACTTTCTGTCATTACTCAATGGAAAGTCAGTAAACATGATGGATGTATTGATCTTCAAGGATACAGCTCATCAAGGGGAAAATTGCTGCATTGAACTCAGTTTATCAGAAAATTTTAATTGTCCAATCATAAAACTTTATGAGCGTTTTCATCTCAGAAGGTACTACTCACCAATGATAAAGTAAGTCAAAGTGACCTATTTTCTATGTGCCCTTCCCCCAATTACTTAAATTATTATTACCTTCTCTGTCACTTTTGTAAGATCACAATCTTTACCAAAGTTCATAAATGGTATACAATAACTCAAAAGATGCATTTTAATAAAATTGATTCCAAACTTTAGCTTTCGTACCCCCCCCTCTACTAATAAGGTATAATTTAATATGCAACACAATGCAGACATCTGACCTCACTCAACTTGCAGTTGTTGTATTTGCCTTGTATTCTATTATCTTTTTATCATGGCTAATTCAGTTTGTATGGCATGTCTTTGGTGAATTCAGGGATATCAAGCAGCCTTAGGGTCATATCAAATATGGGTAACACTGTACCAGGCCTACTTCCTTGACATGTGCAGATGATGCTTTCATTGTTTCAGCATGATAATGGAACTATGTAGTGAGTGCATATACACTTAATTCCATTGTTTCTTTAAAAAGGAAATGTTACATGACAAAGGTTCTGCTAACAGTCATGTTTTTCAAGGGTAAATAATGTAGTTTCAGAAAAGTTTAAGAAAAGTTTTGTCAGTGTTATTAGCAAACCAGCCTGATTTATAAGTTGGTACAGCCAATTCTCTCAGCTTTCGCTAATTCATAGCAAGAACACATTCACTGTGGAAATCATGCATACTGTAGTAAAAGAATAAAGAAAAATTCTAACAAACAGATTAATTAGGCAAAGATTTTAAAATATGTAACTTATTTGGTACAAATAGTTACCGTATTTTCCCGCATATATCCCGCGTGTTATACCAGATTTTACAAACCCCGCAAGGGGGGTGGGGTGCGGGTTATATAAGGGTACGGGCTATATCACAATTTTTTTTACACATAATAATATTTCAATATATTGTTTGAAAAACATAACTACATAACTTGTTCTAGTTTTGTTTTGCTAGGGTTGGATATTATGGCTACTACGGTGACTTTACAACAACTTACGGTATCGGGACCAAATCAACATTTCGGGATAAAAACTTAAAATTTCGTATCCGTCACGTTTTCATAATCAATATTTTCTGTTTTCAATTGAAATAACTACCTAATTTTAGGTCAGCTTCAAGGTGAGTCCATTTTGCTTTAGGTCTGCGACGAGCACGTTTTCGTGTATTCATCTTCTCCAAAGTTCCTTTTTCTTTTCTCCAACCTTGGATTACACTCTCATCAATATCAAATTTTCTGCCTGTGGCTCTATTGCCATGCACTTCAGCATACGCAATGGCAGTTAGCTTGAAGTCGGCTGTGTAAGACTTTCGTTTCAGCATTTTTTAAATTAAACAGAAAGAAATTATTTAAACTCGAATCTACACTTCACAAGAATACAAGATTATTTAGAAATGTCCGTGTTTATGTAGCCTGTAGTTGAGGCACAGCGCCTATAGACAGCCTACGCGCACAAGCACTGTGTACCGAGCCTGAATAGTTACCGGTAAATGACGTCATGCGAGCTACATTCAAAATTGACAATTGTGGCATTCAGTCTCAGAACCTCACACCATCGCATATCCGGCTCACAAGTACCTGGCTTCAAATTTTAAATCTGCCGACTGCCAGCCGGAATATAGTGGAGGCAGGGTGACTAATTTGAACTGATGCAGAGGGATGATTATGGACCGGGGCAGACTGACTTGATAGCGTAAATACAAATTTGCATGTTGGGCGGGTGAGTGAAAATTTATTAGTTGTAGTATCGTTCGTCATCCACGTGTGAGCATTGACGAATTCGGTCCTTCTAAAAACAGTAATGGTAGACAATGTGAACATACACATAAAAGTTCATGAATCTATGGTTGCGGGTTATACAAAGGTGCGGGTTATGCCAACGATTTTTTACACAAAACCCCCAAACCCGCGGGCTATATGAGGGTGCGGATTATCTGCGTGTGCGGGATATATGCGGGAAAATACGGTACTGTGTGACTGACAGCCACATGCATGTTCATTTACACGGTTACTGATTTTATAGGCAGTAAACTTAGCTATAAATATTCCAGTGTTATGTTTTTGTATATACAGTTATTAAAGATGATTGGTGTAGTACAGTCATTAAGGATGATTGGTCTTGTACATTCATTAAGGATGATTGGTGTAGTAGGGTCATTAAGGATGATTGGTGTAGTACAGTCATTAAGGATGATTGGTGTACATGTAGTACAGTCATTAAGGATGATTGGTGTAATACAATCATTAAACTTGACATGTATATTCATGTTAGAGATTACCATTTGACTTTTTGTCAAAATGCAAATGTTTTGATGCTTTAATTAAAGTATTTTATATTTTTTATAACTTCGTCTTGTATTTCTTGAACTATTTGCATGTTTTTAAAGTCTTTGCTTCTGTTTTTTTTTTTTTTTGTTTTATGGTACAGCAACATGTATAGGTTATTTAGTAACAAGGCAATTGGGGGCCTCAATTGGTCACGTGGTTTAAAGCTCCCAGCATTCTGATCACTGCTATCTCACCACTGTCTGAGTAGCCTATCTTGTGCCGAACAGTGGCGTTAAACCCTACAACAAGTGCCAAGGCAGATGGAGTAAAGTGTCTTGTCCAAGGACACACCATATTAGTTGACCCAGACAAGTCTGATGGTGGGATTTGATTTCTCACACTTTTGGTTGTGAATCCAGACACAGACTACTGAGCCACCATGGTTCTGCCTTTGGTTTTGTAGTATTTCAAATTTTATTTGGGAATGTTTATCTACCATAAAGTATTTATACTGTAATTGCACCATGTAGTTGGTATTGTGCTGAGATGCTATTAAATTCATCCATCCATCAACAATTTAAGGTTTTTGTGTGTGTGTGTGTGTGTGTGTGTGTGTGTGTGTGTGTGTTTGAGAGAGAGAGAGAGAGAGAGAGAGAGAGAGAGAGAGAGAGAGAGAGAGTTGGATTTTTAATGTAGCTTTAACAACTTTTCAGTCATATCGCTATGATTTCTCCAGTGTGACAGTATACTATATACCTGTCTAGCACTGGGACATCATACCACAGACATATAGCAAGATGTCCCACCCAGTCACATTATCCTGACACCAGGCTGACCAGTCCTAACACTAACCTCTTAATGTTGAGTGCCAAGTAATGCAGCTATTCAAGTACATGTACCATATTTGTAAGTCTGCCGGGGATTGAACCCATGACCTCCCACATGTAAGACATATGCTCCAACCACTATACCACTGGAGTGATCTAAAGTTTCAGAAATAAGCTTCAGATTATTACAGATAAACTTTATTGAGCATAACTTTTGACTCATTTCTTCAAGGGACAACAGTCAATCTTAAGATTACAATTGGTCAAATTGTGTATCTATAAATCTAATTTTTTAGTCTGTCACTCCCAGTAAACAAACACACCAACCAAGCTGTTTTCAGGAAATGTTCCTAAAACCCCTAAAGTCTTTACCATTTTTTATGTAGAACTACTTGGAAGGTCAGTAAATACCTTGTTGTAAGTTGAGCCCTAACATCTGTTTTTGTCCCAAGCCCAAGTTTGAAGTGCTGAAAGTTGGATTGCAAACAAAGCTGCTTTTATGGTTCAGATGATGCTGAGAAAGACATGCTTTATGCCTACCCAGGAATTAGAGCCTGTTTTGTTAGTGCTTGTCAGGGTTTATTTTATTAACACCTCTCATTGATTGGATTAGGTTACACCAGTTTTGGCAACCTCATCCTCCCATTGTTGGTCCCTAATTATGCTGGAAAATCACCTTTGATATTTAATGGGAGAAATCACTGTTAAAACAGTGGTAGAAATCAAGCAATAAAATGCAGCTCTAGTGGAAACTAAAACTTAGTTGTAAACCTTATGTACACAAACATATGGATATAAACATTGGGAAAGATGTAGAGCCCAGAACTTAACTTAATTTTTTGTGAGCAGAAGGATTAGTAGGATGAGAAATTGACTAATGACTTCCTGAATTTCCACTAGGTGACTGATGAATACATTATTAGCTGTTGGACTAATCAATCAATCAAATCAATCAATCAATCAATCCTCTCTGCGCCGTCTGGTGCTTGAGGCAACAGCAAGGGAGCACCATTTCCGTCTGTCGGCAGCTATTGCAGGGGCGGTCTGATAGGTGAGGCCTCTGGTCTTAAGGTCTCTCTCCACTGTTCGTCGCCAGGTCTCTTTGGGTCTGCCACGGTTCCTTTTCCCCTGTGGGGTCCATCTCAGTGCCACCCTTGGTAGTGAGTCAGGAGGCATTCTGCAGACATGTCCGAGCCATCTCCATCGCCGAGTTGAAATGATCTCAGAGATGGTGCTTGTACCCGCTGAGAATAAGTGATTCAAATTGTATTCTATTTTGGTTTCAGGAGTTTATACAAAACAATTATTGACAAATATGCAGATTAGTACTTTAAAGTTAGTGGCAGCCAGGATAGTTTCATGTCTATGCTGTTTTTCGTTATTAGTTTTTAATAGAACTTTTAACAAATTATTGACTATATAATGCCAAACTAGACTGGTTAACTATACTTAATTATCTTGCAAACTAGGCTGGCTTATTACACCTTTTCTTGTGGACTAGACTGGTTTACTACAGTGTTTTTTCATGCAAACTATTCTTGCTTATTATACCTTATTTTCCTCAAACTTTACTTACTGTACCTATTATCTTGTAGACTAGACTGGATTACTACACCTTATTATCTTGTTAAGTAGACTGGTTTAATACACCATATTATCATGCAGACTGGTTTACTACACCTTGTTGGCTTGCAAATTAGACTGGCTTACTACACATTTATTATCTTGCCTATAAGGCTGGGTTACTACACCTTATTATTTTGAAAAAACTAGACTCGCTTAATGCACCTTATTTTTTTACAGAATAAAATGGCTTGCTATATTTTATTATCTTGCATATGGCAGGCTGTAATTTCTCAATTCCATTATGGAACAATTGGTGCCATGAATATTATTACATACTGCATACATAAATGAAATGCTGACAGAACTGCATGGGAAGGTCATTAATTTGAAGTTATCAATTCATGATTGATATTATTTAGAACACATGCAGGCTATATCAATTTCTGAGTGTAGACAATAGCTGTATGGCATGTCCCCTGGTATTATTACAAATGTCATATTAATTGTGCTGGGTTTTGCATAATATATATACATTTAAATGAGATGAATTAAAGATAATATCTTGCAGTTTCCATCTCCACTGCGATTATTTTCTCACAGGCTTGTATAGACCATACATTGTATACTTAAATTAACCCATTTTGTCTTCCTCTTTAGTTTTTACAATAGATACTTCATTTACAAGCATTTGTGGAGCAGTGAATTAGGCTGCCAGACTTGCAGAAGAAAATATTTGGGTTCAGATCCTATTGTAAGGTCACCTGGGTCAGCCACAATGGTCTGCATGCCCCTAGACATTTTCCTCCATTTGCCTTGACACATAATAACATACTTGTGTTGCTCTTTGGTAATATGCAGAACAACACCCAATTTACTATTTCCAATTGCAGTGCTTCTATAATGTTGTATTACAGTATCATGGGAACAGTGGCTAATGGCTGAGTGACAGCCTTGCATGCTGTTGTACAAACCACACAGTGCTCATCTGGTATAAATAAGCCAATTTTTCGTTTGAAATAATAACTTCTGATGAGGTACCTGTTGCTACAATATAAACCCAGCTTTAGTGTTATAAATGTTTTTTGATTACATGCTTTAAAATAACACATAGAAAACAGGTATTTGTATATATCAATATACCTCTTGCAAGTCTCTGAAGTAAAAGAACAAGTTATATTATATTTTTGCATATGATTATCTCATGTAAGTGGCATGTTTTAGGGATTATGGCATCCATAGGGTGGCGTAATCAGTGCCAATTAGCCCCAAGTAAGCAAGCTTAGCTATTCACATTTAATTATTTTGTGATTGACACTGTTAGCACACAAGATTGCTTAGCAGTTCCTGGGATAATCATGCACATTTCTGGTTTCAGCAATTTCCTCCTGAAAATCTCATTCCCAATTAATCTCGATTTCCCCTCAATTGTGCCCAAGCAGACTTCCAAATAAATTCCTTTTTTACACATAAATAGGATTTTATGTGTGTGTGTGTGTGTGTGTGTGTGTATGTATGTATGTATGTATATATATATATATATATATATAATACTATTTTCAAAATCTGTATGTATTGTACATGATATAGCAATTTTTAGTCTATATATGTTGATTCATGATTTATATCTGGTTCATTAAGGTAAACTCCTACACCTGTAGTAACAGACTGATATGTCTTCTCAACAGGCAGTACACTTATATCAGCTAAACCTGTGGATTTTGATTACAGTGTAAACACTAAGCTGATGTACCATAATTATCAGGCTTACAGAGTGGATTGGAAGGGATTGTCAGTCTTAGAAGATGCAGATGTCTATATATTTATCCAAAGGGGGATGTTTATTTTCATGCACCTAGCCAAAGGTGGTGTGGTGGATGCTATTGCAGCTTCCAAAATTTCTCACAAATTGGTGATTACTAGGTGGCCCCAGAGATAAAAATAAAACAAATTATTCATTTGAATATTGGTTTAATGTGCGTGTTTCCTCGAGGAACATTCAATTGTGTATATTTTAGATCTCAGCTGTTCATTAACAGGTATCATAAGGATAATTTCTTTCATGGGATGAATTGGGTTTGCTGAATGACATTTCTTTTACTTTAAACCGGATTCTGATACCCCACTTAAACAATGCCAGTGTTTGTCAAGTCAGATGGCATAAATATATCTAACAAATCCCACCCCCCTTCTGGTTATAATTATTTTTTCTCTTGAACTCAATGACCCCTAGAGATTCTTTTAATTTTTGCCAGAAATGGGAGTTAGAAAATGCATTGTCGAGGTTACTTCTGAATGCATCCAAATACAGCTGTTTATAAGATTTTGTTTAGCTGGTTGCTTAGGTGTATAAAAGAGAATACTTTTTGTTTGGTTATTTCTTCTGTATGTGTGAAATTGGGCTCATTTGTTTTTGCATTTTTTATCCATGATTTTCATGTCCTGGCCCCATTTACATTCCATATCCCAAACTTAGCTTATCATCTTTATTGTCCATCTGTCTGTGAACCAGTCAGCTTTAGCTCTATGACTAGAAGGTTTAAAACCCAGACAAAGAAAATTTTCCGGTACTTCCGAAAATAAACTTTGTCTCATTATTTTTTTAAAAATCTAGTTTTTAATGCAAGTAGAAAGTCTGCATCATTTGGTATCATTGCAGAGCTATTATCATTCTCATTTTCTGTGATACAACCCGCTTTGTTGTATCATAAATGAAGTTAATATTACATAAGTAGGGTACAACTCCATGTTACAATTAGGGATAATGAGTTAATCTTGACACATATACCTTAATCTGTGTTCAACTTCTGATTTACATGAAGCTTTCATTTTCTATACATTTGATCTCTGCACTCGTACAAAAATTGACAATGCCCCTACCCCATCTATTTGCTTTGCTCATTGTTAGAAGGTAAACATTGATGGATTTGGCATCCTGCATGTTAAAGTGGGGGGGGGTATGTACTTTTGATATAAGTTTGATATAAAACATGTATGTTAGCCTTACATAGACCTGAAAACATTATGAACTTTTTGTTAATTACAATTTTAAAGCTCGACCTAATGAATACAGTGTATTTGGTATTGAGAGGATTCATAAAATGTACTCACTTAACACACATTTTATCTCAATGTACAGCAATTATAAGTGTTGTTGCATGTATATTAGCTCCAGGGGTACTTAGAAATGAAAAGGACCAATATGTATTTTGTATAGGCTTTTAAAACAATTGAACCGGTTATAGTACCTATGATAAGTATTTATTTTAAGTATCAGTTAGGGAGATGAAATGAAAATAATTATATTTTGTTTACCTTTGGTTTGGTTGCCTTCACTGTTCCAGAGGCCTAGTGGTTAGAGTATGCATTCCGGAATTGGGAGGTTGTGGGTTCAGTCCCCGGCGGAGTCATACCAGAGACTTACAAAAATGGTACCAACAGCTGTCTTGATTGGCACTAAGCATTAAGAAGTTATGGTTAGGACTGGTCATCCTGGTGTCAGGATAAAGTTAATGGGTGGGACATCATGCTACATGTCTGTGGCATGATGCCCCAGTGTCTAAGACATCACTATAAATTGTCTAACTGCAGACAGCGTAGTGATATGACAAAAAAAGTGTTAAAGCTATGTAAAAAAATCCTAATCACACATTTCAGCATTTTCCAGGTAATAAAAGATGTTCATAAGCTTCCCATTTCAGGTATGCACTAACATTGTTTTCATAGATATTTTCATGGATACACAGCTGCTTTGTTTATTTCTCTTCCATGCACCTGTGGTAACCATGTATGCTAATCATATTTTACACTAGAATGAGTCTGGACAAAAGTAGGTCAGATTTTCCATGGCATCTAAGAAGTAGCCCTTTGCTACAGTGCACTTTACATGCCAATTACAAAACTTTATATGATGTATCGAATTAGACAGGTGTTTTTCAGTGTACTTTATTTCTATGTCAAAATTCATTGAAAAATATTTAATAATTCCCTGTAAATAAGTATCATTTCTTTGTACAATGGGTTATTCGCCGAAAAATTATGTTTTTATTGCGGATATACATTTCAGTTATTTTTTGTGTTCTTTTCATTATTTCTTAAGATATCATTCTTTTTTAAAATACATGTATTCTGTATACTCACTTATAACACAAGTCAAACCTGCAAAATACACAGACCCAGATCTGCTGTCACATAATGCACCATCAGCTCTAGGTCTTGACCTGTAAGCGAGCTTATATGGTACATTTCATTTACTTCTTGTGTCGTCAGTTATTTTCACAGAACCACTTTTTGTGTAATAGTTGTAAGTAAAGTAATACATAAAGCTATCGATCTTTTAAGTTTCATCTCATGCACATCACAGTTTTGAACAATTTTAAATTACATGTATTCTGTAATTAACCAAACCCTTCCAAAGTCAAAAGATTTATAGATCACAACCTGTGGCATCACAAATTCATCAGAAGTGAACTGTAGTGGTATCTCTGTCACGGGTGTCCCTTTTCTTCTGCTTCCATAATTGACCTCAGTCTTTACCTGGTTTTGCTGCTGTCAGTAATGATATATAAAGCTATTTCCAATAAATAGCCCCACTGACCAGTTTAATCACTCCTCCAGTAAATGGTCACTTCATTTAAAAAAATGTCTCCACATACATGTACATTGTTGGTAATGCCATATGTTAGGAGACCAATAGGTCACTATTCAGACTGCATGTAATATGTGTAATATAAACTATGTCAAACCTTTATAACTTTCAATATTTCTTGTACAATCTTTCATTAGTTTAAAATTCCTTTGTCAGTCACTTTCATAATTCATCCCCCTCCAGTTTTATTAAATGGCTGTGCTAATTGGGAAGGGGAAGGGGCATATCAGTTATATCCTAAAACCCAGTGGCTGTCATGTGGTTGTGGTTGCTGTCATAATTGTTTAGAAGATGATCAACATTGGTGTTATTGCCCGGAGAGTAATACAAATTATGAAATTAATGGATATTATAAATGGAGGTCTGAACAAAGATATAGAACAGAATAATAATAATAATAATAATAATAATAATAATAGTAATAATAATAATAATAATAATAATAATGACTTTATTTAAAGAGGGTAACACAATTAGCTTAGAACTAATCTACCTTAAGGCCTTCATGTAAGAAATTTATTTATTTCAGCAGCATCTCAGAAGCCACTGGATATATTGGGCTTTGAAGATGGAAATAGAGTAGGCATTTCTAATCTCAACTGGAATACTATTCCAGAGCAAAGTTCCAGAGTATTGGAAACTTTTTTTGAATAATAAGAACAGCATATTCCCTCATATATAAAATACAACAATTTAATAATCAATTAGATAAAATAAAATTATATAGAACACATGCAAGATACACTTATACCAGAAAGTAATGACCAAAAGTTATTAAAAAAGTAATTTGTAGTTCCATTTACACAGATATGATAAATATCATCATAAAATCAATCACACTCAATTGTGCAGCATGCCTGCATAACCTGATGTCTGGTTATAAGTCACTCCAGATTCAACACTGATAGTAGGTTGGGGTCGATATATCCCTCTGGCTTCTTTGTGCAGCTGCCTAAAATGACCTCTCATATCCAGGTCCCCCCCTCCCCCCCGGGCTGAGCTATGTCCTTTTGAAAATAGATAAATATGCAGCCTAAATAATCTGTCAGATGTCATCATAATTCAGACAGACACGAATGGCTAGTATAGTTCCAGGATGCATCATAGCATTATACCATATAAATTCCAGTTCAGTTGCAAGATTAATATATTTCTCTACAGATCTGGTTACCATTGGTCAAAAGCATAATCTGCTATAATCTCATGCATTTAATCCCCTGCAGTATGAATTATTAATCTCTATCTTGACTAATGCTGCATGCATAAGGTCCCTACTGTAACTCGAATGCTAATATAATTTTGTAAGTTAAGTGCATTCACATTGTATTTATACAAATGAATCAAAGAAACTTCACTTTTTATCTTAACTGGAGTATTTGCCTACAGTTAAGTGGCTTAAACTTCCTGCAGACCTAGAAATAATAATTCCTAGCTTACATGATTTGTATGACATAAAAATTTAAACAACTTTCTCAAGACTCCTATCAACAAAAAATGTATTAAATTCTTAGAATACACGAGTCACATAATGTTTAAGTCAAATGAATTCCAACAATTATTGTAAGACTTGTAACAAAGAGAGATATTGAAATTTAAGTAAATAAATTCAAACAGTTATCTTCAGACTCGCAGCAAAGCAAAATTAGATGAAAATTAAAATGCAGTATCTTGCTTTTTCCTCTTGTACAGATACAAAGCTCAAGACTTCCAATACATTGTTCCTTCGACTTTTTTTTAAAATAAGAAAAATACTCCCTATATTCCTTAAAGTCAACACTTAACTAGACTGACTAATTTTATGGTACAAGACATTTACAAAACATAACTTCAAATGGAAGCACACACCTAATTAATATCTTAGCCAGTGAAGAAGCTTGGTTTATTTAACCATCATTATCAAATCACAAACATCAAGGATTTGAAATACTTTCACGCTTTCCTTAATAAACCAATCCCTGCAAAGTTTCAACATTATGACAAATATTTTAGCAAGTGCAAACACTGTTTCTGTATCATTTCAACCTTTGGCATTTTTCAGTAACTCAGTTTGCCTTGACCAATTCACTTGACACAATTATGAGACTGATCTCATTATAAATAAATCATGACCCCATTAGACACATTAATGTACTCTATCTTTACCCCTAGCATGGATTTAATTCCATTCTGTGACATGCATACTTAAAATGGCTGTGTTCATGCTGACATCTGCATATTGCAAGAATCTTCAAAGTTCATACTGTTACAGTTAATTCCTTATGGTTTTCCAGTTTCCACCACCTGATGCCTGACCTTATCTGTGCTATCAAGTGTACGAGGGTAAATTTTTTTTAATACTCGTACTTACTGTCAGAACTTCTGCAAATCCATAAGATAACTTCAGGCATGAAGTTTTCTTTTTTTAAAATTATTAATCTCATCATGCAGTTGCAAAACATGGATATGCATATTTTCTCAGCCATAACTTTTCCTGGTTGGAATGCAGGAGGGTAAGCATCAACAACAAAATGAACAGTAAATTCATGACAGTTTGATAAATTTTTTCTTCTAATTTTATTTAGTGATTGGCATGAAGTCTGTATAAAACTCCTAATTATGAAAAATGTCAGGCACACCCATATTTCTTTAGATCATGTGATTGTTTTGTACTCTAAACTATTACCATGTGTTTCCTTACTGCTGTGAACCATATCATTTTATCATCTGAAATTTTCCAGCTTCATTTTGTTGTTAGGAAATTTAGCAATTACATGAGCACTAAACCACCAGTAGTTCTGCAAAAAAATGAAATAATTTCCTGGTAGCGATGTAAATCCATTAAGCATGACACTGAACGCTTTGAAAAAAATGCATCTGGTTGTATGTGTTTAAGTTATGTACAAAATATTAGGATTGAGAACTATAAATGTTGATAAAACATTAATGCAGTTAATGTGAAAGATACAATTGGGATCAGAGGGGGAAGTATTTAAAATTGAGAAGAGATTCTTTGTATCTGATAGAAAAGAGGATTCACAGCTTGTAAACAGATAGGAAAGAAATTGTCTCAAGCTTGTTCTTTTGGTTATCTTTTCCTCATGTTTATTTCATTTACTCACAAGAAGAATGTCTATGGTTACCAATGTGTGCAAATTATTTTTCACAACCATTAAATGAAGTTATTTAAGTTTTTATTAAGAAATATGCAATTAGAAATTTCATAAATTAAAAGAAACTTTAAGAAGTCTGTTCAGTAAGTACGAAATGTTTCTGTGTTTTCTTTTTTTATAAGATAACTAGGAAGAACAGGTGCTTGTGATGTGTCAGGGTGTTTCAGATAATGTTCAACCTGCAGCTGAAAAATAGAGGTAAATTATGCCAAGTTCCTGACAGAAATGCATAAACTGAATGTTACCATATGCCAGGCATTACATCTCCAGAGGGAGAACTGTGGTAACTCAGTTGGTTGATCACTTGACTTGTGTTTTAAGTTTCTTGGGTTTGACACCCATCCATGCCAGCCTGGGTCAGCTACCTCAGTGTCTTCATAGGAAAGGCACTTGGCGTAAACTTTCCTTGCATTATAAATCCAGTAAGTTTTAAAAAAACAACAAAAATTTGACTTCAAGATTTAAGACATTGCTCATGGATGGTAGGGTGCATAACCAGAGACAACAGAGCAATGTCCAGTGAGGGTAGGGGTACATGATGGTAGACCCTAATTGAGATCAGTTGCTTTATATGAGATTGGTTGATGCAGTACATGATGGTAGACCCTAAAGAGATCATTTTGGGCCTGCACACAATATTAAAAGGGGAGGCAACACTTGATGAGATCATTTGATGCAGTACAATATGGTAGAACAGGGTGTAGACCCTAGACGAGATCAGCTGGTGTAGTACATTTTGGTACAACCGCTCCAGCCATCTAGTGGTTAGAGCATCCGCTGTGGAAGCAGGAGGTCATGGGATTGATCCCAGGTCGAGTTGTACCAAAGACTTAAAAAATTGTAGTAACAGCTGCCTCGCTTGATGCTTCGCATTAAGAGGTTAGTGTTAGGACCAATCTACCTCATTGCAGACATTGTAGTGATATGACTGAAAAATTGTTAAAGCATGTTAAAATCCTAATCACACACACACACACACATATTGGTAGATCTGAGTGTGCACTGTGTTCAGTTGGATGCACATTATACACAAGCAAGAGACAACGGCAGTTCAGTTGGTTTTTCATGGGACTCTTAATCCAAGTGTCACAGGTTCAATACCTGCCCAGGCGAGCTTGGGTCAACTGGTTTTCTGTGGTCTTGGGGAAAGGTATTTAGCTCTCATTCCTGAGCATGATATATCAAATAATGTGTTAAAAGTGTGATTACAACCAACAACAGATACACAATCATAAGTGGTATTTTGTTGGTAATTTGACACACTAATTAATCCACCTATATAGGGATTATTTTCTTTGTTTGAAACAGCCAGCAGGTACTTCATCAGAGTACTTCCTTATTCACAAAGAACAAATTATGCTCTAAAAATGAGTAGGTATATCTAAAATTAACTTTGGGCAGATTAGTTGAATCAGTTATAGTGTAACCTTTCAATCACGCAATATTCTAGTTTTACAAAATGTTTCATTGGCATCTACAGAGGATTTCTATTACAGCACGTACCATGATGCTGTTTTTTAAGTGAGACATATTTATGACTGAACCATTTGTTTTGAGGTGCTTGCAGTTTATGAGATTTTTTTTCTTCTGGAATTAATGGAATTTGGAACCATACAACTACATGTATTTGTATTTAAGAGGATTTTGGTTACAGAGTGCATTTGCATGCAAGTTGGATCAAACTGCAAACACATAATATGCTGGCAAATCAAGGCCAATGTTGTTTTTTCTTATAATTAGTCCTAATGATACGATAAACCCAGATCTTCCACTGGATTCTGTGATGGTAGCTGTTAGTAATGCTTGAAGTTTCTTCTGACTTTTATGGACATATTTGCAGTAACTGATGTTTCTGTAACAGAAGGTTTCATTGTATAATTTTAAAAACAAATGGAGGGTATTTTCTTTTTCTATATCAATACCAGATATATTTCATAAAGTGATTAAGAAAAAAGCCAACATGATAATATGTGTAGAAGCCAAAAGTTCAAATGCCATATATATATATGCTCCCTATTAAGATGAGTCCAACTGCAAATTGCACAGACCCAAATCTGCTGTTGCATAATGCACTGGCAGATCTGGGTCTGTGCAGTTTGTTTGGAGTAATCAATAGAAGAAACAACATAGACACTGACAGGTGCATTATGTGATGGCAAATCAGGATCATTGTTCTTTGCAGTTTGCCTCGACTTAAACGTAAGTATATACTGTACTTTTTGTGAAACAATGAAATATATTGGATATTTATACAGAAAAAGATCTTTTTATTATATACAAAGACAAGACCAGGAATCAAATTTCGATGATTAAATCCACTTTTCAGCCCCTCCCACTCTTTATGTATCTTATATACTCACTTGTAAGTACAGTCAAACTGCAAAAAACAAAAATCCTGATCTGCTGTAGCATAATGTGCCTGCAGTTCGGGGTCTATCTGGTTTGTTCTACTGATTACTCCAAACAAACCACTTAAGACTCGTATCAGCTGATGCAGTATGAAATGGCTGATATGGGTCTGTGTAATTTGTCTTACAAACAAATTTATGTTGCAGATGCACCCAAATATTAATAGGACATGTATTCATAAGCTGATCATAAATATTTGATTTAAGAGAAAAGTATGTCTGTGATAATCTTATCAGCTGCAGTCCGTTAAAGTTTGTAATATTTTAAACTATTTTTTTCTGTGACCACAAATTAAAGCAAATGTGATTTAATGATGTCACTGCCAGTTTTTTAACATTATTAACAAAGTAGAACTGGGAACATTACTTCATAGACAAGTGAATGGTGGCAAGTCAGATATCTTTGGCAAAAGATAATTTCTATGTCTGCAAGGTTATGCAGTTTCTATTACTCTAGTTCATGAAATCCTGATTTTTCTTGCTGCAAGTATAAATTCTTTAGGCACATGCAAGCAGGCACCACATGGCATGATGGGAAATCTTGTATTTTAATATAAGAATACATTTTTCAGATGTGAAGATAAAAGAATTAAAATATAGTTTAAAGAAACAGTTCACATAGAGTTTTCTAAATTTCAGACTTAAATAATAAATTACATTAAAAAACTTAAGGACAAACTTAGGAAGTCTGCTTTGGTTAAGTCTTTTTGTGGTTCTTAGGACTTCAGAGTGACCCATTAGCAATTGTAGAATATAGATACCTGCTGTTTTACATGCAAGTTAATTTCAACTACAGCATCTGCAGTCAGTTTGCTTAATGTAAGCTAATGAACTTATACAGTGTTCTTGTGTTTTTGTTGTCTTTACTACTTATGTGATACCTGATTATATCAGTGATTTGTTACTTGTCATGCATTTCAGAAGGATCTGGTTTTGAATAAAAGTTGAATCATGATGTAACATTTGCACTTTTTCGTCTTTGAAAACACCAACATACAAAGACAATATTTAAACTTCATAAAATCTGTTAGCATATTTATTTTAGTGTGCAGAAGAAATATGGCCCATTGTAACCTTGTAAGTTGATTAATAACATTTTGCTTATCACAGTATCCTTGATCCATGACCAGTAAATGAGCTATGATCAGTTTGGTTTGGGTTTTTTGTACAGCATAACAACAGAAGTTGGTTACTTAGTGCCATGGCAGTTGGAGTAATGTGCCTTGCCCTGGGATACACCTAGGCTAATCAGAAGTTAGGCATTGAACATACTCCTTTTTTGGAAGTCTGGTATGCTAAACACCATGGCTCCTACTAGTTATGTGTCATCCATGGTTTATGTTAAGATCTTTTGAAGCTGTATCTGGCAAGTGATCAGTTTGATTCCTGTGACCTTGACCTCCTTTGTAACAATTCAAATACGATTGGAAAAATCTTAGATGAAGTTGCTGCCGTTTTAGAAAAAGAACCAACATTTAATTTGAAAATTAGAATTGAATGGTAACAGAGGAATGAACAGTAAATTTGGAAATGGAAATGATGATAATATAGACAACAGTATGACAATGTAGTTATCACTCTTGATCTCATATTTTAAAATCAGTTCAATTTGGTTAAATATTTTATGGCATACATAATTTGGTGTTTTTTATTGTTAAGGCAACAGGAGTAAAGTTTCAGGCTTAAGGACATACCTCTATCGCCAACCCAGGCATATACTATATGAGGATTTGAACTAGAATCCTGCTGGTTGCAAGTCCAACATATTAACCACAGAGCCACTCCAGCTTTTGTCTCCATTAGTTGGCACTTGCAATATTTAGGAGAGCACATCCCACATATCTGAGCCCCAGTTTTAAAAGCAGAAAAATTGCCTTATTTATAGCTCGTTGCAGCACAGCATCCCATCAAAAGCAATGGCAGTTCTGATAAATCTTGTGCCCAGATCACCTGGGCTACCACAGTACTGATTCTGGATAACCATATATTGAATTCAGGTAGGCCAGTTAGCTATTTAGTTATGACATGACTGGCTCTACATTTATTCAAATTAAGCAACTAAAAAGATAACTCCCAAATAGAAAATAATTGTGATTAATTGTAAATACTAATGAATGAAATAAGTCATAAGATAAAAGGTTCATATATACTGTAGGTTACTGATTAAAACTGGGTTATCAGGTTCTTTTCTAAAATGTTTGTTCAATTTTGACATGTGAGGATCCAAATAAGGTGAATTATTACCATTTACTAGTGTGTGTAATGGAAAATAACACAACAACGGATGCCCATTACTAAAAGAGTCAGTTGAGAAAAAATTCATGACATTATGACATTTAGTATAGAGTCAAGAGACTAAGTATGATTAGTATTTTTGCTGGTTACAGCCGTTAGGAATCTTATGTTGCTTTCATTAAACATATGTTGACAGTTCCTAGCATAGTATTTCTATTTGGTGGTGGGGTTGGTAGACTCATTGTTTTGGATAAGTTCCATGACTTCAGTTGGTGAAGTCTTCCTTGGCAGGCAATGCAGGTAAAATAATACCTTGGGCAGAAAACTTTGGACATCTTTTACCAGCAGAGTTCAAAGTACATTATTTATCTGGTTCTGCTTGTCAGGATCAAAAGCAAGCTTTATTGTTTCACCATCTTTACTCACTTGTATGGGTTTTTAATGCCACCACTGTGATAGCAATAGGGGGCATATTGCTTTGCTGCCGTCTGTCTGTGTGCCCCAAATTCATTTTAAGTGTAATAAATAGTACCACAGTGACATTGAATCTTGACTTGTTCAGTTCTATGCAATTTTTTCATTGTCATAAGTATTGTTTATAGTAAAATTTGCATACAAGTTCGAGGCCAGCTTCAAAGTTACAAGAGCCTGATTGTCCATTGCATAGTGTGATGACAGATCAGGGCATATTTTCTGTGTTCTTCTGAATACTCTAACCAAACTATAGATCCAAATCTTGGTGCATTATGCGATGGCAGATCTGTGCCTGTGCATTTGGACTCAGCTTATCAAAAAGCATATATGGTAAATGACCTGATTAGATTATAATGCTGTTACAAAACATTTAAATTTTTTAAAAACATTTTATAAAATAAAATGCTTCAATTTTTCCTTTTTTTTGTTAGACTTTTATGCCATTATAGCAGTTTTTCGGGGGTGGGTGGGTGGGGTCCACTCTTGTGGTCTAAATGGTTTTAATGTCTGCCATGGATGTGAGAGGGTGCAGGTTCGAACCTAGGCCGGATCATACCAGAGACTTATAAAAATAGTAATAGCAGTGTCCAAAATTCAAAAGACACAAAACACTTTTTTTTATATATGTACTGAAACTTGATTACTTGACAGATGAAATATAGTATGCATATGTGCAGTTTTTTTGTGTCATGACGTACATTTTTTAAAGAAATTTCATGTATAAATAAATCCAGGCATCTGAGAACTACTACTGCAAGCTTTATAGTGATAGAAATCAGTCAGAATTTCATAATCGATAATTGGTTCTACTTAACAGATAATTGGTTTTATTTGGTTACTAAGAGCAAAATTTTAATTTTTGTTTATGATACATTATATCTTTGCTCAAGAGTTCAAAATGTTAATAAATTTATAGGAGTAATCTCATTTAATGACATGTATTATTTAACATGATGGAAATATTTCATTTTGTTCTGTTGTGTTGTGTTATCTTTGTTAAATGAAGGCAGCTTTTAATAAGTCTTGTGTAACTGAAATAAAGTTGTAATACTCCATATTACTTGATGTGTCTATAATTTAAAGTATAGAAGGACAAGGTTTTCTTGTTTGTCAGTATAACAAATACAACAAAGAATATTACATTTAAACTAAAACAAATCATTAAAATTTGTTTATATTTATTAACTTGACAATTAAATAGCTTTATTAGATTTTCATGACTGTGTTCCTAATTGTTGAAGTTGGTATCTACAGAATATGGTTTGGTTTTATATTTGTAAGGTGTTGAAGGGAATAAATAATTCTTATCAACTTAGTGGATTGGAAGCCCTATTTAGCTTTCCATTTATAAAGGAGTTTTACTAACCTTTGTTGTTTTGCATGCAACTAAAAAGAAGTTTAAGTCTCCATTTACACACAATCAGTTATATAGTTTCACAATCGATTATCTTCTTATTGGTGTACTCAACCAACTTAGGATCGATTATAATCGATAATCGGAACTACACTACACCTTCCCTTTGGAAACTAAAGCATAGCCAATATTTGGGTTGTTTTCATTGATATTATGATTGTGCACACAAATGCCAGTAATGCAATGCATGCAAACTTTATGCCACCATTTTGCTTACATAAACCTTCATCAGTATTGCATATATTCAAGGCAAAAATGTGATTTAATCAATGAGGATATTTACTTCATCGAAACGATGCATAGATTATACTTGCAGAAGACAAAATACAGCTGGGAGATTCCGTGGCTTATATTAATAATAATAATAATAATAATAATAATAATAATAATAATAATAATAGTAATAATAATAAAGACTTTATTTAGAGAAGGTAACTCAATTAGTTACAGAACTAATCTACCTTGAGGCCTTCTATCTATTATGTACAATATATACAATATATACAATATGATGTGAAGAGTCTGGCTCGACGCTAAATAATTAAGGAATTTTAAATTTCAAAGTATCAAGCCTGGAACATATGCACAGGCATCTGTAAAAACATAAACATATAAGAAACATAAAATATCATTCTGCGTTGAAACATTCAGCTTTGAAAATGATGCAAAATTACAGACAAGCAGGCAGTTTTCTTTTTGGTACTTAAGCACTGTTCAATTTTCTAAAGATTTCATCCATTTAAGACATTGATTATGAAGTGAAGAAATGCTAGGAGCCTGCCTTATGTCGCTGGGAATGTTGTTCCATACTACTGGACCAGTATATTGAAAACTTTTTTTTAAACAATTCCTTCTTTGACCTTGGTATAATGTAATTTTTTCTTCTGATGGACCTTAAATTTGGAGTACCATCAGCATCTCTTTGGTGAAAGATATCGCGTAGATAGACAGGAATGGATTTTCTGGATACTTTATACATCAATTTGGCTTTTCTAAGAAATATTCTTTCACGTATTGTTAAAATCTTTATTTTATTCATTGCATCCTGAAAATTGTCTATATTTTGATCTAGAATTAAATGGCAAGCCCTCTTTTGGAGCCTTATAGGTGTTGTTATGTTTGAATTAGAGGTATTACTGTTTTTGCGTGTGTGTGTGTGTGTGTGTGTGTGTGTGTGTGTGTCAAAACTGGAAGTGCATTTGATAAACACAATTCTTATTCTGATAGATTTAGATCATGTGTATTCTTGGATTTTCTTTAATAACATTTGCTGCAGTTGTAATGGAAGTGACTGCTTGCAAATATTTTGAATGAGACTTAAATTAAAATACAGTAATAAAGCTAATTTGTATACCATCCATTATTGTATTTATCAATGTTGGGTTTTAAATTGGACAAAATTATACCTCCATGCAAGACTGATAGTTTTACAGTGCCAAGTGCAAG
Organism: Unio pictorum; assembly: GCA_030141615.1. Lineage (NCBI taxonomy): Eukaryota > Metazoa > Mollusca > Bivalvia > Unionida > Unionidae > Unio > Unio pictorum. The sequence continues at coordinate 15,820,471 of JARLTB010000020.1, read as the reverse complement.
CTCCCTGGATTAGTAGGATGACTTAAGCAAGTGAATTTCTCATCATCATCTGTCAGTCAAGACTATTAGCAGGAAGTTGAACAGATTAAGAACACTTGTGGCAAGGTACTAATAATGTACCTCTGTCATCGCAGACATCATCCCCAACTGTACTGCATATGTCACAGATGATAGGGGCATATACTGTTCAGTGCACCTTGAAATTGCTAGCAAATAATGTTTTATGGATTGTATGTGCATTTTCTTCATCTTTTATTTTACTTACATTTTTCACAATTTTTAAAATCTTCAAGCTTTATATTTTTTCTTGTGCTTATTTTTTTAAACATTTATTTAGAATGGTTTTCTTCCTAATATTTTGTGGAGTTACTTTTTCGTTTTTTTAATTTGCCTTTAGTTGTCACTGTAGCCGATATGATGCTGTGGTCGGTTTAAATGTCACAGACAGACATAAATACATGCAGATGTGCATGTCTTTTCTCTTACCTTCATACCTACCTACCCACCTACCTACAAGCATGCACACACACACACACACACACACACACCATTGCTTGTGAATGATTAGGCCCAACATACTTGTTATAAATGGTGGATGATGAAAGCAGTTTTCTGGTATTCATTGGGGATGTATATGTGGTTTTATCTCTAATAGCTAAATTTGTGTGGTTACTAGAAACAGAATTCCCATTGAGTTGCTATCAATAGCAACACAGCTTGTCATCAGGTGATCAAGGTTGTCTGGATGTATTCAACAGTCTTGAGAGTGTTCCAGCTGTGCCAAAATATGCATTCTTCATCTTTTCTCTTTCTCAGGTCTTCTCTGATTCATTAAGACACAACTCTTTAACTATATATACTTTCTTATAAGTTGAGTCCATCTGAAAACTGCACAGACCCACTGTTGTATGATGTGTTGGTATATCTAGGTCTTACAGTTTGTTAGGCGTAATCAGAAGATGAATTAAAGATCCTGATCTCCCTGGGCTAATATGGAGGATGTTCAGGTCAGCGTTGTTTGCAATGTGACTTAACTTATGAGTAAGCATATATATATATATATATATATATATATATATATATATATATATATATATATATATATATATATATATATATATATATATATGTAGCCTTGCTCTGTGTAAAATGTGTGGCAAAATTAGCATGAATGATATTTTCTATTGCCAGCATCAAATTGTGTTAAAATTTGTTTGCCTGTCCATAACAGGCTAAATACTTTTAACAGAAACACAAATTTTGATTTTTAAAATTTGTTTTCACAACAACCTAAGTGATCAACATGTTCATCAACATGTTGCAAGCACAGAACGTCCTTTGCCATTGCAACATAATATTATAACAGATATTAAGTGACAGAATAGCCTGGTCAGATCAGGATCAAGAGATTTCTTAAATTTTCTTTGTACCACAAGCATTTTTGAATTTGTTGAGATCGTTGCAGGATTGAATTGGTGGCAGTCCTTAGAAGTTGATGTACTACTGTTGAATGCAGGTTTCCTCTCCAGTCATCCAGAAATTTCTTCAGAATGGAAAGTCCTTATTTTTAGTGTCCACACTGGAATGTGGCAATGTCTGTACAACATTTCAGAGTACATCAAGAGGTTTAAATTATTTCCTGATTGGGAGTGGATTCAGCTTGCTGACTGCATGCCAAAACTGTTCAAGACTGTTTTAAGATTATGATTTCTTATGAATGATAAAATAGTCACAGAGTAGATTTTCTTCATATGCATCAGAGCTTTTGTGCAATTTATGAGTATGGGGACATCATATTGACTAGATCTGAAAAATCAGCTGCTACGAGAAACAGGAGATTATGTTTGGCTGTAACATTTCAAATAAGAGTCTCAGCAAGAGTAGCTTTATCAGCATTTAATGTAGATTCTATGCACATGGATTTCAGTGATGGCATATTTATTGTCACGGTTAAAATGCTTTTATGATGCAATTTCTGTATGATGCCCCGTGTTCATTCTACCACTATAGCAGTCTTTAAAATTAGCTTACAGGAAGAGCAGCATGCATATTCATGTCCCCTTAAACATGATCGCATTCAGACTCGGACTGAAATTCCGATTTCTAACCATCATTGAAAGCTGCAGTTTGTATCTGTTGTGAAAGAATATTTAATCCGGTGAGAGGGAGAGAGAGAGGGGTGTTCTGCAAGATGATTGAAAGAGTTGTTTTTTTTTTCAAGCTTTTCAGGATATTTTTATAAAATCTCCACAACCTACGATCCCTCAAAGGCATGTATACTAGTGAGCACCGAGCAAAGGCCACTATGCAGACTGCAAAACCTACTGAGCAAATTTTTTTTATGGAAATTGTATCCTCAGGCAGGTTGCATCAAGTGGGTGGGGTCACGAGTCACGCTCCACCCCCAAAGGGGGACTAACCATGATAACCTTAACATTCCTACAGATATACTTTAAACGACTAGTAGTAGTAGTAGTAGCAGACTAGCAGTAATAGTAGACTAGTATTAGTAGAGCTAACATCACTGATAATTATTAAATTAAACTAAAAGTAGTATGCCATTACTAGAAAACTTGAAATTATTTTAATAAAAAATTAAATAAAGTAGTAGTCTAAAATACTTTGAAAGTTAAAAAAAAAAAGTCACGATTGTTTTTATTCAATGATAATAATGTAGTGATAGAAAGCTAAAGACTTTATAATAAAAAAAAAGATGCACAGTTTCCAGATCAATGTTCTGTCCACTTGTTTAATAAAACTTTATCCTCATCAACTTGTCCAAATGATCTGCTTCCAGTCTGTTGCGGGATTTTGTCTTGCTATTGTTCATCAAACTGAATCCTTGTTCTGCATCAGCACTGGAGGCTTGAAACGTGCCACATGTATCAAGCAATGTTGCAAGGATTGAAAACTTATCTTTTGCCAATCCAATGCAAACTACATCTGAGAATGTTTTTAATGTCCCAGATTTTATTTTTTCACTTAATATAAATTTGACCTCGTTATATTCCTTGATCAACATATTCTTTGTATCATTACTATTTTTTGTCAGAAAATGATTGTACTTGGTACACAATTTCAACAGCTCTTGATTTCCAAATTGAAAGTCTGTTTGTACTTGAATTGCTTGTGCATCGAATGTAACCCATTTCTCTACTTCTCCTTCAGGGAATCTCTCATGCAAATGAATGCAAATTCACTGAATAAATCTAAGAATTGCAGCTGTATCAACATCATCCTTTGAAAGCAATTCTACCACTTCGTCACTCCAATTTACTTTTTGTGCTAAATAGTAATCTTAGCCTTTGCAAGCTGGACTGCTTCAAGTGTAGTTATGTAGCTGCGTTAGAAAACATAACATAACTCAGCCACAGTTCAGCTAGAACATTTTTCGAGACCATCACAGCAACATGAACTTTACGATCTTTCAACTGTTTCAAACAGTGTTTTGCGATAGGATCATTATCCTCATCAACTTGTTTTGTAAAATAATCAATTAACATCATATAAGTTCTTGATAAGGCTTTTACAGCAAAATACCTAGACATCCACTGCACTTCATTAAGTGGTCGAAATGAGATGTGTAACGGGGTTTTCGGTATCAAGCGTTATTTTTACAATAATACTCAAGCCACTGGTCAGAGGTATTGCGCAACTTGGAAGAACAACATCAGAAACCGCCTCCCGCTAACACTCGTTATCTAAGGAATGACCTCCATGGTGTGATTTGCCCGGTTATAGAATGGATGTGTTAATCTGAGTCGGTATCCTGAACAAAGACAACACACGAGCCCCCGTAAAGATAAATAAAGAATTTAATAAAAAATCAAGAGAAGAAAAGACACAGTAAATTACAATTTTCTTTCCTTCCGAATACTCTTAGTTCAGAAGCACTTTAAAACCGAAGTTTAAAATAATAGATACATTAATTAAATTTCAAACACTAATAAAATAGACAAATTTAGCCGTTAATAGCTGATAGCAAATTTCATCACGAAATCGAGTGTTCATTAACATTTGACCGCTTGGTAAATTCACATGACCTGGTCGTCGACTGTTCTTTCTGCTTGCGTCTCGACTTGCCCTCTGGGTGAACATGGGATTCTCACAACACTGAGTTCTAAATTCTTTTCCCTCCTTTGGATCTCAACCTCCTCGTTATTTCTCTCTCTCCCAACAAACTATTTTCCTTGTGTTTTTTGCGTCTTACAATCGTTCCTGGATTATAGATTTTCCCTGGAACCACGATTTTACGGACGTCTTTCCTTAAAGTATGTCCGGAGTCTCTCTTATGGTCGGAATTTATAATAATGTCCTCTCTTTCAGAGGTCCTTCCCAGACTGACTAAAATTCATTGGTTCGGAGTATATATTTCCCCTCAGGTTCAGGGATCGACCCACCCCTGATTTCACATTTGACCAATCAGAATAAACGCTATTCCTACAGACATTTGGAAAACTGCTTAACAATGTGCCAAAAATGCCACCTGGGGTTGTAATAACACCCTACCATTTGTCTCAAATCACTTTTGACAGCTTTACGTGTGAATTTCGCCTTTCAGGCCTGTCGTATCACTAGTTCGTTTTTACTATAAACATTATAACAGTGTGACCTGAGTTAGAAAAACATTTCTTCGTGCAAACTCTACCCAAGATAACAGTTAATTGTTGGCTAGACTAAGAATTAATTAATGGATTTCACTGACGAAAAATTTGGCACTTGACAAGATGGCAGTATGGTCTGCAACATTGCATAATTCCTCGAATTCAGCTTTTTTAACACTTGACCTACTGAAAGTAGTGTAAACAGTTCTTAACAATAATTCAATGTCTTTCATCAAAGTTAGATTATTCCATGCATCATCAATGCCCAGATCTTCTTGATTGCTTCATAAATAGTTCTACTGTCCCATGCTGTCAATTTAACAATACCAGCAAAGTTTGATGGCACTTTGCAGCAGTTGGTCGATACTTGATATAGATAATCAGCGTTTTAGTGACTGATATGTCTGTACTCTCATCTACAATCAATGTATGAAATTGAGAATCACGAATTTCTCCCATGATGGCTTCTCTAACAACAGCATCAATACACTCGACAAATTCAAAAGCATAATTTTTACTCCGCCAACTCTCTGGAATTTTTAACATACTTGGCCAAATGATCATGAATTTCTTGCACAAAGAACATTTATGAATTCATTGAAATTGCCAGAATAACATTGTCTATCAGCATCTTTACTTGCTCACCTATGCTTCTGTGACGTTCATTGAATTCCATTCTTGTCTGCCGAGCGCTTGTTGTTTTGATAAGCAAATTGTTGATTCTACTACCATACTTCATACTTCTCAATTTCAACACCAATTCCAAGTGTACTTTTTGAGCAAGATGTCTTTTTAAATAATCCATTTTCCAAAGATCTCAGATCTTTCCAATTGCAAACTCACAAGAAGACTTTGGTTTCCTTGCACATCTTGCAAACAACTCCATTGACTTCACTGAAAGTAAAAATATTTCCAAGCTCAACATTTAGGTGTTTTTGAATCCATTTGCAGTTTCAGCAAGTTCTTTTAGCCACAACAGTTTAAAACTAATAGCAACTCTTTTCCTTGGCTCTTCCAAATCATCTTAATGTGTTCGTTTTGACATTTAAAAATATGAATATCAACAATGACAAATTAGAAGAAATTGCGTTCACGAGAAATCAAAAGAAACATCAAACAAGCCGCATGCGTAGCTTAGCGAAAACATTGTCCATCACCACTCCCCATAAAATTTCTACTGTCAGCACATAAACCTAAAGTGCAAAAAAAATGTATTCAACATGAATGAAAGTGAAGAAAGCTGATTAACAATGTTCCTGACACAAATGTGGTTAGTTTGTCAATACCTTTTTTTAAAAACAAAATTCTCATTGACATTGTTTGTATACAGTGCTGAATAACTGATTTCCATGAAATATGGCTAGAAATAAGTTATTACAGGTTGAGTCATTATTTTGTGTCGGTTAAATCCATGTTTGAATAAAAAGAAGATACACGTGTACAATGGCCAACAGAACTGTGCTTGTACTTTACAATATTTTATTCTTTACTTAAGTCTTTTTAAACTTCAAGGGCATTCATCTGTGGGGTTTTCTTTGATAATTGTGTCTCAGATTGAGCTGATAAAATCTATCAAAGTTATGGTTGCCAGATTGGTAAATCTGGAATTAACATGCAGGGTCAGCCCCTCTAGGATCATTGAGCAAGATTTACAACCCCTCATATAATTAGATGATCATTTTTCAGCAGTTGTCCAGTTATATCCACTAAACAATACAGATATCTGGATCATCCCCCAGTACAATTAGCAGATATCAAGTTTCTTTGTGACCCAGGGAAACTTGACCCAGGTTCAAAGGGGGACAGGAGTATATCACCTATACATATAATTGGTCATGGGCCTTATCAGGTCATGGCTGGGTAAAGGAAGGGTTAGTCCTTTGTATTTGTAGTATCTGTTTATTTGGCCACAATAAAGTAAAAGAATTTTATGGAAAAACTATAATCAGATGGACTTGATTATTGGTTGTAATTTGTCAAGCTCACCAGGTGAAGGTTTACAGGGACATTTTTCATGATCATAATCAGATATGCAGTGCATGTGATTTAGAATAATTGCACACCCTTCTCCCATTAATTACTTTTGAAGAATGTCCATTTGTATTCTTTAATGAGATGGCTCCTTCCATATTTTTCAAACATTTTTTTAAACTTTACTCTAAGTTGGAATTTGTTTGGAGTATTTACATCCATTGTTATATTTTTCTTATATAATGAGTCAAATTTATACTTTTTCCTTAATAATTTATCTGAGTGCATTTTTTCGGAGTGGACTGATGGGGTGGGTGGGGGTGGAAGAGTAATATTGGTGCTGTGGTTAGTATTTTTGACACACAAAAATGGCGTGGGTTTCAGATTTTACAAATAGATCAGCTCAGGTTAATTTGTTTGGTTGGTTTAACACCATTTCCCAGTGCAAGATAGCTATACAAGGTGGACAGCAGTATAATAACTAGTTTGAGGAAGAACCTGGGAAAACCCCAGTAAGAACCACTGACCCATGGGAAACTACTGAGAAGCTCTCTCTGATATATCCATATTGACTAAGCAAATCATAGAGGTCAGATGGCAGTGATCAGCAGAGACCACTTTAGATCACTTGGCCACCTTGTCCTTGGGTCGGACTTATTCCAGCTAAATAACCTATTTATGTTGCTGTGCTGTAAAGCACAGAAGCCAAGAGAAACTAAATTTTTTGGTAACTGTGTAAAGTTAGCAATAAGTTCATTTTAGAAAAGCAGTCCATCATATCATTATCAGAAATCAGTTGTTTAAAGACTTTAATGCTTGAAGGGAATATAGGCTGATATTGGTCCTTTTATGCCAAGTTACCTTGAGTTATTATTAATTTATATTCCTGCAAGAAAGTAAAATGGGATGTAATGTATTGATGCAAACTATTCCAGATTTGGATAGAATCATTCTTATTTTCAACCTTAGATTATACCTTTATGACAACATACGAAAAATTCAGATTTTACGCATAGATAAAATTGCATACTGGAAAACTGAAACTTCAACATTGTTACTTATATTTTGATTTTGAGTACTGAAACCCATATAATATCCAATTGCAGTTCATTTGCAAACAACTATGAAGGCACTTGTTTCACAAAAGCAAGTTCATTTGCTCAGTCTCTGCCTTTCTGTGGATGATGCTAAAGTGTAATCAGCATCTGCTTTACTTCCTGTTTTACCAAAGAAGTTGAAAAGATATGGTTGAACAAACAGCAGTTGAAGATCAGATCTCTTCCCCCCAAAATTTACCATTATATACTGGCTTAAAGGTTGGGTCCAACTATGTATTATGTGAAGGCAGATCTGGTCTGTGGTGTTTGAAGTTCGATCCAGCTTAAAAGGTAGTGATGCAGAATGCAAATGAAAATTTAAAACAAAGTATTTCATGGCATGAAAGACTGTTGTAGGAAGCACATATTGACAAAAGAGCACTTTGAGTGATTTCTAAATACCTAAATTAATTAATTTTATTTGAATTTCATTTATTCTTTGAATTTTTGAAGCTTATTTTGTGATTTCATGTTTGGTAGAGGCTGCCATCTCTTCATAACACCACCTTTGTCCAGCCATCTGTATATTTATTCATCCATTGAAGTTTTGTTGGGACTTTTATATTCCATGAAATAATATTTATAAACATATTTCTGACACTGAGAAATGGTTTGTACTGCTGAAGAATTAACCAAGCTGAAACTTCATAAAATGTGAAAACTTCACTTTAAAAATATCCACAATCTTAACAATCTTTACATTTTAAGTGTATATATATATATATATATATATATATATATATATATATATATATATATATATATATATATATATATATATATATATATATATATATATATATAACCTTTTGTATACTATTATTTAGCATTTTTTTCCAAATGAAGTACTGTAACAGCCTGATGAACACATCAGAATAGTTTTGGTTTTCCTTTTCCTGTTGCAAGCCTGTTGATTAATGACTGCTTTTAATAAATGGCTGAATTTAGATCTGGGTTGAACTGGACAGTTATTACCCAGGCTTAAGGAGGGGCCTGAGTGGCCAAGTTGTCTAAAGCCCTCTCCATTACGGATCAGTGCCATCTCACGTCTGTCTGCGTGGGTTTGAGACACAGATTTGGCCAAATGGGGGTATTTGAGAAAGCTTGCCAGTAGCTTCTCGTGGTCGGTGGTTCTTTCCAGGGGTCTTCCCCAGGTTCTTCCTCCACCATGAGTACGGTCACCGTGTATAGCCTATGGTGTGTTGAAAAATGGCATTAAAACCTACAACATCCAAGAAAATAATCCATCATGGAGCATGTTGATTGAGAGGTATGGTCACAAAGGTATATACTTGTTATGAGCCCAATTGCAAACTGCACAGACCCTGATCTGCTGTTGCATAGTTTGCCAGCAGATCTTGGTCTGTGCATTTTGTTAGGAGTAATCAGTAAAACAAACAACATACCTGATCTGCCTGTGCATTATGCTATGGGAAATCAGGATCTTTGGTGTTTGTGGTTTGCTTAAGCTTGTAAGCTAGTGTAGATGGTATCTCATAGTGAGAGACAAAGTCTCAGGCAGTTCAGAAATCATTGTTGTACCAAGTGCATAGGACTGCATGAAGTATACAGATTGTTTTTGCATTGTTCCATTGAAAACATGGGTATGTTGTAAAAAGACCCTGGCATCCCTGTCATGGCTTGTAACTACAAATGTCAGTGTTGGTCATTCAGTATAACCTGGTTTTCTGAATGAAGTGTAGTAAAAATATTGGATTGATCGGTAAAGTATCTCTAGATTTGATAATGTTACAATGCGGGAACAATATGTCCCCGGGGAAAAAAAATCAACCTGCCTTTAAAAATGCCCTTAAAATAAATACACAACAAAATATTTGACTTGAATGGTAGTCGAGAATGTTAAGATGTATAGAGACAAAGTAATTTTTAATGAATGGTGACAGATTAATTCTAAGAAACAAAAAAGTGTGCTTAAAGTCCCAGAAAACCTGTGTAGTATAGAAAAATGGTAATTTGAAGAGCTCACACAAGTTTTTGGATTGTGTAACATAAAATGCAGAGACAATTATAAAATTTTCAGCAAGTGCAAGACGTAAGAAATTTTTCTGGTGCAGTAGTTTTAGATACTTATTGTGCCAAATATTAAATGCAGAGACAGTCACACTCTGCTTTTGAAATCATGTGGGAATAGTTTTAACAGGGGAGAGATTGTCTGGTGCCCTGTTCTGTGTGTGTGAAGGTGATCACAGATGGGGGAATTCAACTGTCAGTTACTTGTCACTGTCATTCACACATGAGCAGTTTACAAGTTCAGCAATCAGAATAGATAAAAAGTACACATTTGAGGTGGAAAAGTTGTCAGGGTATGCTTTCTGTTAAAATATAGATATTACATGGAGAACATTCCAGCTGTATTACCAGGATTCAGGAATGATGATTCTACCATACACTAAAGTGAGGAATTTAGAGCTTCCTAAACAGGGGAAATTACTTGTATAATTGTTAGTGTATATTCAAATACATCCATCACAAAGTAGTTCAGAGATGATTAACTTGTAAAAGTAGATTGAAACATAATTGTTTGCTTCCTGTGCTGAGAATACAGACCATCAGATGGCCCACAGCATTTGTCAGGGGCATCCAACCATTTTATTTTGTCTGGTTACCAAAACAGATAAAATGCTAATGGTTTCTTAATCACTAATTAAAATGTGTATTTTCAAAATGACTGCCTACATGTATGTGGGCTGAACACTGAAGGACTGGGCTGTGAATTGGACAGGCATGCTGCTGTATGTGCTTCAGAACTTGCATAATTCTACATTTTATTCTTGTTTTTTTTTCCCTGCAGAAATGCCAAATGTACGAATTCCAGTGGTGAACAGTTTTCTGGATTTGTAATGGGGTGTTATTTGTGCTTTTATTATTTGTCTTATCAGAAATGTTTAATCTAGATTGTAAGGAATATTATAAAATGAAATAATAAATTAAAATGTTTTTAAAAATATGTTCAGAATACTCATGAGACCCTCTGTCCAAATACAGAAACAGTGGAATTTCCTTCCAATATAAATTCACATGAATTAGGTAGTGTGTTTAGAGAATTCTTCGCATTATGATATGCATGCATGAAATCTGTATAAAATTTATTAGCTTCCCCTGACTTGTATTTCATTTGGACATGTTAATTAATATATCTGACTTGAGTTGTCACAAGCTGGTTCAGTGGTTATCATACCAGACCTATGATTGAAAAGTTTCAGCATTTGAATCATTAAACTGGATGAGTCTCTGTAGGCCACCATGTTGGATGCTTGTTGCATAGAACTTTATTCCAACTACCTAAATGGCGCTAACTAATCTATTTGTGTTTGTGCGTCATCAAATACCAGACACCTGGCTTTAGGGAGGAAAGAGTATGCATAACAGAATATGTGAATTAACATCAAAACTTCATTTAATGTTAAAATTGTTGACAGATTAGTTGAATTTTTGGGAGATGATTCATGCCTTACATTTCCCGTTTTATAAATTATAACTTTGTGCAAGTTACTAAATTACAAGTTAATACAAAATGAGTGTCACCTTCTTTGTAAAATTACCGTCTTAGATGCAAAGCAGTATGAGACTGACAGATAATGACTAAATTAGTGAAAATTTGAATATATGCATGAGCTGTAATTAAATATTTAATTGCCAAAACGACATTTATTAACCATAATGTCATTTTATATGTTTTCAGTGTGCTGCTATGGTAGGCATACTTTATTTATTAAAGTGTCAAGACATAAATTTCCTGCAAGTTTTACAAGAAAATTATGATCATCTAGTTGTCCTTTTTTTCTGTTATTCTGTGTTGATGAATGAAGGTCTATCAACTTTATACAAATGTAAGCTTCCAGTTGTCCTTGGTCTTTATGGCAGATGTCAGTTTATTAAAGTTGAGAAGAAAAGAAAGGGTGATTATATAATCTTTACATGTTTTGGCTTGCAGGATTGAACTGGGGATTATAGAGGTGCTAAGTGAGTATGTTAAAGCTGCACCATTCTAGATCCCTAAACTCACTATTTTAAGAATTTTGTCTGTCTCAGTTAATTGACCAATTCCTGTGTTAGCTCTAGAAACAAGTTTTAATTTTTATTCCTTTTAATTTTTTTTCTAATGATTACTAACAATACTGATAATAATTATAATAATAATAATAATCATAATAATAATATTTTCAGATGATGTCTCTGCTATTTAAAGAGTCCCTCGGTTGTATAGATAAGATACAAGCTAATAATATTAACACACACACACACACACACACACACACACACACACACACACTACCATTTTTTAAAAATGATTTCATCTCATAACACCTATTGTGGAAAGAAGAGATGCATGGAGCTGATTTTAAATCATGTGGAATGTGCACCGCTTATCTCAAACAGTGACCTCATTGTCTGTATATTGTACTTGTGATCTCAAACACAGTGTCCTCATTGTCTGTATATTGTACTTGTGATCTCCAACACAATGTCCTCATCATTTGTACATTGTACTGATGACTAAGTTTCCTCATTGTATATTGTACTTGTGAGATCAGTGTCCTCATCATTTCTATATTGCACTGATGATCTCAAACACAATGTCCTCATCGTTTGTATATATCTTCTAGAAGAGTTATTTTTCTCAGTTTTTGTTTTTTGAATTCTTTGGAGGGTCATTCTCTTTCCCAATATGGTCACATCAAATTAAACACTTTAAAGACTCCATTACTATTGGTATGGCCGAATGAGGAGGTCCAGTCTAGAAATGGGTGAAGATGAAATAAAGTGTACATATATAGGTTTAGATGGCCAGGATTGTTTGATAATTAAAGTAAACATTTTATAAAATGATAATCTTTTGATAGCTTATCATGGATGTTACTGAAAAGAAACAGAGACATTGTTTTATTGACAGAGTTTCAATCCATTTACAGACTGGAGCTTGGAAAACTTATTTGCTGAAATGATCACCTGACCTTTTGGTGCAGAATTAAAAGGACATATTTAAAAAAGTGCAGATCCAGAAAATGTCCTGGCTCGTATGGTTTATCTCCATAGAAACTATCATCAAGGATGTGTCCATACTGATAAATATTGGTTTGATCATGGCATTCAGAAATTTAAATTGATGGAATTTTTAATATCATGGTGTTTGCTAGGTTTACAGTGGGAACTAAACTAGTATTACAAGTCCATAAAGATCTATTTATGAAACTGAAGCTCCAGGATTTTGGGGAATTGCTGAAGGAAATGTGTTTTCGAGACTGAGATTTTGGGGTTCAGGGGCACTACTGAAAGAAGAAAATATGCAGAGCAGTCATGTTTGTTTTTCAACTCTGACAGTGCGGAAAAAAATTGACATGCACTAATGTATGTCACCAGCAAAGCTGAATTTGTTGACATTTTTGTATGATTATTAGGAAAGTCATGTGCTGTATGAAACATATCTAATGAAATTGACCACTCTTGTGTGTACTGAAATTGAACTTGTTATAACACAGATCATAACAACTTTTCTTTTCTTGAAATACAGATATAAATTTGTATAAAGTATGCAGTACTAGATCCCAAAAGTGCCTAAGAAATTTAAAATATCCAAAATTTAAAAAAGGTACCAACTCATTTTGTTTTGTTTCATTTAGACATCAAGATAAAGTAAATTGTTGGTTCAAATTTCCTTTTTATAGACCAAAAGAGATCATGGTATTGCATGTTTTGTATCATGACATGAGTTTTCACCAAAAGGCTTCTTGAGGATGTTTGCTTTGGGCTAAACTGATGTCCAATGTGTATACCACTACAGCTAATTTGAAAATCTTGTTCTCACTGAAGAATATGAGAGATGGTTTCAACACTGAGCTGTTAAAAGAAAGAAATTGTGACATATTGAATTCTTGGAATTTCTTTTTCATTGTAGAGTGTCAGTCTCCTTGAGGGACTCTTGTTTTATAATAGGGATTACCAGTGTGGAAAATATAAAGAATTCCTTTTCTTTAAATTTGTAACCCTGTTCAGAAGTCTGGATCAGAACTTTATTAACCCCACTGGTGACAAGTTATGAGAAAATCAAAATGTTCTAATAGTACTGTATATATTCAGATATAAGTCCATCAGCAGACAATACAGACCCTGATCTGCCATTGCATAATATGCAGGGAGATCAGGGTCTGTGTTGTTTTGTTGTACTGATTAGTGCCAACAAAATGAATAAACCCTGACCTGGCGGTACATTATGTGATTGCAGACCAGGGTCTGTACAGTTTGCAATTAGACTAATTTGCATAAGAAATGTATATATGGTATTTGAGCAGCTACATCCCTCTGACAAAGGTGTGCTTGGACGAAGACTCTTGTGCTTCGGAGTGATAATTTTTTTGCAGGTTTTGTTTAACAATGAGTGGTGTCTGCTTAAGGCATGTGGGGGTATTAGATTAAATATGGTAGACAGATTTTGAAATTCATTGATCCATTGCCACATTAATGGCTTAGGGATGACAAGATTAATAGTGTAGCTTGCACAAGTCCCTTGAAATCAATCAAACCCTTATTTCAAGCTATAATCAGTTACAAAATATTTCCAAAGCCCTGATGGTGTAATCTATGACCATTTTTCAAGGAAAGATTCAATTTTGCACATCAATGAAGATTAATTTCTGCAAACAACATTTACTGATGAATTTCTGGTATATTTGAAAGAGATCAATCTCTGTTAATGCCTTTTACAATGAAATTATACTTGGTCCAGTTGCATTTATCATGACATGGAAAAAAGTAGTTCTTAGTCATAAATTAACAGCTATGACGATGTTAATATGATGGTAACACATGAATTACTTTTAAAAAGAGATTTAAACATCAGCTGTATATAAACACAGAATATTAAATAAGTCTTGACTCTCATCAGGTGTAAACAAAGTTTGCAGATGTTGTAAACTTGAAATTCTGGTAATAATACAAATTTGTCTGACTTGTAATATTGAATACTCTATGTATTGGCATTACATACAGTGGAAGGTTCATTCATTGGAATGATGTTTTTCATATAATGTGTGTTCATTATCATTATATAAATGTAATTTGCATACTTCATATGTTTATCAAAAATTTTTAATCTATTTTGCAGATGATTCCCACTTGTTTAGAGAGCTGTCAACACCCCAGCCAAACCTCTATCGTGGTCAAAACCTCTCAAGTAATTTTCAGCAGGGTAAGCATGTGATTTGCATATGAACAATTATGACTAGATCTTGTTTGTCTCAAAATACTTGTATTAATTAGCATAATGAAATTATAACACTTAGTAAACATTATATAGCAGCATCATCAAATGATGTTAAATCTTTAACATTGTGTGATAAATGGAATCTAATAGTATTGGTTTTGAATAATACAAATATCACTGCAAGTAGCTTGCTGCTTATACAGTGCTCCCTCACTATTATGTCCTTCACTGTAACAATTATAATGTATTGGCATGGAAGGATATCATTTCATCAAGTACTGACAAATTATATGTATCATGTACTTCATTATAAGGTGTTTTTACTATAAGACAGTGTTATAATGAGAATGTACTGTATCATGTAGTTCATTATAAGGTGTTCTTACTATAAGACAGTGTTATAATGAGAATGTACTGTATCATGTAGTTCATTATGAGGTGTTCTTACTATAAGACAGTGTTATAATGAGAATGTACTGTATCATGTAGTTCATTATAAGGTGTTCTTACTATAAGACTGTGTTATAATGAGAATGTACTGTATCATGTAGTTCATTATAAGGTGTTCTTACTATAAGACAGTGTTATAATGAGAATGTACTGTATCATGTAGTTCATTATAAGGTGTTCTTACTATAAGACAGTGTTTTAATGAGAATGTACTGTATTATGTACTTCATTATAAGGTGTTCCTACTATAAGACAGGGTTATAATGAGAAAGTACTGTATTATGTACTTCATTATAAGGTGTTCCTACTATAAGACAGGGTTATAATGAGAAAGTACTGTATTATGTACTTCATTATAAGGTGTTCTTACTATAAGATAGTGTTATAATGACAGAGTACTGTATTATGTACTTCATTATTAGGTGTTCTTACTATAAGATAGTGTTCTAATGAGAATGTACTGTATTATGTACTTCATTATAAGGTGTTCTTACTATAAGACAGTGTTATAATGAGAATGTACTGTATTATGTAGTTCATTATAAGGTGTTCCTACTATAAGACAGTGTTATAATGAGAATGTACTGTATTATGTACTTCATTATTAGGTGTTCTTACTATAAGACAATGTTATAATGAGAAAGTACTGTATTATGTACTTCATTATAATGTGTTCTTACTATAAGACAGTGTTATAATGAGAATGTACTGTATTATGTACTTCATTATAAGGTGTTCCTACTATAAGACAATGTTATAATGAGAATGTACTGTATTATGTACTTCATTATTAGGTGTTCTTACTATAAGACAATGTTATAATGAGAAAGTACTGTATTATGTACTTCATTATAATGTGTTCTTACTATAAGACAGTGTTATAATGAGAATGTACTGTATTATGTACTTCATTATAAGGTGTTCCTACTATAAGACAATGTTATAATGAGAAAGTACTGTATTATGTACTTCATTATAATGTGTTCTTACTATAAGACAGTGTTATAATGAGAATGTACTGTATCATGTAGTTCATTATAATGTGTTCTTACTATAAGACAGTGTTATAATGAGAATGTACTGTATCATGTAGTTCATTATAATGTGTTCTTACTATAAGACAATGTTATAATGAGAAAGTACTGTATTATGTACTTCATTATAATGTGTTCTTACTATAAGACAGTGTTATAATGAGAATGTACTGTATTATGTACTTCATTATAATGTGTTCTTACTATAAGACAGTGTTATAATGAGAATGTACTGTATTATGTACTTCATTATAAGACAGTCTCATTATAAAGCAGTTTACTCTGTAGCTTCCATGAACAGTCTTATAATGAGGTAGCACACTATTATTCAACTTGTGTTGCAGATTGCATGTCAGATGAACAGTGGTGTAGACTCCTATAAAAAAATACCGTAATTGCATTTTGAAAGATCACAAACTGTGTCATATTTTCCCATATTATCAGTGTAATAACACCCTATGATATCACAAATGATGCATACAGATGTACTTTAAAGTCATGGAACCAGACTAACTTTACAGTGACACATCAGACACTTTATACTGTACCTATTTGTTCATGCAAAGCGTCTGCATAATCTAACTGTTGATCATAGAATTTTTTAAAAAGTGGTGTCCAGCATGTGTTGCATGTTTAAGATGAAAGAAAAAATAAGCACAATAATATTCACAAGAAAAAATAAAAAGGAATGTTCAGATTCTTGTGAATAAAAGCTGGAAGGGGCACAATTATGTTTATTGGACATCACATTCCAATTTGAGCATGACTCATGGCAGAAAATATGAGTGCCGTCATCATGTGAAATGGAAAAAGAATTTTTCAAGAATTACATCAAGATGAGAGACAGCAGCAAGCC
This sequence comes from Unio pictorum, assembly GCA_030141615.1. Taxonomy (NCBI): domain Eukaryota; kingdom Metazoa; phylum Mollusca; class Bivalvia; order Unionida; family Unionidae; genus Unio; species Unio pictorum. The sequence goes on along the minus strand of JARLTB010000020.1, from coordinate 15,803,237 downwards.
ATTAAGCTGCATTGGGTTTGGAACTAAAATTTGTGTAACTGTACTAGTGGTAAATAAAGTCTACACGTACTTTACAAACTTTTCAGTTGAACATACAGAACTTTTAATTATGTTTTCTAGCTTTCCAATCGAAGTTTATCATATTTTGTTACACTTACCGAAAACTAGTCAAACTTACTGAGAAAAAAAAACTGCCTTAATGAGACGGACTTGTCAGGGTTGGCATGTCTACATATGGATACTATGTTGGGTGCCATGAAAATATTGTCACTATTCCCTCTTAATTGATGACTATTATAACTCAAGGTTTTCACCAAAATACTTCTAATGATGTCTACTTTTTAGTTCCAAATGAAAATAGTGCCAGTCTGACATCCATTATGTCCACCACAGCAGCTAATTTGAAAATCTTGTTATCACTGAAGAATATTAGAGATAGTTTCAACACTCAGCAGTTAAAAGAAAGAAATGGTCTTTATCTTGATTTCCTGGAAATTGCTTTCTCCCATTATCAATCCCTTTGATGGATTCTTGTAAAACAGTAATCTTAGCATACATATGGTGGCATCTGGTTATTATGCCTTCCCCCCTACCAATACTAGGAGTGGGAGACATATTGGTGATTTGCTGTCCATTCATGCATCATCTGTCCATCACACTTTCTTGTAAGCAAGAAATCTATAAACCTAGATACCTTGGGTGTGTATTAGGACCTAGGTTTATGGTGATATACCTTATTTTGCAATTGTTTTACATGTATTTTGACTTTTTGACCACTTATGAGCAAAAAGTAGTTGAGATAGACAACAAAGTAATTGGTATGCATGTACATGTATATAGGGCCTTTACTTATCAGCCAGAAGTCAGTTGATTTACATGCCTACTTCTACATTATACATCGTTGAAAGTAACAGATCACAATATACTATATATTGTCATTAATGTGGACAGTTTACCACTGAATAATTATTTCTACTTTCAGTTGAACTGGTCAGAAATAGCCATTAGGTGTGCATATCAACTTTGTTGAGGCAAGCTGAAAATCTGTGACTTTCTGTATGATCCCTGCTGGATTTTTCTGCTTATTTGTATTAAATACCAGTGTCACAGAATGACCTTAATGGGAATGTTGGGATTTGGATAGGTGGATGTAGGTTTATTTTTATACTTTCAAGGATTCATTCTAGTATTTGAGATTGAAATACTAAAGCAACTGAAGGAAGCTATAGACTTGAGTGACTTCAGATGGATAGCAGCTAAACCACAGGGGATTAAGTTCTGGGCTTTAGACATGCACAACATGTCTATTACCATTGTAGAGTGGGGCCCCAAGTGGCCAAGTGGTCTAAAGTGCTCTCCATTATGGATCACTGCCATCTCACCTCTGTCTGCATGAGTTCGAGTCTAACATTTGGCTAATGTAGTTATCTGAGAAAGCTTGCCTGTAGCTTCTCGTGGGTCGGTGGTTTTTTTTTTTTTTTTTCCGGGTTCTTCCTCCACCAGTAATACTGGCCGCCATGTATAGCCTATCGTTTGCTGAAAAATGGTTTTAAACCCTACAACAATAACAACCATTGTAGAGTAAAACCTGTCTTTAGAGACCACTTATGTGAGAGACCACCTGTCTGGAGAGACCAGGTTCACCCTGTACAAATTTATTGATTATATAGTGTTATGACCTGTTATGAGAGACCACCTGTCATGAGAGGTGGTTTTGGCATAAGGGGTGTCTTTCAAGATAGGTTCCAAGGCATTGTTGATGAAAACCTTATTTTGAAACATTGCACTGTTACTCCTAAAACTAATAATTGGTGGAATTTTTAATATCAATATACAGTCATATAGAGGTAGAACCCCCTCCCCTCCGAGTGGATCAAGTGTGGCAGTCATGTACAGGGATGGGCTCTAAATCATGATAAGAAAGAACAGATAGATAGATAAATAGAAATGTTTGTTGAAATACAAATATTGTGACAGCTTCTTTGAATTCTCATTTTCAGAGACAAAGCAGCAACTATCAAATACATTAGGAACATCCACTCATGTTTTCTACATTGCCATTGGCTGTGCATGTGCCTTCATACTCCTTATTGCCCTGGCTGTGGCAGTATACTACCTTAATACACAGAAAACAGGGTCCAGGGCCTATGCAGAAAAAATAAGGTATTCAGAATTTTATTTTATTTTTAAAAACATGCTTGTATTGACTATTTGCAGTACACCACTCCCCCGATAACTCGCTCACTGTAAACTTGTGAACTCCCTTATAACATGGGGTCAGGCAAGGATCCCATTTTTAAAAAAACAGAAAATACCACCTAAAATTGATCCTTATTTATTGAACTTGAAGAAAATCATCATGAAATGTTATATTGCTTGTTTTATGATCAAAAATTATAGATGGGACCTGGAAATTTTAATCAGCATTTTGAAATTATCAACTTTTAATTAGAAGTCATATAATTGGTTACATTTTCTTTCCAAATGACATTCTTAGTACACCTTAATTAAAGATAATCAAGGAAATTTTGATTAATGAAAATGTCACTTACTCCTAAAGTAGGCAGTACATTAATATTTAAATGCTAATTAAATAATTTTTATTAAGTGAAATTTGTGTTTTAATTCAATCCTTTAGTTCCTTTTAAGTTGTATCATCATAAATGTAATGTGTATTTAAACATAAAATGTGTCAAATTACCACAACAGCTATGTCCTCAAGCATGTCTCTGAAAACCATTTTAAGTGCTGACCACATTTTGATAACTGTCATGTGGAATTATTTGTTATATTGTTGCCCTGAACAAAAAGCTGGCCTCCTTTGTACTATCATGTTAATTATGTCTTTTGAAACAAGTAAAGGAGGTGGAATAAACAAAAAGTTAAAAGGCACACAAATCCATCCTTTTTAAAATCTAGCGGCCCTGAATTGTATGTCGGGTGAACTCACTTCAGTTGATCAATTGAACATTGTTATAAATGTTATTGTGTATGTAATATAAACTACATAAATTAACTGACTCATTGATACCTGTGATCAAATATAGTAAGGAAAACAAGTGAAACAAATACTTTGCAAAATAAAGAGCTAGGTTTTACAAATACAGACCATTGTGGGTGAGTTTCAGAGAAGTCCTGAATTGGCACTTTGAGATGCCTTCAAGGATGATAAGAAGTTTCACGAATACATCTAGTGAAATCACAACATCAAAATACTGTACAAATTGAACAATAAAATAATTGAGTTTCGATGTAGGCAAGTGTCTCATGAAGTAAATCACTAGTTTAAGAGAAAAAGGAATCTTGTTTGGTGGTGTATTAATAGTTAGTCTAGTTCCCTGCTACTTTGACTCCTAACATTGCATTATACTTTTTAAATGGAACCAGACTAATCAACAAACAACAAGCAGTGACATAGTACACAGATGTTTTCAAGTACACATTTGGACATTTTGGAAAAATAATGTTATTTATAAAGTCACTTGGTAACTTACCCCCTCACTTACAGTGCGGTCTATGTTTGTGGACCTTGTTGTGTGCGAGGGGGGAGGTGTATTTATTTCATACATATTTTGTATTGTGAAATCATTTATTGTCATGTGCATGGTGACTCAGTAGTTAGCTTGCCCAACTCATGATCGAGCACGTACAAGTTTTGAATCCTGTGACCAAACCAGCTATGGTGGTGTGTTCTAGGGCAAAGAACTTTGCTCTATTTGGCTCGGCACTAAATAACCTATTTAGTATTGTGCTGTATAGCACCAAACCAAGCCAAATTAATTTCATGTGTATTATCATGATTTAATAAAAGACTAGGCAAAATATCCTATTGTATCCAAAGAAGGCTAATTGGTGATTTGATCTTAAAATTTCTTAGTAGTAAATCTTGAAGCTTTGTACATTCGCAGTATTTTTTTTAATGAAAATCCGTGACCAGGTGATGAGACTACCATAAATACTCATAAAGTCAAAATCCAAACAACATAAATCCAGATCTGCAAGCAGAATAGTTTTTGTGTTCCTAACAAACAACATTGACCCAGATCTGCCAGCGCAGTATGTAAGGTCTTAAAAATAAAATAATTTTTTTTAACACATTACAATTTCTTCTTCTTTTGACTCTTTAAGTCCTTATGACATTCTTAGCTGCCTTTCATTTCTTTCTATTTATTGTGACAAGTAATCATTTGCTATTTTATGAATGTAACATTGTTATGTAAAGCATATCCCTTGGCTAAACTTTGCATTTAGTTCACAATTATGAGAGAGACCTTTGTGTTCTTGAAGCACATTCTGTTTTTGATGAGTAATGTTTGATCTCTTATTGCAGCTAATCATAATGTATCACAGACGTGTCACTTTATTAAGGTCAATACAATTTTTAGTTTAATGAAGTTACTCTGGTTTGCTTTCCTTTGCAGTACGTTCTGTGGCAAAATCTAATTCAGTGCATGCATATATCATCTTTAACACATTAACCCCTGTCGCAGCATTTTCGGGGCAGAAGGTACCATCAAGGTCATGTATGATACACTAAAGTGGGTGGTATTAAAGAAAGATAGACAAATTTAGCTCTACAATGATACCAAATAATCTGGACATTTTAGTTGCACTTCAGATTACAAAAGAAAAAAACCTAATTTTTTGGACATGTTTTTTTTTCTTCCACACAAAATTTGCCAGTGGTCTGAATCCGATAATATGTGCGGATTTGAGACTTTTTGGCCTCAGATGTAAGGCAGACCAGTCTGAACTAAACACAGAAAGGTGAACGTATGCAAAAAGTTGGATAAGGTGGGCATTTGGAATAATTAGTGGTCTTGATACGAAAATGATGAGTTCGTTGAAAAAAAAATACTCCAACTTTTCTCCCTTTGCTCATGTTGAGCAAAATAATAAATGGAAAACAATGTCTCTAACACAAATAGGCATTAGTCTAATTTAAAATTGCTTGGAAGTCGATGTATTAGGATGCATTCAGAAAGAGCGCCCAAAATGTGTTTCCTACTCACATTTCAGGTGAAAACAACAAAAACCTTCAGGGGTTAATGTGTTAATAGTATAATAGGGATGGAAATATAGAAGGCTTATAACAGTGAAAGAGTTTATGGTCAGGAATTGCTGGCATTTAAACTAGGAGCACAATGTTACTTCACATTTTATGGCATTATTTTACCAAATTAAAGAGGCATTACCGTACACATGACAGAACCAGAATTTCAAACCAGTAAATTTACAGTTTTGATAAGTAGATTGGCTTTTAAACCAGTATTGTTTAACCAGCATAAATTACATGTTTTAAGGGAATTGAAAAACAAATGAAGTACGCCATAATATGTATTGTCTTTATTCTATAATAAAACAACAAGTTTTAAACTTGGATTTGATGCTTGAAAATTCTACAATAATAATTAATTAAAAAGAGTCAGTATATTGTCAGAGTTGCATATCTTATAGTTTACTGCAAAGATGTTTTAAAATATAAAATCCAATAGATCTTTTAGCATTCTTTACAAGATCACAGTCTGGTGACCATTGATGACATTCATTGTGATTGTAAAGCTTCACACTTAACAGGTTCTCAGTAGTTCTCTTGTCCAGATTTCCCACTGAAGAACTTTGTGTTTTGCAAATTAATGGAGAATGTCTTCTGTGTATCAGCATTCGAATGTGACAGTGACAGCACAACCACAATCAAGTTCTAACTTTATTTTTTCCATTGCTGAGTTTGTAAATTTGCTGGCTGCTCTTCAGGATTTCTCCAAGCTAAATTCACATCGAGAAGGAAGTTCTTGACCTGGACTCAATGTATTCCTGATCGTCATTCTGAAAGGCTTCTTTGCTCAGATCTGAAAATCATTTGTAAAGTTTAACAACTGTAAATACAAAAAAAGGAAAGATTGATTTAGACTTTAAAAATATGATAAATAATTTATTTCAGCTTTACAGTTAATTATTTTGTGATTTATTTTAACTGTTGTATATTACCTAAGGCTTGAACCTAATTTATGTTCGTGAAAACATCATGTAGTTTATGAAATATGATAGATTCATATGTTTAAAACAATGCAAACTCAGGTTCTTTGATTACTGTCAGCTTAAACTCTGATATCCAATTAGCACTGAACTTGCAATATTTCTTAGCAGGTGTCATAGTTTTGAGAGAAGACAGGTGTCATAGCTTTGAGAGAAGGCACATGTTAAACATGAACTGAACAAAACTGTATTATATAATAGTTGTAATTCATGCATATTCAAATAGACAAATGAACTTGTATCTATATGCTTTTGTATGCACATAAAATGCAAGCATAAATCAATGCAAAATTGGCATTTAAAACATTACTTTGCTATTGAATTTGTTCGTTTTAAGTTTTAAATCACATGCTTTCAGCGACTTGGAAAATGATAGTAATCATTGCTGATAAAAAATGAAACCTACAGCTAATTTAATAACGTAATCACTAGCCACTTGTGGGCATGGGGAAGCAGAATAGGCCCAATACAGAGTACTGGGGTGAAGAACTAAGAGGAATCATAACCCTAATCAGGTGTGGGTTTGATTCATGTTATCAGATCAGCCCAGGTCGGGGACATGGTGTTCCCATGAGCATTGCATTTTACTCTTCTTGCCTCTATTCCATAACATCTGCTTATGCCACCATGCTGTAAAAATACCAAATCAAACCAAATCATACTTTCACTGAAGAATTACTGTCATGTTTATTCATAAATTCTATAGTGTCCTTGGGGAAAGGCACTTGGCTTCCATTTCTTTGGCATGATATTGGCTTGCAGTATGTTAAAGTTCTATTCAGATCAGTAGAGACATAAAAATCAAATAAAAACAATTATTCTGAAATGAACCAGTTCAATCTCCATATACAGAGCGTGGTGAAAAATTACCCCCTCATCCAAATATTTGTGAAGGATGAGGGGCATTATTTTTCGTAAAGCCTTTGGCATTACATGTATATGTAGCATTTTACTGTCATTGGTGGAAACAGGAACTCGTCAATGAAAAGGAAACATTTTTATCAGTCACATGTTGTGTTGCCTGAGGTATCCTATACAAATAAATCACCCGCACAAGGTATCTCATAGTTTAAAGTGAAGTGTTTTTTTGTTGATACAAGACAGGGAGGGAAAACCCCATTGTAGTAAAACCTCAACTTGCAGCAAAGGATGGGTGGGTGTATACGTGCTCAGTATCTAGCTTTACTCCAATAATGCCTCTCATCTTAAATGTTTGGATGAGGGGTTCATTTTTTTCCATAAAGCCTTTGGCCTCACATGTATACATAGCATCTTTAAAAATTTGCAATAAAACATCTGCTAAAAACATCAATAGGAAAAGGGAACACATGTTAGCCTGTAAATCATAATGAAACAAAAAAAATATTAGTTATATGCTATTAATAACTGCTTCAGCAAAACCCTTACTATTAGTCTGAATATTTTTTAGATAAAATTTGTGAAAAGTCTTTGCTGATGCCCAGTCTGCTGTTTTCAATATATTGTGCAAGGAAAAGACTTGTCTGAAAGCAGCTGTAGATAAAAAAATGAGAACAACCAAATTCATTGTTAATAACCTTAAAGATATCATTTCCAAAGGAAAAAGGGTAAACATGTATTTTAAGACTAGGTTTACATCCCAAGCGTCGGGGGCCCTAAGTGGCTGAGTGGTCTAAAGCGCTTTCCATTACAGATCACTGATATCTCAACACTGTCTGCGTGGGATCGAGTCTTGGATTTGGCTGATGTAGGTATGTGAGAAAGTGTGAGAAAGCTTGCCAGTAGCTTCTCGTGGTTCGTGGTTCTTTCCACCAATACTACTGACTGCCATGTATAGCCTATCTTGTGCTAAAAAATGGCATTAAACCCTAATACAACAACAACTACAACAACATTCCAAGTGTCAGCATGTCTTGGTTTTGGTGGACTTTTGTTAAACAGTCCTTTCAAGTATCTATTAACAAAGGCTGGAGGCACCACACATTATCACACATTATCAGACATTCGTAAAGTAGTAAGTAACACTGCATTGTGAGTATTGATGACATTATAAAGCTTACCTTCAGAAACTAAGTATTAAAAAAACTTATCTCAGAGACACAAATGGAATTAATTTCCCAGGTCTTACACCTAAAATTCCATTTTTTCCATGCCAAATTAAAGTCTCCATGAATTGTTAATGATGTCCACAGCTTGTTGGAAGTCCTTGGTTTTGGAGCAATCTCCTGATACAATCTATGATTAACAATAGGGTCTTCCCTAGAAGATGAGTTTGACCATTGTGTGGAAGAGTCAGTATATTTTTGTTTCTTGGAAGTCTAATTGGAAGAGAAATTAAACATGACAAGAGTAAAGTAAACCAGGATTGTGATGTCCAATGTGGAACAATTAAGAGTGCTTTACTAACATTATTAGCAGTACTTTTTTCAATATTTTCCATACAAGATTAGAAGTTAGGAAAATGTATGGGATTTAATCATGCCAGGAGAGAGAAAAAGCATCAGTTTTAAAAAGGACCTGATTCTGGAAACCATGTGATGAACTTCTTATATATCACAGTTGTCTGGGATCTTGTACTTCTGTACAATTTCATATGTTGGAGTATTAATCAGCTCTGATAAGGATTTAGGTATTGGATCTCCTCTTTGGAGATTTTCATTTTGGGTAACTGCCACATATTATCAGCATTGGTAGTAGAAATAAAGTTGTAATAATGCTGAAAAACGTCAAACAATACCCCATTTATTTTTCCCCTTACATAAATTTGCTTGATTGGTCTGTTGTAACACCCTCTGCTGGGGTAACATCAGCATTGCTGTATGGCCCTTCATTTTCAACTTCTACATGTAATTCAGGTAAACATTCACTAAACCAACTCATTACCAAATATGCGCCTATTAGTGAACTTACCAGTCCACGACAACGCTAGAATAACTATGAGATACTTTGTACGGGTGGCTTGTTGATATAGGATACTTCAAGGGACACATTATGTGACTAATAAAATAAGTTTTCTTTTCTTTGAAGAGTGCTTGTTTCTGTCAATGACAGTAACATGTTATGTATACATGTGATTCTGAAGGCTTCACAGAAAAGAATAGGATTTATCGTGCACAGTAGATCACAAACTGCAAGGCTCAGATAACATTGCAAATGACATCTAAGGAGTGCACAGCCAGTGCTTGAGCAGAATGCTTTGCATGAAGTAGTACCACATCAGTAGTTTGCAGTCAGTGTAAATAAGTTGAATTTTTTATTTTCTTTTTACAACATCAACATAATTAATTTTCACAATGATAGATACCCACTTTAATATTACAGTTTTCTATAGGTCCTGGATTATAAGATCTTATGCAATAATCTATCGTCTGATGTCCAGTGTAAGTGCATTGTTTCATCAGTTGCTACTTCTCCTATGCTTTCGGAGACTTAATACCAAGAATCTTAGCACAAACATTCATCCCATGGTCTTGTTAGTCCTAAATTTGGTGCTTCTAGTACATTCATTATGGCAGCTTGAAAATCATGTTATCTTCTTGTGAAAACCAGTGATATCAACATGCGGTTTCCAATAAAAGACTTCTTATGATGTCTAGTTGGCCTTAAATGAAAAGAGCGCTAATCTGCTATCCAATATGGCTGCCATGGTTGTCATCTTAAGAATCTTTTTTATTTTTACCTGAATGGAAATAGTATTGACATGTATTTGTTTCACCAGAAGACTTATTATGATGTCTAAATGAAATGGTAGTTATTGGACAGTCCCAGTCAGCACAATGACCAATTTGAAATCATTTGTTACTCCTCCTAAATGGATGGTCTTATGATGTCAGGTTGGTCCTAAATGATAAAATGGTGTCTAACTGACATCCAACACAATCAGTATCATGAAATCTTTGTTATAGCTTCTCCTCCTGTATTGATGTCTTACTGTCATGGGGTTTTCACCACAAAGACAGATGATATCCAGTTGGTCTTGAATTAACATTATGCACACCTTGAATAATAGATAATTAATGTTGGCCACAGCAGCCTATGGATGGCTACATCAACATGGGTTTTCACTAATAGATATTTTATGGTACTAAATAAATGAAAATGGTGCCAGTTGTACCTCCAGTATATCAGCCATGTCTTAAAAAATCTTTTTGTCACTACTCCCCCCTCCCCATAGATTATCCTAATGTCCATTTTGTCCTAAATGGTGCCATGCTGACATCCTACCACCATATCTGATTTCAAAGTCTTGCTTAAGAATATCAGAAATGGTTTCAACACTTGAAAGTTATAAGACTGAAATGGTCTTGAATTCCAGAAATTCGTTTCATCCAGTGGAGCATCAAACCCTTGGAGGGATTTTGTGCCAAAATTAAAATAAAAAGTTAAACTAAAATGATGCTGATCTAACCTAAAAAAGAGTGCCTTGATGGCCATATCAACAAGGAGTTTTCACAAAAAAGGCTTATAGCTGTACGTAGCAGGTTCTGAATAAAAGTTGTGTTCATCAACATGGTACCATAATAGTGATCTTAAAAATCATTTTGTCAGTACTCGTGCATGAAAGATGGCATGGGGTTTTAATAGAACTAATACATTAACTACTCTTAATGCATTGCTAACAGTTTTCTAATTCCCATTCCAAGGTAAATTCCAATAGAACAAATACAACATCATCCCAGTCTGATGCCTTGGTTACATCCTTTTAACATGAATATTGTCCTTTTCAGTTTTCTCGCTTGTGAAATGGTGCTTGATTATATTTTATCCCCTCATTAGTTACTGGTGTTAGGATAAGTGTTACCCACCCTAAATTTGTTCTGGATTGTGTGTTTTTTGCATTGTCTCTTTTCAGCATGCCACAAGGTGTTGGCAAATGCAGCACTACCATGGCTGCTTGTGATACTCATCCCACCTGCTTGAAGTGCACCATGTGTGCTTGCACGGACAGATGTTCTTTTTATGCCTTATCATCAGATGAGGTGTGGGATTTAGCAGAAAGCACTTATCAAGGCAGGAAAAAGGGACCTGTCTGCTCCTCTTCATCACAGGAAGACCCCCTCCATTCCCAGGAGGCATCAGTGGCACCTTTAGGGATGTTGCCAGCCCCTATTAGGGAGATATCCATGGCATCTTCTGGTGCACTGACACTTCCAGGTGGAAGAAAGTCATCAGATACTCCTGTTTGGGAGGGATCGGTGGCATTTCCTTTTTGTAGGAAAGTCATCAACACCTGTGTGTAAGTCCCAATTTCCTGGTGCAAAGGAAGCCTGGTCATCTTCTCATTTGGTAGACCAATATTATCTCTAGTCCTCTTGAAGGAATGCTTACACTGACCATTTCATTAAAACACTTCTTATGTTATATAATTGGTTCAAATTCAAAACAATGGCAGTGTGACTTCAGTCGTTATACAAATCACATAACAGCTATTTCTCATCAACGAATGGCCTTAACAATGTTAAAAAAGGAGAAATTTGTAAAACAAATTCTTTCATGCATTATGTAGTTAATCCATATTAAAAATTGATGCTAATCTAACCTCAAAAATGACGGCCTTCATGGCCATCCTGAAAATCTGTGTATGGCAGGTTCTCCTGATTGGATGGTCTTAACAACTAAAAGAGTACTATAACAATATGTGACAGGTTCAAGATGAATATAGCATTCATCTGACCTTCCTCATGGCACCATAATGGTCAGTTTGAAATCTTTTTATCACTAATCCTTTATATGAAGGATTGCTTGGGTTTTCAGTAGTACTAATAAATTACCTGCTATTACTGCATTGTTGACATTTTTCTTGATACTAGCATCCAATCCAAGGTGAATTCCCTCAAGTTAGTAATTAGAGGGTTTTGAATGAAAACAACATATTAATCATCTGATGATTTAGTTACTTCCATGATTTGAAATATTTGTCTTCTTTTCCCTGCAATTTATGTGGTTATTACATGTCACTGGGTGCTCACCAATTTCTTTATACACAAAATATTTTGGTATAATTGCCATTCATTGCATACATTTTTATGTTGCATTTGATATTTCCTCCCCAGTCCCTGCATCATTTTCCTGTATCATTTTCCTGTTTGTTAAATCTGTATGGTTTCAGTAAATTAGACTGAAGTAGTGCTTCTTCATATTTTATCCTCTCGCTAGTAACTAATGTTCAGATAAATTTTACACACTCCATATTTGATCTGGTTTGTCGTTTATGTATATTTACCTTTCAGTCTGCCACAAGGAGTTGGTAGTTGTGATCATGAGACATCTGCTTGGGACACTGACTCCCACTGCTTGGTGTGCCAGATGTCTTTTCTGTGCCATGTAGTCAGATGAGGTGTGGAATTTAGCAGAAAGCTGCCACACCTATCAAGGCAAGAAAAAGGAACCTGTGTCATCCTCTCCTTCACAAACAAATTCCTTAAATTTCCAGGTGGGTGGCATCCAAGGCATCTTCTGGTGCAATGACACATCCATGTGGAAGAAAGACATCAGCTCTGTCAGGGATAGGTCATTGACACTTCCTTTTTGTAAGAAAGTTGTCAGCACATGTGTGTAAATCCTGCATTACTGGTGCAAGAGAAAGCATGGTCCTCTTATCACTTATTCACCAGACTCTACTTCCATGAATATGGACTTGGTCATGTCTTCATCACTGGACTTGTCATAGGCCAGTGACTGGTGTCTAGGCACTGGGTACTAGACACAAGTCATTGAACACTGAACAAGACAAGAATTAAAGGTCACCAGGGTCTCTGTCAGGATTGGGCATCATGGTTTGATAAACAGATGTAGGAAAGGAATAGAATTGCCATGTCAAATCACCTCACCCCCATTTTATCTTTCCGTTTCATTCCCTACATGGATCAGGGATACCTCCTCCCACTCTCCCTTGCCAGTTCTGCCTGTTCCATCTCATAGATTTGAACCATTATCTTGACTGGTGTGTGCATAGTAGTTTAGGATGTGCCTTCTTAAGGGACTTGTCACTTATTTTGGGAAGACAGCGACTCATTTAGACCTAATCCGCAACCTGAATCAGACCTGATCACTTTTCATAATTCCCTTTATGTGGGAATGAATTCTTTCACCCCAGTCAAGGCACTCTTTGTTCTTGTCCAACAGAATTTCACATATACTATCTCTCATATCAAGAATGTTTGAGAAGACTTTGTTGTCTGCTTACCTCTACCTCTCTCCTGGCAGATATGAATGCAGCAGCAATCTTATCCTCTTTGGTTCCTGTTGCTAGAGAACTAGAGGCATTGTAGGGAAACACTGAGTTCTGAGTCATCATGATCCAAATTTCATCATTATATAAGTTGGTGGTAATATCAGGAGAGGTTTCTTGGACTGGAGTTTCATCCAGTACATGCCCTGAAGCCTCACTATTTCCATTACATTGATGCAAGGTTGAAGGTGTTCACCTAAAGCTTCAGGGAATATTCCTATTGTGGTTGAAGTTCTCAAGGAGAATATTCCCTTTGCTTGAAAATGTGGACTGTTTTTTTAATCCAGCAAGGGTCCATTAGAGGCATAAGACTTTACTGCATCATGGTTGCCCCAGGCAACACATTGGATCAGATATCAAAGGTACACCAATGTTTGTTCTTTCTGCATTGAAGTCTTGAACCTTCACTAATATAAAGCTTAAGAGGTCACTCTCAGAAACTGCATCACTCCAGGAAAATAAATGTTCTTGCAAAGAGTAAGACCAGACAGGGAGAAGCAATCCCCACAGAATGGTCTGCACCAGATGGTAGTGGAAGACACATTTTCAGCTGTGGGACAAGTCAGTGATATACTTGTTTGCATTCAGTTGAACAACAAGTTCCCTCTTTATGTTTCTCTGGTTCCAGACCAATGGATGTCATCAGTCTACAGTAAATATATTCCTACCATTCAAAAAAAGGACTTGAGTTCTTCACATAGTTAGGACCTCCATGCCATGGCTCATCACTATTAGCTCCTCAGTGGCCCCAGTGGTCATGTATCAACAGTGTCCTCAATCTGTTTCACTTAGGAGGGATTGGTTGTCGCAGCACAGAAATTTACTCTTGCACAACAATTTACAGATCACCCAGGCTATAAGGCAGTTGAATTTCAAAGTTTATGATTCTTAAGGGATAATATTATATGATTGGTATAGCAGAAAGCACATTTTGTTTTCAGGGAAAAATTCTGTTCAGTATCCACCATCGATGCTGTAAGACAGACCTCTCCAATTCTCTTTTAGGTTCTCTATGTTCTATGCCATAGGCTCAGATCCCATCTTTCAGAACTGATTAAGTACTTTGAGTTTCAGAGACCATTTTCATATTCTTTAATGTCTTGGTGCAACCTTTCATGTGTTCTTTGGTCATTATCTAAATATCCTTATAAACCATTGAGTGAGGCATTGTTGAGAACCTACCATTAAGATGGTCATCTTTCTCTCGCTAGTGTTTGAGAAAGGTGAAATTTGTGTCTGATCTGTCGAAAACAGTTATGATAAATATAATTTGGTGACTCTCTTTGGCAGACATGGTTTGTGGTAAAGAATCACCTTCAATAGCCCAGATACATTTGAAATCCCCTGTCTCAGTTGCAGCTTCGATGGAGATGATTGAGATATGCTACTATGTTCAATCAGAGTTTCTGTATCAGATAGGGAAAACCCTTTTCTTTTTTTATCCCTCTCAAAGGTACTTTTTATATTTTAGCAGTTTCCATCACAAGGTGGATTATTCTAAACATCAAAACAACTTGTCAGTATCTCACTGAAAGATCTTCATGAGAATAAAAACCTAAGAAATTAATCCTGTTGCTATATTTTGTCCTTTCTTAATCATTCTTCCCTGGACAATGGCATAAAAGCTGCCTTCTGGTGGTCTTACTCCACCTGCTTGTTTTTCCTTAGACAGCGTTGGGCTAGAGCACAAACAATTATCATTATTCCCAACTGTGTTAGCCAAGCAAGTGATCAAGCCATCTTCCAGTCTACAATAGAATACCCTACTGAAAACAATGGTAGATTTATTTTGAGAGCTTATTTTGGATTCATTAGCTCACTGCATTGATAGTCAGCAATATAGTAGTAATATGTATTACTGCTATTTAAATCTAGTTTTTGGAGGAGGTAATTTTTTAATTGAAAAATACTTGCTATTTTGCCTAATTGTTCTATTCCTTGGTCTGATGTCCGGTTAGTCTTAATCCAAGTTAAAGACGGACGCTGAATAATGGAAGTACCTTGGATTGGGGACTAACCAGGAAAGTGTTAGTAATGCAGTAATAGAAGGTAAGTATTACATAACTGGAATTCTATGTTTTCATGCAATATTAAATTAGTACTGAATGAAAATGGTGAATTTATGAAAACCAGATCCAATTAAACTGGAAGTCAAGTCAGAGGTCATTGCTTCTATTTTTGTGCTTCACTGTGGCATCTGGATATACAGGTGAATTTTGACCAGACTTTGGTTGCATTCCATTGAAAAGGTTGATTATCAGCATTCAAATTGTAATGTTAGAGGTCTTTTATGCAGGGGTTTAGTTGTACTGGGTTGCATGCATGCTAATACAAACAAGGATGAATGTTTTTCTAAAAATTAAATCAATTTTGTGCTATATTTGATGAATACTTTGAATGATGCCACTTAAATAACTTGTTTTTTTGTTTGAAAAAATTAATTCTAGACTAAACTGCACTTAGCACATGGGTTTATCTTGATGTTGTCTTAGATAAGTTTAGAGATTTTCAATTCATAGAATCAGATTCATGGTCAATGGCCATGATTAAAATGTAAAATATTTTTTCAACAAACTTACTCTGTTGGAGTTTCTCAAGAATGTCAAAGAGAGTTTTAGGTCTTAGCAGTAAAAAAGAAGATTGGATTCCTGGAAATTTTCAGCTAGAGCATTATTCCCTTCAAGGGACTCTTGTCTACATAACACCATCATACTGACTTGTTCATATTTTATTTAAAATTGCAGTATAAAGAACTTTTCAGTTGATTGTTTAGTGACTAAGATTCATTCTTGCCATTATTAATTGCCTTTTCTTTGCAGTGATACAAGTAGTTCTCAGGCTCTCACACAGCAGACCCAGTCCTTTCTTAGAGCAGATACCCCAAGTAAAAGTATTACCAGCTCATGTAAGTGTTTTTGATTTTTTTAAAATTTTTGTATTCTTTTTGTAGTTAGTATTGTTATGCATACCAAACATCCACTAGATGTAGTTAAGAATTATATATTTGCTTGTGTGTGTGTTTGTGTGTTTCTCTCTCTCTCTCTCTCTCTCTCTCTCTCTCACACACACACACACACACACACACACATACTTGATTTATTTTCATAACATTATCTCCAAGAATTTAAAAGTATTGAATGGAATTAATGAAAACATCAGAATCTTGTGCATTTAAATCCTTAGTTTAATCCTGATTGAGTACAATTATTAGAGTTCAAGTGTGTACACAGTTTGAAGGGTTTTGTGAAGAAGGACCTGATCAACATTGCATTATCCTGTCATAGAAATAAAGCATGTGGTTTTTATCTTTGCAAAAATTGCCTTCTATTTTAGAAATATGCAGTGGTAAAAGAAATTGCTTACAACCTAACTTTGTCAGGAGTTGAATGAAGATATTGAAGTTCTGATGGGTTTGGATTAACTTGTTATTGCTGTGAAAAGATGAATGATGTTCAGCATGTAAGCGTGTTATAACATGTTACATATTTTCCTTGATAAGTTGCAAAAGATGAGCATTGACTACAGCAAAGGTGTGAAATAGCAAGGGAAGCTCAAACTTTGGTTAATTGCTAGGGAAAGAGTGGGTGGGGGTGCTTGAAACATTTGTTGATACGTGAGCTTTATAATTTCTATTTTCTTACACAAGCTTGTTTTTTTCAGGTCCAAACATTGTATCCATTGGAATTCAACATTGATAAACTAATGTTTGAAGGCTATAATTATGCTCATAATCTGCTATAGCCAAATCCATGAATAAGTTTGCATGTGTTCATTTCTCTAGATAGTGATTTAAATTTCACCATACAGTTCTTAGTTTATATACATGCCAATGACTGAGTACAATGACTGAATACAATGACAGACTGCAATGACTGACTACATTGAGTACAATGACTGTCTACATTGAGTACATTGAGTACAATGATGTGACTACAATGACTGACTGCATTGAGTACAATGACCGACTACAGTGAGTACAGTGACTGACTACAATGACTCACTGCATAGAATACAATGAATATTCAGTGACTGACTACAGTGACTGACTACATTAAGTACAATGACTGAATACAATGACTAACTACAATGGCTGAGCACAATGGCTAAATCCATCAACTGAAAATAATGAGTGACTACAATGACTTAGAAAATTGACTGACTTTTTTGCCTGCATACAATGAGTGACTACTATGACTCGGTAAATTGCCTGACTTCATTGCTAAGTACAATGATTGACTTCATAGCTAAGTACAATGAGTGACTACAATGGCTAAGTACAATGACAGTGTCAGACAGCCCTATAATGTTTATGTTATTAAAACAAATAGGTACATGCTCGTAGCATGTCCCTGGAACACTGCCACATCCAGACTAAAACAGAACACAAACAAGAAAGAGAAAGGATACAGAATTATATAGTTTAATCAATCTTAGCCAAAAGCAAACATTTTTGGAGTTGTCCACAGTGTGTGTTTTACATGAAATTAGGTAGATCCAACATGTCGATGATATTGTGATGTTGGTAACTATTGTAATTAACTTTAATGATTAGTCTGGTCATTACCTTGTGTCTTTGTGTCAAAGTCCCATTAGGTTCTCAACAGAAATCAAAATTAATCCAGCATGGCTACTGAGTAAGCATATACTTATTTTCTCATTACGGTGCTTGTGGGCTTCACTGTGATAGTCTGTTGACTCTTTTCTTATTGGAATAGTATACAACATTTTGTAAAGATTACACTGAATTGGGAAATAAAATTGAACAATCGACAATCGACTTTTTCATGACAAGACTTCTTTAATTGATACATATTTCTTACATTTGTTGCCACCAGAAGGCCTTTCCAAATATTTGTATTGATATATCATTGGATATTATCTTACAAATTGAGTATATAGATAGACTATATG
The DNA here is from genome assembly GCA_030141615.1 of Unio pictorum. Lineage (NCBI taxonomy): Eukaryota > Metazoa > Mollusca > Bivalvia > Unionida > Unionidae > Unio > Unio pictorum. The sequence goes on along the minus strand of JARLTB010000020.1, from coordinate 15,785,080 downwards.
CTTTGTTATTCAAATGTTTTGATGAGGTCTATATCAAATTTTTGTGCACAAACTGATTTTCTCAATGATATGTTGCAAGATATGGAATTTCCTTTCATTTACCAGTCTTAATTTTTTAATGTTAAGCAAATTTTCTGTTTACTTTTTATGAGCCTCATTGTTATAAGCCTGTTGACGACTTATCAGAGTGTGCTAATGGGATTAGTACATAACCCCAGAAAACAAAATGCCAAATACTGGAGGATTCTTGGGAATAATTATCAGTGAATAGTTTATATATTACCACATTATGAAACGACAGATCTTCAAGACTATATATGTGGAGTAGTTTCTGATAACAAGCTCATCTCTCTGTAAGCCAGCCAGTTAACAAGTTATCATTGTGTTTTTAAAATATTATCTTTTTTAACAATATTGGCTTCAAAATGTATAAAATGCTGAAGACATTGTCTTTTGTGGAGAAGAGTTAAACATTGGTCAGAAGTAGATGAGAAGGTTATAGACTCATGCTGGTACTGGAGATTTCTGAGCTGCATGGGGTAATCATTACAAGATTTTATGCATCAGTTTGATTCCAAAAATGAGTTGCCATTTTAAAAGTTTGTTTACAATATTGCTTGTCAGATTACAGAGACAAAATGAAAACCTTGTCAGTCTAAAAAGTTCAAGGGAGACAAGTTTAGTTTTGCCCTTAAATTTATTCCAAAGGCAGTTTGGATTACCTCCCCAATATATAACTTTCAAACTCCTTACTTGAATTAAAATGTAGAATTGTATCAATATTAAGTAAATAAGTTTCCCCTACCAATGAGACTAGCCATGGTGTCATAACACATAATCTTGCTCACACATCCAGTATGGTCACCACAGCTTCTATCTTGTAAATCCTGGTATTGCTGCTGCTTGTGAATGTATTTTCTCTAAAGACTTCTTATCATGTCTAGTATGTTCGAAATGAAAATGATGCCAGTCTGATATGGCTGCCATGATAGTCATCTTGAGAAACTTGTTATTGGTCATATCAACATTGGTTATTCGCTGCAAGATTTTTTTTTACAAATGGTGCCAATCTGAAGAACAATATGGCTGCCATGGTGGCCATCTTGAAAATCTCACTATGTCAACTCCTCGTGAAAAGAAAGATATATTGACATGGGGTTTTCACCTAAATACTTCCTATGATGCCCATTTTGTTTTAAAGGAACATATTGCCATGTGACATCCACTTATTATCGCTACTCCTCCTGAAAAATTTCTCCTGAATTGAAGGTAGTATCTATCAGTAGGAGGTTTCAGTAAATATTCCTTTGATATCTACTTGGTCCTTCATGAAAATGGCGCTGATCTGGAGTCTAATATGGCTACCACAGTGGCTATCTTGAAAACCTTATTATCATTACTTCTCCTCAATGAATGGTGATGTCATCATGGAGTTTTCACTAAAAGTCTTCTTATAATGATTTGTTGAACTTAAATTAAAATGTTGCTGATCTGATATCTTGAAAATCTTGTCTTAGCTACTTATGTGAATGGAGTATCATTTAGACATTGCATTTTCACGAGAAGAGTTTTATGGTGTCTGCTTTGTCCTATAAGAAAATAACTAACCCTCAGGATGGCCACCATGGGGGCTATCTTTAAAATACATTTTAGTCTTCTTCCAAATGGATAGCAATATAAACATGGGGTTTTCACCAGCTGGTTGGTCTTAAATGAAAATGGTTTCGGTCATGCATCCAATATGGCTGTCATTATGGTGGCTGTTGTGAAAATCTTGTTGTCTCTACTGCCTGATACTTTTGTTTTCAAAACATGCGGACCTAATAAGACTTCAATCACTTGCCAATGGTATAGGCAGAGTTGACACAGGGTCCATACAAGTTGAAGATATATCATTGGTAAAACATGTAAAATTTCTGCACATAATAAACAGACTTTCATCACATGTATAACAACTGAGTGAAATATATCCAATTTCATGTACTGTATGTAGGCAGAAAAAACCTTTGACATATGTTTTATATTTGTGTGCGTGTGAACTATGTATGTTTAACAGATGTGATAGTCAACAAATGTTTGATATATCACTATAATTAAAATGTATGGTAACTTTATATGTAAAGCATTTGTTGTTATAATTTTCATATTTTTATCTAAAATATACATTTTACATAGTTGAATTGTGACTTTAGCAGTATAATAGAATAAACATAAATGTAATTTAGTGATTTAAAACTCTAGAATCCACACATCTAGTCAGGCAAGTACAAAAATATTTGCACTCACATATAGTAAACTCATTTTTGGTTGTTCCTCAGGTAAGAGTTTTTTAGCAATGAAGAGCAAGAGCAAGGCACTTCTTTGAGCTTGATAGAAACAAATTGAAAACAAACATCTGGTGGGAAGTATGAACTTTTTAATGAACAAAGTTGACTATATTCTTAGCCAAACATCCATTACATTTAGGAGAACATGGGTCAGTCCAGACTAACATGACTGATTGGATAATTTGCTAGACTGTTAAACAAAGTTATGCATTTTTTGTCCAGACTAAGCCTGATTGGGTGACTTATTGCATAATTTGCTAGACTGCTAAAAAATAATGCATTATTTTTCCAGAATCAGCCTGATTGGGTGACTGATTGCATAATTGCTAGACTGCTATACAAATTTTATGCACTATTTTAAGTTGGGTGAGAACCCTGCAGTTCCATTAAAGACTAGTAATACAAATATGAATTCTAATATGAAACTTATCTAATGTCTGAATAACTTTTTCAAATTACAGCCTTCAGAAATTTTCCCCGGGGAATCTCACCTATACCTCAATTACGAGGGTCAGAGTTGACACTTCAAGAAATGATCAAGCCACAAGATGTGAAATCTGTCTTGGCAGAGATTGCTATAGAAAGAAGCAGAATCTCTTTGTCAGATGTAATTATGGAAGGTAAGTTAATTTTAGTTCCACCGGTCTATGACCAGTAGAAATTATGGGATGGCCTATTTTTGATGTCAATCTGTTATCACAAATTTGTTATTGATCCGTCTCCTTAACTACTTTGAGGATTGCCATGGAACTTAACACACATATTTATTCCATGGTGTAGTTGGTTTTAACTTTAAATGGAGATGCTTGGACATCCAGTATGGCACCATAATCTTATTACCTTGAAAATATTATTACCATAAGAATCTTATTATTACCTTGAATACCTTGATACCTTGAAAATAATATTACCTTGTAAATCTTATTACCTAGAAATCTTATTACCATACAAATTTTGTTATCTTGAAAACTTTGATATCTTAAAAATCTTATTATCTTATTACCTTGAAAATCTTATTACCTGAAAATCTTATTACCTTGAAAATTGTATTGCCTTGAAAATCTTATTACCTTGAACATCTTATTACCATAGAAATCTTATTACTGTAAAAATCTTATTACCTTAAAAATCTTTTTACCTATAAAATCTTATTACCTTGAAATCTTATTTTCATAAAAATATTATTACCTTGAAAATCTTATTACCTGAAGATCTTATTACCTTGAAAATCTTTACCTTGAACATCGACCAGTCTGGTGGCCTAGTTGTTAGAGCGTCCACTGCAGAAGTGGGAGGTCGTGAGTTCGATCCCCAGCCAAGTCATACCAAAGACTTACAAAAATGGTACTAACAGCTGTCTCATTTGATGCTCATCATTAAGAGGTTACTGTTAGGACTGGTTGGCCTGGTGTCCGGATAATGTGACTGGGTGGGACATCATGCTACATGTCTGCGGCATGATGTCCCTGTGCTAGACATCATTATAACTGCCTCACACCAGACATCGTAGCGATATGACTGAAAAATTGTTAAAGCTACGTTAAAAATCCTAATCAAACAAACAAACAAACCTTGAACATCTTTTTACCATGGAAATCTTATTACTGTAAAATCTTATTTCCTTGAAAATCTCTTTACCTATAAAATCTTATTATATTACCTTGAAATCTTATTTCCATTAAAATCTTATTACCTTCAAAATCATATTACCTTAAAATCTTATTGCCTTGAAAATCTTATTACCTTAAAAATTGTATTACTTTGAAAATCTTATTACCTAAAAAATCATATTACCTTTAAAATCTTATTACCTTAAAAATCATATTACCTTAAAAATCATATTACCTTTAAAATCTTATTACCTTAAAATCTTATTACCTTAAAATTTTTATTACTTTGAAAATCTTATTACCTAAAAATTAATATTACCTTGAAAATGATATTAACTTGCTACCTTGAAAATCTTATTACCTGAAATTCTTATTACCTTGAACATCTCATTACCATAAAAATTGTATTACCTTGAAAATCTTATTTCTTTATCTCCAGAAGGACTGGCATATCATCATGGGGTTTTCACTAAAAGAATTTCTTTGAGGTATAATTGGTCCTTCCAGTGCCAGTCTGGGTGTTTCTTTTGGACTTGGTTCCCATCTCCTTGGCATGATATGCGCAGTAGTGTGCAAAGAACACTTAAAACTTACCCCCCCCCCCCAAAAAAAAAAATTAAATACAAAAATTGTGTTAATATGAGATCCTGTATGGCCAGTTTGGCAGCCATCTTGGAGGAGTAGTGATATTAATATGGGCTGCCATAGTGGCCATGTCATCACCATTTTCATTTAGGTCCAAGCTGCAATTGATTGTTGCTATAGGTCAAATCAAAAAATATATTTTACATTGTTGTGCCGAATTCATGAAAGTTTTGCTTTTAATGTTTTTGATTAAATTTATGATTCTTTTGTCTTAGTGATAATTTGTTTTGGAAAGTAGACAAAATTCTGTTGATATAATTTGTTTGAGAAAGTAGACAAACATCCAATGTTGTCTACACTCACATGTAAGTCCAAATGTAAACAACATAGACCCTATTTCAGTTAGATTCAGTTTATTAGTAAATAAATGTAGTTGGTACTTAAGTTATACGCTCACCTTAATATATATATAGTTGGTACTTAAGTTATATCCTTACCTTTATATATATAGTTGGTACTTAAGTTATATGCTCACCTTAATATATATAGTTGGTACTTAAGTTATATTCTCACCTTAATAAATATAGTTGGTACTTAAGTTATATTCTCACCTTAATAAATATAGTTGGTACTTAAGTTATATGCTTACCTTAATAAATATAGTTGGTACTTAAGTTATATGCTCACCTTAATAAATATAGTTGGTACTTAAGTTATATGCTCACCTTAATAAATATAGTTGATACTCAAGTTATATCCTGACCTTAATAAATATAGTTGGTACTTAAGTTATATTCTCACCTTAATAAATATAGTTGGTACTTAAGTTATATTCTCACCTTAATAAATATAGTTGTTACTTAAGTTATATGCTTACCTTAATAAATATAGTTGGTACTTAAGTTATATCCTCACCTTAATATATTTAGTACTTAAGTTATATGTTCACCTTAATAAATATAGTTGGTACTTAAGTTATATGCTCACCTTAATAAATATAGTTGGTACTTAAGTTATATGCTCACCTTAATAAATATAGTTGGTACTTAAGTTATATCCTGACCTTAATAAATATAGTTGGTACTTAAGTTATATCCTGACCTTAATAAATATAGTTGGTACTTAAGTTATATTCTCACCTTAATATATATATAGTTGGTACTTAAGTTATATCCTCACCTTAATATATATAGTTGGTACTTAAGTTATATGCTCACCTTAATATATATAGTTGGTACTTAAGTTATATGCTCACCTTAATATATATAGTTGGTACTTAAGTTATATGCTCACCTTAATATATATAGTTGGTACTTAAGTTATATGCTCACCTTAATAAATATAGTTGGTACTTAAGTTATATGCTCACCTTAATATATATAGTTGGTACTTAAGTTATATGCTCACCTTAATAAATATAGTTGGTACTTAAGTTATATCCTGACCTTAATAAATATAGTTGGTACTTAAGTTATATGCTCACCTTAATATATATATAGTTGGTACTTAAGTTATATGCTCACCTTAATATATATAGTTGGTACTTAAGTTATATGCTCACCTTAATAAATATAGTTGGTACTTAAGTTATATGCTCACCTTAATATATAGAATTGGTACTTAAGTTATATCCTCACCTTAATATATATAGTTGGTACTTAAGTTATATCCTCACCTTAATATATATAGTTGGTACTTATGTTATATGCTCACCTTAACATACATAGATATATGATGTTCAGATTTTACATACTATATTGAAGCAGAAAATATTGGATTTATTTTTGTTGAGAAAAATGATTTTGTAATGTAAATCTTTAAAGAAAGTTGTGGTATAAAGTTTTAAAAGATTTAAAAATGTTATGGGAAAATTGCATAATTGCATGTCTTTTCTAGATATAAAATCATATCAGACCTCAATATTTTTTGATTTTATCCAGAACTATACTGATTGCTTTGCTTTTAATAGTAGAATTATCTCTGTGACTTGACAGGAACCTTTGGCAGAATTTACCGTGGCACATTGTTGAGTGAGGATTCAAGCCAATATGGAGAGAATGAATTAGGGGCAGACCAAGAAATAGTTGTCAAAACAGTCACAGGTAAGATAATGCTACAGACTTAATTGACAAAAACATTCATAATTTTTCCAAAATGTTTTGGCTTTTTAAGGCTATCATTTTCCTTGATAGTAAATTTTTGAGTGTTTTATACACATTGAGTATACTTTCTTAGACTTGTATGTTAAACAGTTCATCTACATTGTCAAATTTTCTCATATTTATACCTTCTATTCCTGTGTGCATTTAGAATTTAAACATTTTGACCTTGATTTTGGCAAGGCAGTGAAAATATTTTGAATTTGGTCTTGCAAGTGGTAAATATGTGAAAATTCATACTCAGTAGTCTCGAGCTCAGTTACATCAATATCATGATACACCAAATTTGGTGGTGTTACAGATAAGGAGAAAGATGTAGATTTACAATGATAGACTTTCTACTCAAATAAAATAATTGAGTGGGAAAAAAAAAAACAATGGGTTAGACTGGATCTTTTTTAAGGATGAAAATTACTGGTTTCATAATTTGGGTTTGTATCAGGAATTTAGACATCTTGCCATTACATCAAAGCAGACCAGTTAGATCTTCACATAGTCAGATGACCCTTTGCAATATATCTGGCAAAATGAAAATCTGTCTGAAGCATGTATTTGAATGCAATAAAAGTAACCAAAACTCATTTGTCCTACCCCAATTTTAGTCATAAATCAGAAGAATCTCCAGGTGAAAATGAGTTAGGTCAGTATGTATCATATAGATAAAGATATGCATTATAGAATTTCTTTTTGTATTTTGCTGCATTGATAATTTTTAGACATCATGTGAGCCTTTACAATTTTCTTGCACAGATCAAGCAAGGATGGATCAAGTCCAACTTTTCTTGTTTGAGAGCTGTATGATGAAGGGGCTTGTCCACCAGAACATTTTTCCAATAATAGGGGCCACAGTGGATGGCCTTGGCCAACCCCTTACCATCTATCCCTACACCTCAGAAGGAAATCTTAAAAAATTTATACAGCAATGTCGCACATCAGAGTGTGGTTCACATTATGTAAGTTGACAATAAATATGCTGTAAGCATGTGTCAGAAGAATAAAGCCAATTTTTTATACTTGTTTTTGTTTACATATATATTCAGATAGATCATGTATGTGCATCCCTTTTGTTCTTGTGTCCATGTGTTTATCAGTTTTTCTGATATCTTGAATCCATCTGCAGTAACTGTTGGATGGTGATCATATTTGATCTGTTGTTTCATGGGGATAAATTTTGAGAAAAAGGTTTTAGATCTTGAATGGAGCCACTCATTTTCCAGTGGGCCTTCTTTGCATGTCAAACACAGATAAGACCTAACAATGTTACCTACCTTAAATATTTTCAGCATTTTTATGTTTTGTAATTTCATGGTGTTTGTTTGTTTTATTGTAGTCATATCATTATATATGTTGTAAAACACCTTAGAGTTTCTAAAGATTAGACGCTATACAAAGTCCTCATTATTATTATTATTATTATTATTATTATTATTATTATTATTATTATTATTTTGTAAATTGAACTCTGCATTAGATTTAGTCAGAAATCAAAATGTATAGTTATTTGCAGTGACTTTCATCTCTTGTTCATAGTTTCTTTTGGCATGCTTATGGATAAAAGAGTTATTAATTAAGGTGGTGTTTGCAATGAGCTGACTAGGAACACTTTTAATATTGGTATTTGTTAAAGCATCTTGTTATGGTCATGTAACATCTTCAGTCTGACCAAAGCATTGTTCAGGTTTATCTTGAGTAATTTATATTTAAGTGTAGTTTACATACAGAAGCAAAATGGTGGCAGAAAGTTGCTTTTTGTATGCCTTGTTAAATACCTTGACATGCAAAGAAGGCCCATTGATTTGGAATAGTTACTTAAAGATATCATATATAAATGCTTACAAGTTGAGTTCAACTGCAGTCAGCACAGATCCATATTTTCTGTTTCATAATGCACTGGTAAATAAGCAGTAGAACAAACAACATAAACACTGATATGCAGGAGCAGTGTGCTACAGATGAGGATCTTTTGTTGTTTGTAGTTAAACTTGATTTGTGTGTGTGTGTGTGTGTGTGTGTGTGTGTGTGTGTGTGTGTTTTGTTTGTTTGTTTGGCTGGCCAGATGTTAATGAATGTTTTATTTTTGTACAAAGAATAACTGAAGACAAATTAGAGACATTGTTTTATTGATTGAAATTCAGTCCTATAACTGTCTTGAGTTTGGTACACTCATTGCTGAAATTAGCATCTGGCTCATTGGTGCAGAATGAAAGTGCATGTTTCAAGCATATATAGGTCCAATAAATGCTGCAGCTCATATCCTTTTCTCTGCACAGAAACTCATCCATGATGCATCTATACTTATAAATATAAGTTTGATCATGAGCACTCAGAAATATAAAGTTATTGACTTTTTAAGATCATGGTGCTTGCATAGGCAGGGCTTGGATTTAACACAAATTTCTTTGTAGCCAGAAGGACTAGTGTACTGAGAAATTTACTAGTCCTGCTAAACATTTACTAGTCATTGTCCACAAAACTATGTCACGCACTTGTATTGAGATTAAGAACAATTTTCATTCATAAATAGCATCATCATATGAAATGCAGAGGTACAGAAGTATAAATCCTACTTCAAATCATCAATCAGTCAATTAACATTTCTTGTTTCTAAAGATAATCTGGATCCAATTCCAGAAAGGGATCCAGATGTCCTTTTTTGTCCTCCATCTGCACTCTGGGTTCATATGGGGTTTGTTCTGGTCTCCTTACCCATCTCTCTGAAGCATTCCACAAATGTATTGCTGGTGATGGATCATATATGTTGGAACATCATTTGTATGGAATATTATAAATAGTAGGTCAGACAGAACTCAAGGTTTCAAACAAGATTGCCAGTCACTTTTCACCATTTTCATCTCCGATTCAGTATTAAAGTTTGACCAACCCGCAACAAAACTGGATGTTTTCTCTGTGTTTGTTTTTGCGAATTCCATACACCAGTTACACCGCATAACGTTCTTGGCCTCATCATAATTCAGCCATTCCCTGTCTTTGTCCATGTCTTCTGAAACATCTGATTACGCTTTTCCCTATCGTAAGAATTATTCCTCTCTTTTATGTCATATTTAATAAACATTTGCTTTTTTCAGGAGGCTGAACACCTTCTATATAAATGCCACTTTTGACTGTCTTATAAGACGGGAATTGTGCATCATTTTTGAAATATGAGATGTTACAGTAAAGCTGACACTAATTATTTAAAGTAAGAAAAGGAATGGCACTGTGTCCTTTATATAAGAAAGTCCAAGCAAGAAACACATTTCAAAACACGTGCCTCCCCCTCCCCAATTAAATGGCATCTCCCTATTAAAGTCTTGACTTCAGCGGATGTTCTGCAGGATCAAAGCAGTGGCTATTGTAAACACTGTTATAATAAATTAACATCAAAAGATGATGTTAGTTTCACCTTGGAAAATGTTGTGTACCCATGAAACATAGCCATCTTACTCTGCGTGTTGTATTCAACAGCTCCAATAATGGTCTCATCATTAATAGCGCAAGTTTAGTAAGTATTCCTAATTAATTGGACCTCAGTGTATTGTTGAAATTAATAATAAGCAGGAAAATTTTCAAATCATAGATGCCCATGCTGAGATTTTAATCCCAGAAAATGTACTGCATTCTGCTTGGATATATCCACGTGTATTCAATTATTTGTTCAGTCTTGTATCGGAAAAATATATATAAAAAAAAACAATTTTTATTGTCATAGAAAAAGTAGTTGTATGGAAATGATGTGTCAGTAATGTGATCATAATAAATTGATCTAACTCTTATAAATTTTTCGATGCAAACGTAAATTATGCAGTTCCCTGTTTGTGACTGTTGGCACGTTTGGCTAGCAAGCAAAAAAGAAGGAAACAAACAAGCATGCACACTGATTTCTTTGAATAGTTGATGCCATGTGTTGTAGTTTTGTATTTTGTTAATGTGGTCACATAAATAAAGTGTGATACCAGGTTATTTTTCATTTAATTCGCTGTCAGATTTATTAGGATATCAATTACCAAACTTCCGTTCTTTGTTAATGATGGGACCGTGATTAGCGCTGTTAAGCAAAATGCACAAAATCAGATGGCTTCTTGTAATAGAAACACATTTTTGAGGCAGAAATTGACTTCATCTTCTCATGCTAATATTTTATGATTGTGTTTACAACGGTCACTGCGTTTATTCTACAGAATATATGCTGAAGTCATGTCTTTGTTGAGTAAACAAATGCTGACTGTTGATAAACAAAATCTACTAGCCCATCGGATTAATAACATTATGATAGTTACTAGTCTGACAGGAAATCTACTAGCCTCGGGCTAGCAGACTACTGCTAATTCGAGCACGGATAGGTTTACTACGGAAACTGAATTAGTACTGCGTGTACTTGCATCTGTTTAGCACCAACCAATCAAGCAACAGTAGACAAACTTGACCATCCTCTTCTTTTTCCCCCTAAAACCTCTATTGAAAATTAAAGAATTCACAAGAAATGCTGTATGTAAGTGTAGATCATTGATCCCAATCCCCTTTTTGTGAGAACATTCTGTAGAGTTGCCATGATTTTTTTTCAAGGGTGACAAAGCGTGAAAACGGGGTCATGAGGCTTGGGAAAATGTGTTTAGGGTTGCAGCAAAAATTCTTTGGGAAACACTGGTGTAAATCATATTATGTAAGCTAAAAGCATTAACTCGATGGGGGGAGCCATAGTAGCACGGTTAGCAGAGGTTCGGACTAAGAATCTAAGGTTCATGGTTCATTTTCTGCCCAGGCCAGCCTCACTGTCTTTAGGAAGGGAACTTGGCTCTCATTTTCTTGGAATGATATGGCCAATGATGTACTAAAGACCAAACAAAAATGCCCAGAATAACTCCATATCAGAGCAAAATATCAAATTGAAGCTGGATACATACATGCATATAATGGATTTATGTTATAGTGGATTGCATTGATTTGTCTGATGCAGTTTTCTCATCATATTTCTTAACATGTTAGTGTTTTTATTTAGGCACTTTCTACACAGCAGCTGGTGTACATAGCCATACAGATTGTCAGAGGAATCCAGTTTCTTCACAGGAAAAAAATCATCCATAAAGATATTTCTACAAGAAATTGTGTGTAAGTAGCTTTAGATATTTGGATTTGTAACCAGGCATTTGGATGCCCTTGGATCCACTGCAAACTGCATGGATCCAAATCTTCTTTCACCAGCAGTTTGTTAGTAGTAAATAGTTGAACAAACACCATAGACCCCGATCTGCGTGCACATTATTTGATGGCAGATCAGGGTCAGTGTTGTTTGGAGAAAGACTTGAATTAAATGCAAGTATCTATGGTACTATCATTAATGTCACATTATTAAACCTGTAAATTTGGCCAGATTTCGATTAAGTTAAGCTAACGATTGCATAATGTCAGATTTGATGATACATAACATTAAGGCTGTGCCTGGTCTTCACTTATCAGATAGCAATAAAATCAACATTTTTAATAAACTAGATGCAACTTTTATAAAGTTTTACAGACCTGTTTAGAAAGTTTCTTTTCAGAATTTGCTAAAGTTTGATGAAAATGTTAGAATATAGAGTACAATCTCTGAAAATAGAAATGCATACATGTATAACTTTTTTGTTCCAAATATATTCTTCTACTGGTACCATCATTTTAAATCAGGAGAATTGACATGTAATCTGGGAGTTGCAGTACTTCAGTGATTAGAATGCTAGACTGCTCTGGGTCAACTACCATTGTGAATCCTTAGGTCAGGCAGTGGACTCCAATTGCCTTGGCACTAATTAACCTCCTTATGATTTTCCAGAGGTATATATATATATATATATATATATATATATATATATATATATATATATATATATATATATATATATATATATATGGCACCAAACTAGACCAAATCACAAGAAACCTTCATGAACTTCAAAAATTAAAAAAGTTTGCTTCATAAATTTAATTTACAGTAAAATATTGATTATCTAGATACATGGGGGAGGGGTAGAGTTTATATGGATTATTGGTTGTCTGGATGACCGAATTGTCTTCAAAAAGCAGAACTGTGAATGGATGTGTTAGATCAAATGGGTCCATCAATGTATTTGACATGAATCAGCATTAAAGATATAAAAATTTTAGAAACAGTCATTCGGTTACCTGTCTATTCTAATGATCAGTTACCTGGGAACCCGATCAAATGAAAATTGATATTAAACAATAAGGAATCGATGAATCTTGGTTTCAAGTTCAAGAAACCCATTTATGTTTGTGTGAATGTGTCATGTAAAGTTACAATAAATAGAAAATAAGGAAACTGTTCAACATTGACAGCAAAATGGTCGCATACCTAAAAATATATGATCAGTAGATATAGATATATAATAGTCACACGACATGTGCCTTGAACGGTGCTGGTTATTCTGTATCTTGCTTGCACCTGATGTCTCCATATGTAATCTTTGAACTCAAAATGGAAACGTGTTTCTTTTTTTGCATGGGTAAATGGGTATCCTAAAGCCAGTTTTATTTCCCAGGTATTTATGAACGGGCAGACACCCATTGAATCTTTAATCAGTATTTAAGTAAATATTAAAATTTTGTTGACCTTTGACATATTTAAAAGCAGAAAAAGTAGGAATGGTAAAAACATTAAGATACTTTAATTAAATCGTAAAATTAATGAACCATACATGTAAAACTTAACAAGTCCATCAACAAAGCATTTCCTGTTATCTAAGTTTACACATAGTTTCAGACAGCTTTGATCAAGGTAAACTAAGCTGATGTTGATGCCATTCACACTTGTGCTAGGAGGTGATAAACTTGAATTACCCGTCAAGTCATCGTTGATCATTGATCAACACTTAATTACATCAGCTTGAAATACAGAATGGATTTAATCATGGTGGATTAGCTTGAAATTTGAGTATGGCAAATTAGATATTTTCATAGAAGCACTCAGTGTGTCTTGTGTAGAAATTAATTGTCTCTCATTATATCTCATTCCCTACTTTCATAATACCACTTTTTTATAATGAGATTATATTTTGATTGTCTATGTTTCAGATTTTTTCTTTCTGTTGGTGTCCATATCAGTAAAATAGTTTTCTTTTTAGATATGGTTACATTGTAATAAGTACAAATCATGGTAGTAGTTTGTATGAGCAAAAACACTCCAGATAATTAGCATTTAGATAATCAATTATTTACCCTGTGTGTCTTTCTGTGTCTCTTTATGTCTCTTTTTCTCTGTTACTCTCTCTTTCTCTGTCTGTCTCTCTGTCTGTCTCTCTGTCTGTCTGTCTGTCTGTCTGTCTCTCTCTCTCTCTCTCTCTCTCTCTCTCTCTCTCTCTCTCTCTCTCTCTCTATATATATATATATATATATATATATATATATATATATATATATATATATATATATATATATATAAACTTATGTATGCAGACTTTTACAATTTGACTGATGACTGCTTTGGTGTCTTAGTGGTTAGATCATCTGCCTTGGACACTAGAGGTCATGGGTTCGATCCCTGACCAAGTCATACCAAAGACTTATAAAAATGGTACTAACAGCTGCCTTGTTTGGCACTCAGTTTTAAGAGAATAGTGTCAGGACTGGTCAGCCAGGTGTCAGGATAATGTGGCAGGGTGGGACATCATGCTACATGTCTATGGCATGATGTCCAGTGTTAGACATCACTTTAAACTGTCATACAGCGATATGACTGAAAAATTGTTAAAGCTACATAAAAATCCAATCACACACTCACACAATTTGACTGACTTGACCAAAAGTCTCAGTTCTAGCTAAGAGACAATTACAAAACTTAAGGTGAGGTCTGTTTTCTATTTTTTTTTTTGTCTAAATGGTGTAGCACACATCTCATTTGACCGATCTTGGTATCAGATCACGTTCTCTGTAGGTAGCAGTGTTCAAGAATCTGATCTAAACACAAAGGTTAAAGCAGGTTATTGGAAATTTAAACATAGGTCACTGTTACCTAGTTTTGACTGAAGGTTATAATGCTCCTCATGATGGATACCATGTCACATCACTTTTCAGACAGCAGTAGCTTAGAAACAAAATACAAAGGTTAATTGGAGATTATAGTCCCAATTGTCCAGTCTTAACTAAAGGGGTGTAGTCTTACCTTGATGCCATACATAAATATGGATTGGTAGTTGTCATCAATCTATGGACTCAAATTGCTCAGGAATGCAGTCAAAAAGATGTACTTACTTGAATGTGTACACTGTACTGTTCAAGGTAGAATGCAAGACTAGAGAGCTCAATATACAATCATATTCTTTATTTAATATTTCAGCATTGACAGTGATTTATCAATAAGGATAACAGACAATGCTCTATCCAGAGATTTGTTCCCAGGGGATTATGACTGCCTAGGAGATAATGAGAATCGTCCAGTCAAATGGCTTGCTGTTGAAGCTATTGTGGAGAGGCGATACTCGACAGCTAGTGATGTGGTGAGTTGCCTTATGGGACACGAGTATTGTAACTATGCATAAGACTGTCTAGTCGTTTAAACTGCATAAAATGTTTTGTTGTTCAGCTGTCCTTTCTGCATTCTTAGTAGCTTTCAATCAGGATTCTTCAGTTAGGTTGAAATTGGCTTAGGCACCATCACAAACATGCTGTAAGCAGTAAGAGTTGTGATGTTAAATATATTGTTTACCACATTGTTATAATGCAATGCAATATTGTCAGGCAACAATGCCAAGCAATAGAAAGCATACAACATATGGACTAGAGGTTACATGTATTGAAATAGTTTACTAAGTTGTACCTTTTGATGCTGGCAGCTTACGGCACCTTAAATTATTGAAAGTGTTTCATGGCATATGTGTGATCCTACATATATATGTGTATTGAAACCTCAAGATTAAACCTTGTCAAGTATCAGAGTTAACACATTAACCCCTGCAGGTTTTTGCTGTTTTCGCAAGTAGGAAACACATTTAGGGGACTATTTCTGAATGCATCATACTACATCAACTTCCAAGCAATTTTCCATTAGCCCAATGTCTAGTTATGCTAACAAAAATGTTTTCCATTTGTTAGTTTGCTTGCACATGAAAAGTTGGAGTTCTATTTTTATTTATTTTTGTATACTTTCTCTTTTGCTTAATGGACCCATACTTTTCATAATGAGAAGACTAATAAATATGTCCACCTTATCCTATTTTTTGCACAGGTTCACCGGTCTGTTTGCACTTCAGACTGGTCTGCCTTAGATCTGAGACCATAAAGTCTAAAATATGGACACAAAATCTGATTCCGACCATGGGCGAATTTTGGGTGGGAAAAAATGGGTCCGAAAAATTAGGTTTTTCCCTCCGTATTTTGTAGTGCAACTAAAATGTCCAGATTATTTGGTATCATGGTAGAGCTAAATCTGTCTACCTGTCTATAATACCACCCACTTTAGTGTATCATACATGACCTCAACGCTACAGACCTTGGCAGTAGGCTACTACCTCCTGCCCTATAAATGCGGCGCTAGGGGTTAATGTGTTAAAAACTGAGAAAGACTGATTTTTATACATTTTTTTCAGTGGGCGTTTGGTGTAACTCTGTGGGAGCTGATGACAATGGGCCAGCAGCCCTATGGGGACATTGATCCATTTGAGATGGCAGCCTACCTCCAGGAGGGCTACAGGATAGCCCAACCAATGAACTGTCCTGATGAATTGTAAGATGATCCTGCTAAGTCAGATAGCTGGGAAAATATAATTACCCACTGCAGGAAACCTTGCTATTGCAAACGCTTTGATATTTCCTAAATCACTGAATAGATTCCCATCAAACTTGGTATGAATCATGGCAAAGCCAAGAAAATTGAGAAACATGTTCATTCACTCCATTTATTTTGGGGTCTGCATGTTAACAGCAGTGCTTTGATTATGGGCTCAACAGTCAGGTCTTACCTTGTTTTACTTAGATAAATTATGTAAAACAATAAATCAATAAGTTTTTGAACATTTGTTTTTATTACAAATTCAGGTATGAAAGATAATTTGTAGATTTGTTGACATTATGAAATGGAAGTTTCAGTTCCATGATAATGTGTGTTAAGTGCAAACATTGGGGACAAAAATCTAAATTCAGACTTCTCAGCTGTACTTAACACTTCTTTCTTGAAATATTTTGGATTTTGGGGTCAGATAATTACAGAGACATTGTTTAATCTGTAGCAAAGTCATACACGGAATTTGCAGAAGAGTCTTGATATATACAGGTAGGCCTTGTAACTTTGTCACATGCTTACAAAACATTATGATATATTCAGGTAGGCCTAGTAACTTTGTCACATGCTTACAAACATTATGATATATACAGGTAGGCCTAGTAACTTTGTCACATGCTTACAATCATTATGATATATTCAGGTAGGCCTAGTAACTTTGTCACATGCTTACAAACATTATGATATATACAGGTAATTCAAATAACCTTGTCACATGCTTACAAAACTTATGATATAGTCAGGTAATTCAAATAACCTTGTCACATGCTTACAAAACTTATATAGTCAGGTAATTCTAATGACCTTGTCACATGCTTACAAAACTTATGATATAGTCAGATAATTCTAATAACCTTGTCACATGTTCAGAAAACTTTGGATATAGTCAGGTAATTCTAACAAATTGGTCATATGCTTACAAAACGTATGTTGTATATCACATGTCATAGTTTTGTTTGTATTGGGTTGCATTACTATGTACTTAGCAGAAACCTTGATATTTTAAGGAAAAAACTCAAAGCAATGTTTATCAGATTTGTAATAAATGGTATGCTCACCATAAAGATGATCTTCTAATTGTTGTGTCTTAAACTTTCAAATATAATTGAAACCTTGAAAACTAAAAAATAACCTTGGATTTTAAAATTTGATTTACATCTAATAATGCTTTTATCAATATGGGTGCTTCGTAGGTGTGTATAATGGTATTACAATTTAATCCACCCCATGTGATCTACAGAGTAATGATGGTCAGAAAGGGATCACTGGTGCTTGGATGAGTTTGTGGGTTTGAATCCCAGAGGCCATACCAAAGAATTATTTTTAAAAAATGGTTTTAGCAGCTGCCTCGCTTTGCAGTCAGCATTAGTAGATTAGTGTTAAGACTGGTCAGCCTGGTGTCAGGATAATGTGACTGGGTGGGACATCATGCTACATGTCTGTGACATGATGTCCCAGTGCTAGACATGACTAAACTGCCACACTGCAGACATTGTAGTGATATGACTGAAAAATTGTTAAAGCTATTTTAAAAATCCAAATCACACACTCATGTTAGTGCCTGGCCTAAATTTGCAAGCCAATGTTATAGACTGGTAACTATTAAAATCTATCCCTTTTGATTGGTTATAGTAAAATCTATCCCTTTTGATTGGTTATAGTAATATCTCTCTCTACTGATTGGTTTTAGTAAAATCTATCCCTTTTGATTGGTTATAGTAATATCTCTCTCTACTGATTGGTTTTAGTAAAATCTCTCTTTCCTGTTTGGTTTGTCAGAGATGTAAATTGCACAACAGTGATGTCATTTGCATAATAGCTAGTTTGGAATTGGTTTGTAGCATCACATTGGCACAGTACATTGTGGGGGAAAGAAATTATTTATGTACGTTGTTCAAAAATGGCAAATAGACAGTTAACTGCATCACCATTCATAGTGCGATGCAGTAGTCAGTTAATTTGTAGGAAATAGTGGAATAGAACATGTTGCTTCAAAGAATGTGGTGACTTTCTGTTTTACAGCAGATTTTTAAGGTATTTGGAAGAAAAAGTCTTCTTAAGATGTCAAAGTTTACACATTCTCTCTTAATACCTTTTCAAGTTGCAGTGATATATGCACACTTGTTCATACATTCTCTGTTAAAGGTCTGCAGTGTTTTATGTACAATGATTTTGTGCATTCTCTATTAGGGCCTTCAACAACAACAGTGATCTATGTACACTTATTATTATAATAACTGTATACACAGAAAAATGTGAATGTTACTGTTAATTAAAGTGTATGCATATTAAATGCCATTACAGTTTATTCCTATTTAAAGTCTTGAATGAAAGGGTTCTGGTTTCATCAGAGGTTTTTTAGTTTTTTAAAACAAGCAATAAAACAACATTTATTTCATTTTTGCTGTTTGATATTCCAGGTTTGCTGTGATGGCCTGTTGTTGGGCAACAAACCCAGATGAGAGACCCAAGTTCTCGCAGTTACTTGCCTGTTTGCATGACTTTTACACAGCTCTTGGAAGGTACATCTGAGGCATTGAGAGTTTGCAATCAAAGGGAAGATAGTATTGGGATTGCTGAATGGATTTCAGATCTCTACAGGAATGTCATTCACATTTATGTGATGAAGATGATGACAACAATGATGATGGACTGACTGGAATGAGAGAATGTCATGGGATTAATTTCTGAAAGAATCCAAAGTACATTTAGAGTAAAAATCCAATGTTTTCTAAACCTGGCATTAGTGTGAATGCTAGACTATTCACCTTAAGGTACACATGTGTGTAATGTACCTTTGTTACATTTCACCTCAAGGTACATATGTGTGTAATGTACCTTTGTTACATTTCACCTCAAGGTACACATGTGTAATATACATGTGTTACATTTGTGTAATTGGTATATATAGTATTCATGTTGTAAAGCAACCAATAATTATTCATGGTTCCCTTTTGAAAGTAATTTGAAAATCTGAGAAATCTTAGAATACAGTTTATATTTTATGATCATTTGGTGATAATGTCAACAGCCTGGATTTATGGGCAAGTGTGCCTTTCATGTTTTCATGGAGACAAGTTGGTTGACAATCCACTCTTTGAATTTTCAAGGACACACTGAAAAAAAATGGAACAGTTATACCTCAACTTTAATAGCTTATATGATGCATATACTCATATAAGTAAAACCCAACTGCATACAACATAGACTCTGATCTGCTGTCACAGACTGATTTAGCACATCAGGGTCTTTGTTGTTTGTTCTACTGATTGTTTTTACAAACTGCATATAAGCCATAAATTCAGTTGGGCTACTTAAGTATAGACAGCAATGAAAGATTGTCTAGTTGACACACACACACACACACACACACACACACACACACACATCACTTGATTTTGCCAAGTCAGCAAATATAATTTATTTATGTTTTATTTAAGTGTATTTTGTATCTGCATGATGGTAATTGTATTGCATTACATAAGCTATTGTGTCATGCACATCTGTGAAGAAGTTATCATAACTGAATGGATTTGTATGCAAAAAGCATGGATTAGCCTTTTAAGAATTTGTATGTGAACAAAATATATAGAGCATTTTCATTTAATGAACAATGGAGACTATTTTATCATTATAATTGTGCCATTTCTGGGATAAATCAAACCCCCAAAATATTAGTTTTCATTCTTTTAGGGACTAGTAAGCTCGTGAAATTAGGCAGGTGCTATGTACTTTCCATATTCCTGATTTTTTTTCAGAGAACTGCTGTAGCTTATTTTGTAAAATGTTGGACTCATACTCCAAGGGTTACATGTTTGATACTTGCCCAGATCAGCTGCTTCAGTGTTTCTTTTGGAAAGGAACTTGCTTCCTGTTTCCTTGATATGATAGTATTGTTATAAGTGTTGTTAAAATCTATCCTGACAACCTTATTTTCACAATTAACATTGTACCTATTTCAGTTTTTATATTTGCAACCATTTTCATGTTTAACCCAATGTTTTTGTCAATTAAAACTGATGAAAAAGCCTAAATAAGTGCCCAAAAGCTACTTTTTAGAATGTTTACTAAAATTATAATATGAACCACATTGTACCAAATCAGAATAATATCACATTTGAAATAGTCTTTCTGACTTTTATTTATAGTAAATTTAGCTAAGAAAACTACAGCTATCTTTCTCATTTACATTTGTGTCATTGAGTGATACTAGTGTGACAGTAGTTTTGTCCCTTGCTTAGTTTGACTTGTCTTATCATTTCTAGTATTCCTATATGCGTTATATTAACGTACCAATAAATATGCCAGAATCCATAAATCCTGTGTAATACACTGATTCATCCACAGTATTATTCAATATCAGACCTTGATATCATATTACATTGAACATATATATTGATAGTAGATATGCGTGATATCTACTCATGACTTCACATATTGTACTGATATAATGTTTGAATTGTTGAAAATCATACATGCTGTGTTAAAAAGCCATTACATATGTGTTTGAATATGTTGAATGTGTTCATTTATGTTTTTAAGTATATTACCAGTGTACCATACCAACATTACTGAGTGCAGAGTCTGAGTGGCAGTATTAGTCTAGGCCTGTATCCTGCATGACCAGTTACGTCGGCACAAACCATTGGTTGATTTCAAGACATTTCCTAATTATGCAGGTATTTTAACCAAATATTGTTTAGCTTACATAAATAGAGTCAGCATTGCTGAACAAAAGAAAAAAGTGACTTAGATAGCAACAGAAATAATGGAAATATTTAGATCAGAAAATGATGAAAATTATGAGAATCAGTCGCTGGGAGTAATAATAATAATTATAATAATAATGAAGACTTTGTATAGTGCCTAATCTTTAGAAGTTCTAAGCACTTTACAACATCTATAATGATATGACTACAGAAAAACAAAAAACAAAAACCATGAAATTGGAAAACAGAAAAAAAAAATGCTGAAAATATTTAAGGTATGAAACATTATTAGGTCTTTAAGTTTGTTCTTGGAGTCAAAAAGGTGAGTTTTAAGAGCACTTTTGAAAGCAATCACTGTTTTTTTGTGTTTAATTTCAGTAGGCAATTCATTCCATATTGCAGCAGACTTTTACTTGACAGACTCTGATGGAGTATTCACCCGAAGTTAAATTTGCAAAAAAGATGACAAGTGGAATTTCTCTGTACATAAAATGAAATGAATTTCATCTGTTGATAGTATTAATTATTCAGTGTGAATTCATAATGGATTTTATGGATTATTCATGGCATAAGAAGGAAATTTGTAAGAAAATCATTAATTTCATCTTTATGCACGAGTTTTATCTCTGTATATAGCCTGAACTTTATACCATTATGTATGTAATTTTATTAAAAACTGCTGTGCCAAATTTTAGCTTAATTAAAGGAGCATAAATAAGAAAATAACATTTATTGCAAGTAACTCCCTCTGTAAAAATCTGCAAGCCATGTCTCAGGGATACAGGTACTGGTAAGGCTAACACTGCACTAGGTGATCTCTCTGCAAGTATGCTGTAATTGACTGCCTAGCTGTTTGGCTGAGGGGTTAGTGAGTTAAGAAGAATAATTAATATGTAATTGAATTTGTAAGGGACATGGGGTTATCTTCATATACAATTTACAGTTGTATATCGTCATTACCAGAATTAAGAAAAACACAATGTCTGTTGTATTAACTACCATCAGACAAATGAACTGTACACTGCATAGGCTCAGATTTGCCATTGCATAATGTGCTTGCAGATTGGGGTCTATACAGTTTCTTCAGAACAATCAGTTGAACAAACAACATAAATTTGTATTTGCAGTTGCATAATGCACCAGCAGATCTGAGTC
Organism: Unio pictorum; assembly: GCA_030141615.1. Taxonomy (NCBI): domain Eukaryota; kingdom Metazoa; phylum Mollusca; class Bivalvia; order Unionida; family Unionidae; genus Unio; species Unio pictorum. The sequence continues at coordinate 15,762,769 of JARLTB010000020.1, read as the reverse complement.
TGTACAGTTTGTTAGGTGAAATCGGTAGAACAAACAAAATAGACCTTGATCTGCAGGCACATTTTCAGTTCTGTTTTGTTTGCTGTTTGACTCAACTTACAAAGGAGTATATATGGTGTATGATATACATTAAAATGTATATATCTCATTCTATACAGAACTATTAAATAGTAAGAAGTTTGGCAGGTATTCTTCAAGCTGCTGCTTAAAATGTATATGAAATTAGTCTTTATATATATATATATATATATATATATATATATATATATATATATATATATATATATATATATATATATATATATATATATATAGACACACACACACACACAGGAAACCTCTGGAACACATATTCAAAAACCAAACATTTGTACTTTATTATCACTGAAAACAAGTTTGTAACATCATCATAAAATAAAAACATTTCACTGATAATTAGAGCTTCAGATCGTGTAATCAAGAATATGAGTTATTATTTCTTTTACTGACATGATTTTATATTTTCTGAGTCAAAAAGATGAAGGAAAAAAAATCATTAATTTGGTTTCTCTTGCCCTTAAGTGCATTCAGAATGATAAATGGTGTTGAAACAGCTTAATATATAAACTTTGTCTTACTTCATTCCTACATGCTGGTTCTTTTTATGGAAATTCAGTTTTTGGATCCAGATAGTTGCTCATATAGTATTACATAAGTTGCTTCCCTTCATATAAAGGATTACCTTCCATTCGTTGGTATTTTGCTAAACAATATATCATGTAAAGATACAAAATTTTGCAAGCAAAACCAATTATTGTATGATTATTTCTTATTATTGATCCTGTGTACAGATTATGAAGGTTGTAGAGACAGAATTTCCATACATTAAATAAATAGTTTGTTTTCATTGGAAGTTTAAACTCAGAAAAGTTTTTCCTACCATTTACTGTATAGAATACATACCATTTATACCTGCTTATTTGTTGGATACAGTTGCAAGCAACATAGACAACATTATTGCTGACTCTTTTACATTTATTTTTCTAAAACTCCACAAAGGTTAAGGTCATATAAATGCCCTTCAAATTCGTGCAAATTTGTACAAGTTTTTGTGAATTTTGCAGTTTTTGTTTGATATCGTTACTTGAATGTTACGATAAACAAATCATAATATTTGGATTCAGCAGATATTTTTAAAATAGCTTTATGATCAAACATTTTAAAGAATGGACACCGGTTGTTTTTCTTAAAATTGCATTTCAGTTATCTGATTAATAGATACTCCTCTTTTAAAAAATTGCAATACCACAGGGATGGTTATAAAAAGAAATGCAGTAGTTAATTAAGTATTATTGAAATTGTTTTCCATAATATTCAGTTACTATTATCTCCGGTCTGATTATTCAGACCCCATATCTGTGTTTATACTGATGGACTATTTATGTCTGATAGGACCTGTTCATAAATAGAGAGGGGAAACATTTACAGAGAAATCTGTCCAGCATTGCAGTGTATATTTCAGACTCTGTCTGATATTTCTCACATGTCTTGAGATATGGTTGAGGGTCATTTTGGCGATATGTGTGGAATATTTCTGGATAAGATCCTAAGTTTTGATACCAAGACTGGTAAATTCACATGGAATAATACAACCCTATGTCCTGTGGCCATTTGGAGCTTCATGCTGGTTATGGCTGTTATCAAATACTTTCAAGTGGGAGTGTTCCGCAAAAATTTGCCTAAATCAGAATTGCACATTTTTATGAACAGGTGAGATCAAACAAACAAATCATGCATCAATATCAACACAGATTTTTTATTTTTTTTATTATTGGTCTACATTATACACCTCTATTAAACTATTATTGTCATCCCACACTATCAAGCCCTAGATACCACTACCCTTCTTATAATTCTGTATAGTTATGGATTAATTCAATCTGTAAACGAACCATGTATGATTTCCCATCCTCAAATAGCTCCTTTTGTGTCTTGATTCTTTTTGGAGCAGCTATATTGCAACATCCTATATTATAAGGTTCCCTTATTTTAACACCAGTTACTTTAATTGATCACATCAGCAGAAATATAAAGAGGAGAGCAGGCCCTTGGGCTTATCATAGGAAAAATACAGTATATAATTGTTCAATTTATTTTTTTCACAGCATAATGTATTTGTATTTGAATGTTGTAGTGATTTCTATTTATTGAATGCCAAAGAGATTTATGTTATTATTTTCATTTATCTGTTGATGATTTTTCAAAAACTTGTCACAACATAAACTCTTAGTTTCCGTCAATGTTTAAAATAGCCCAACAAATCTTAAAATCCATACTTTGATTTTCACCAAACTCAGAAAAAGAGTTCCTGAAATTAAGACTTGCAAATCTGCTTCTAAGTGACAAAATCAGAACAGAATTGAAGAGTGTTGTAATTGTATAATTACTTAAAAAATTATTTGTTTATAAAATTGTGACAATCAGGTAGAGGGGCCCTGAGTGGTCTAAAGCGCTTTCCATTATGGATTTCTGCCATCTCACCTCTGTCTGTGTGGGTTTGAGTCTAAGATTTAGCTAATGTAGTTATGTGAGAAAGCTTGCCAGTAGCTTCTCATGGGACGGTGGTTCTTTCTGGGGGATTTTCCGGGTTCTTCCACCACCAATAATACTGGCCACCATGTATAGCCTATCGTGTGCTGAAAAATGGCGTTAAACCCTACAACAACAACAACAATTAGGTAGAAGGTGTACTTTCTTCTAAAAAATAGCTTAAGTTGTCATGGATTATTCATTGGGTCAGTTTTTGTACTGGCCAGGGTAAACAGCATTTGAAACATTTATGTTCTTGTTGGCAGTCATATTGAAAAGTTATCAACAGGTAAGATCAGAGTACAGATGTGTACATACAATCCTTATTTTCTATATCCCCATCATCATCACCCAAGTCGTCAGATTCTTCAGCATCAAACTTTTCAAAAGTGACCACAACACCACTCATCATTAGTTCTGTGATTGTGTAGAATTCTGTTTTTTCTTCTTCTGAGGAGCCAGTTTGCTTCTTGAGGAATTAATATATTTGCATGTAATTGATAACTTTGCTGTGTGTTTTTGGTATGTAGAGAAAAATAAAAATTGTTTTATGATGTAACCATCATAAAAAAATAGTATGTAGCCCCCAATATTCAAATCTTGTTGAACATAGAACTCAATTCCAAGAGCACATGTCCCAGATTCATATATAATATTTGTATAATTCTGAAATGTAGCATGAAATATTTAAAAATAAAAAGTTTTATGATTCTGTCTTTGTTATAGATTTCAGATTGTAAAAATGAATTGACCAACAAGATCTTCAGACAAGGGATCTGCATGCACTTTGCCATACTGGCAAGTCTTCAAGTTTTATGCTTCTGTATCAGGACAGGAAATTATCCATGTTTATGGTTACTTTATCTCCTATCTGACTCTATTGACATCAAGTTCTTTCTTTTGTCCTTATAATGTTACATTTGATTCTTACCAGTATATATTTGTACAAGGTGCCAAATACATAAGTACTTGTAAATAAAGATGTACCTGTATTCCAAAAATTGCTATATTAATTCTTAAGTATGTTTTGTATATGCCAGAGATACCATTTTTTAAGATTTGTTGCATGTATTCAGCGATTCAGATAGAACCATTTTGTGTGTTTTGTGTAAATTACTGTATTCACTTATAAGTCTAGTCCAACTGCAAACCGTACAGGCTTAACTCCAGGTCTATGTGGTAATTAATATAATAAACGTAGACCTTTATCTGCATTTACATAATGCACCAGCAGATCTGGGTCTATGCAGTGAGCAGTTGGACTCTGTTTATAAGCATATATATATGGTAATATATTTATATAATTTCAGCTCTTTTTATTAGTGAAAGTATTGTTGATAATATGACTGGCAACAATATCAAAGGGAATACAGGAGGAAAATGGAATAATATTTTCATCCTGTAAATCTCTTTTTAAGTTTTGTATTTTAAATCAGATTTTTGAAATCTAGGATTACATGTATGAGGGATCTTATTAGCAGTGTTTAGAAATCATGATTGTTGACTGCTTGTATTTGATCATTTCATTGACAGATTTTTTTGAAGAACTACAGTACATGTTGTTTTTTTCACATGTCTTTGTATCATTTGTATTGCAGAATTTGGTCCATTTTATTGTCGAGTTTGATGCTTACATTTTGAGAAAGATTTTATACTGAATTTTATTTTGCTTTTGAAAGAAATGTTTCCATACCTTTTTTAAATATTTTCATTTTATATTTTTGAATCTGAAAGGCACTTTCAAGTGTATTTTGAGCTCATTTTGTTTTCATATCTAGTGGGTACAATTTATAAATTTGTTTCAGTGGATGTGTTGATATGTCAAATTTTTGTAAACATTTTTAAAACTACAGAATACTGCATGGAGGTAAGGAGAATGCTGAATTTACTTACTTACAAGTCCATCTGGAAAAAACACAGCCCTAGATCTGTCATCACATAATGTGCAGGAAAATCTGGGTCTGTGCTCTTTGTTAGGAGTAATCATTAGAACAAACAATATAGACCCTGATCTCAATTGCATTTTGCAAACAGCTGATCAGGGTTTGTGTTTTTTGTAGTTAGACTACATGTATGTGAGTATGTACTTGTACTTTTAAACTTCCTTAATCAGAGATTTGTTTCGGAGTTCATTTATACTCTCAGTAATTGGAAAACTGCTGGGGAAATGTACTTTTTGGTGAATATTATCAGTTAATCATAAAATTAACTTACCATATATACTTGCTTATAAGTAGAGTCAAACCTCAAAGAACAAAGATCCAGATCTGCATTAGCATAATGCATAAGGGTCTACATTATTTGTTATAGTGATTCCTCATAACAAACTGCACACTCAGATATGAAAGTACATTTTGGAATAGCAGAAATGAGTCTCTGCATTTTGCAGTTTTACGTGATATAAGAGTGTATTTGGTAGTAATAATAGTGCTACTGTATGTTTTGTTTAATTTTTTTATCATACCTATAGGCTTAGATAACACAAAGACTTCAAGAATACCTAAGAATGTTTAAAAAATTTAATATCTATAATTGACTTTTTTTAAAATTTGTTTTCAATATTCAACTCGTATTTTATTTAGTTTTAGAAAAAAAACTATGCTGATAAGTTTTAACCAATTACTTGAAGTTTAATTAATAACCTTTTCTCCAAACTCTGTCAAGCATAAGTCAAGTAAATATTTCATAATTAAAAGTAAGTTCATATTTTTTATTCATATGTAGAATTATGCTTGATTGGTTTTTGAAGGGAAGTGAAAGTTTGAGTTGAGAGTGATCGCATGTTAATTATTGCAAAATACCCTCATAATGATCCGTGCTGTTAATGTCAGAATAATGATCTGTGCTGTTAATGTCCATGTCAGGTGATTTATACCTTTTTTTCAGCTACATCACACATATGTATGTATCCATGTTAGCATGTTCCCTTAAGTTTGGATTTCAGTTATTTAAATATTCCTGAAGAAATAAAAATGACAAATTAAAACTACTTAGGTTTGTGTTGTTTTCACTTAAGATCTATTTTCAACAATCAAGATATTGTATTGATATACATGTTGCTTTCCTACTAAAAGATTTTGCTTTACCTGACAAGTCTTCAAATCACAAGGTAAGCTATCAGAATTATAGATAATAGAGCAAGTGCCATGTTGAAGATGGTAGTCGTTGTTTTACCCTGTATACATTGTAAACTCAAGTGTTGCAGGGCTTCATTAAAAATGGATTATTTTCCTTTTCCTAGTTTTTGAAATTTGGTTTGAAGAATGTATGAATATGGCACAGCAGGACTAAAAATTACTGAATACCTGCTTATCCGAGATTAGAAAATTATAAAATGACACAGCACGACTAGAAATTATTAAATATCTACTGATCCAAGATTAGAAAATTATAAAATGCCACAACAGGACTAGAAATTTTTGAATACCTGCTTATCCACGATCAGCATATTTAATATCCCACATCAGGACTCAAAATTATTGAACACCTGCTTATCTGAGATTAGTAACTTTAATATGCCACAACATGACTTGAAATTCTTGAATACCTGTTTATCTGAGATCAGAAAATTGTATAATGCCAAAACAGGACTAGAAATTATTGAATACCTGCGAGAGTAGAAAATTATAAAATGCCACAACAGGACTTGAAATTCTTGAATACCTGCTCATCTAAGATCATTAAATTTGTCTACAGATTGCTAAAACTAAAACCCCAGTTCTTAAAATTCCACTGGAGCGGTAAAACTTTATGCCAGTTGCTAAGTTAATAAGCAGTCTTGTGTCAGATGTATAAAATAAAGAAAGGGATTGTATTCTGTTTCATTGTTAAATTATCTGTTTAGGTGTTAATTGGGGACATGGCTAATGACTAGGTATAATGAATGCTTGCAAAATAAATGGCAGTGTGTTCATCCACGTGTCGGGTATATAAGGGTGCTAATTTTCAACATAGTACATGTGCCAAACTACTCTGGTACCCGGTTCAATAAAGTTATTTCAATACTGACAATATATCCATGGTATCAGTCTAGGGCCCGAAATTGGCCAGTCTAAAGAGTTCATGTTGCAACCCTTGATAAATTTTGCAGAATTACTGGTCTTATGTTTCGACCAATGTCAATAAATATTCATTGCAGTGTGAGGTAACAGTTGGAAAGATGTGGATATTCTTCCTGAGTGTGCTGCCTCCATTGAAAATTCAGAAAACAAGGGCGAGTAAAAACTTGACCATAAATATAGTGTGAAAGAAAATGTTCAGGGAAAATGAATATAAATGGCTGAAATATAAACTGTAAATGCATTTTCTACATGGAGTATTCAGAGAAATACGAAAATGGTACTTTGTTTGTTGACAGTTGTGATTTTGCCATGATCAGTGAATCAGTAAGACTCATTATGGTAATTATACACATCAGTGGAAATTAGACTTGGGTACTACACAAATTTTGTATTGTTTTTTTTTTTTTTTAGCATACCATGGTACATATCTTCAGTATACCACACATTAGGGATCAACAGTTTAATGAGGTGGGACTTGGATTTTGTTTGGGGCTCTAATAAAGCTGAAACGAATATCTTCTGAATTTTAGCCCCAAAAACCATATTAAATGCATCATATTATTTAATGTAGAAGAAACAATTATTCTCTTGATTCCCTTCATCTTGAGCAACTTTACAGTTATTGGTCAGAATGGAAAGTGTAATGGAAGTAACAGAATACTGAGCAGTGGATGAATATAGAACTCTCAATATGGTACACACAACACCGTCTAGTGATGATACAGAAATATACCATGAGACCGCTCAGAATGGCTAGAATGTCTGCCTCAGATGTGGTATGTTGTGGGTTCGAACCCCAGACGAGTCATGCCAAAGACTTTTAAAAATAGTACTAGCAGTTGCCTCGCTTGGCACTCAGAACTGAGAGGTTAGTATTAGGACTAGTCAGCCTGGTATCAGGATAATGTGACTGGGTGGGGCATGGTGCTATATGTCTGTGGCTTGATGCCCCATTGTTGGATCTCACTATAAAATGTCACACTTCTACCATGATAGCAATGTGACTAAAATTGTTAAAAACTATGTAAAAAAAATAATCTAAAATACAAATACACCTACAGTATACCATGTTTAATGCCTTAATCTCAAATGGCTTAAAAACTATTGTGTGGTTGGGAAAGTTCAGTGAAATTATTGAACCATGAACATACTCTTGAAGACAGCACCCCAATGTAGTACTATAACAAACCGCCTGGTGATAATGTACAAGTATGCTATGCTTTAACCATTAATCTTAAACTAATTTATAGAGTGGAATGGAAAACAAAATATTAAAGTGACCTTGACCTTGAAGATTACAAACCAAAAAAGGTATTTGAAACACCTTTTTGTGAGGATGTCCAAGTGTACCAAGCTTAAACTTCAAAAGCTTTCAACTTTTTTTAAAAAACCGAGATAAAAGTGAAGGACATTGGAAAATATTGAATCATGGCCTTGACTATTGAGACAGTACCCTCAATGTGGTATGCAAAACACTTTCTATAGTACTAACAACTGCCTCGCTTGGCACTCGGCATTAAGAGGTTAGTGTTAAGACTGGTCTGCATGGTGCCAGGATAATATGAGTGGGTGGGACATCATGCTACATGTCTGCGGCATGATGCCCCAGTGCTAGACATCACTAAAAACTGCCTCACTGCAGACATCGTAGCGATAGAACTGATTTTTTTTTTAAAAGCTATGTTAAAAAACCTAATCAAACAAACAAACGACTTAAAAAGTTACAGAGCGGAATGAAAAAAAATATTTTAGCTGTGACTTTAATTTTGAAGATAGCAAACCAAATATGGCATGCAGCACACCTTTCAGTGATGATGCATTTCGTAATCTCAAAATTCTTGACATTTTAGAAGAGATTAGAAAGTATGAAGATAAATGCATAATAGTCAGCTGTGACCTTGACCATAAAGATAAGAATTCCAATGTGGTACCTCTTGCAATGATGTACAATTATTCATATACACGCGTAATAATATTGCATATACATCATTTTAAAAAAATCTTTAAATGGAACAGCCCTTAGTTTGATAAACACTTAAGGACAACCATTTTAAAGAGACATATTATACACATGAAATGAAAACATTGAAAAGAAAATAGGAAAATATGAGTTTTATTTAAGTATCCAGTACTTATTCTTTGCAACATAATATAAGTTGTATAGTATTCATTCAAATGTTACACAGTAATCTTACTGCTGTGTAAAATACAAAATACAATCAATGTATTCTAATAATGAGGGTGTATAAAAAGATAAAGAATACAAAATGAAAACATATTATGCACATCATGCAAGCCAGTGTCAATTTGACCAAATAAAGCATTCATAATATTGATAAAAAAAAATGTACATATACAGTATATTCAGCAAAAGCTAATTGTTCTAAATATATGGACACTAATAAAATGTAAATAATATACAGCACTCACATTGCATTGGTACATAGGGCTAAATTTTAGATCTGACAGGACAAGTAATCCAACTCAGTGTGGGTATAAACGATTCCGACAATATGGAACTAGTGGGCCAATATGACCTACATTATTATGATCCCAGACATAAAGCATTTAACTATCAATGTATATTTATAGTAATGGCTTAGGGCAATGGTTCCCAACCGTTTTTAGCCACAAACATAAAATCTGGGATATATCCTGGGGTTGGAAACTGCTGTCTTAGAGGGTTATAATAATACTAATTTTTATATACGATCAAATAGAAAAGTAGATACTTCTATTAACTATCATTTTTTAAAAAGATGGTTTTAAAACATGCTTATGTTATTTTGTAAAATTTTCTTTTCTTTCTATTTCACTGGAGAATTTATATTAATTTGATGAATAATTGGAAGAATTATTATGGTGATTTTCTCCACATCCATTTATTACAAGTATTTCGAGTGGAATAATATCAACAGAAGAGAAACTACCATAGGTCTTATAAATGGGAGAGAAACTACCATAGGTCTTATAAATGGTAGAGAAACTACCATAGGTCTTATAAATGGGAGAGAAACTACCATAAGGTCTTATAAATGGGAGAGAAACTACCATAAGGTCTTATAAATGGGAGAGAAACTACCATAGGTCTTATAAATGGGAGAGAAACTACCATAGGTCTTATAAATGGGAGAGAAACTACCATAGGTCTTATAAATGGGAGAGAAACTACCATAGGTCTTATAAATGGGAGAGAAACTACCATAGGTCTTATAAATGGGAGAGAAACTACCATAGGTCTTATAAATGGGAGAGACACCATCAGCTCTAATTAGTTACATAAATGAAAGTTGCCTCCCTTAACATCAAAGAACTAGTGGTTCCTAACCTACAAGGTTGTAAAGGCATTCTGAAGGGTTGCCAAAAATTATTTTAGGTTGGCAAAACTTATTAAAATGTGTAAACTGTGTTGTGAGGCTCAAAAAAATGGTTGGGAACCACTGAAAAAGACTTCAAAAGCCAGTAGTTCTTGACTTTAACCAAGTCTAAACGAGAGTTAATGTTATTAGTAATATAAATAATAAACTCTATGTACTTTAACCAAGACAAAAATGTTCTAGGTCTCATTAACATCAACAACCAGAAATGAGCTCATGAATCATGGAAAAAATGGTCTAATAATCATGCTGTGTACCAAACGGATTTGTCACGAAATTAAGGTGTAGCATGATTAAAATGACATGGTAAAGTTATATTTACAAGGAAAAAGTAGACATGATTGTTGATTGTCATACATTTTGTGGGATAAAATTGATTCAAAGTTCACAGCTACATTCATAAAAAGCTTTACACTTTCACTAAACACAATGGTTTATTGTATCTTCTGAAAACATTAAAATCGTTGACATAATGACAATTCATAGGTATTGGAAATCGAGTAGAAAAGGAAATTTCTGAGTATTTGCCTTGTTTAGAACAAGTTTTGACAGAATCATGTTTTTGTGGTTTGATATGTACTGCAAATTTGGCATTTGAGTCATTTGAAAATGTACAAAAACTCTACGCAAGAACAGTGCTAGAAATCTAAGGGGACATGATGAATGATAAATCCATAAGGATGTTTGCAAATAAACAGAATATGTGATAGTTTTTTTTAAGTAATGTGATTTAAAAAGCACACAAAACAAAAACAAAAACATAACAGTACTACTGCCATGTGGTACCTAGCACTCCATTATTTTTAAAGAGTCAAAGATCCACACCTTTACTTCTAGAACTATTAAGTTCCAATGTTTCTCCCTAACATCACACAATTTATACAACTCACATGACTTTCACTTTCAAGGTGTTTTATTTGTAAAGAATTAATTAATATAAACACATTTGAATATATTCGACATTAGAAAATATTTTGGGTATGATGATATTCATTCCGTGCCATTTCAATTCCATCTCATGCATTGTCTTTTGTCACATGCATTTACCAGTGATACTCGCCAAAAGGAATGATTTCACTGATGTAGATCTTGAGATAAAATGACACACAAAATCTCATCTTGCTTGCTTCAGTTCTTTGGCCCCTGCAAGAATTCTGTCGATATGATCTCTGTTCTTGATCCCCATATCTTCTAGGTCCTTTCTGGAGAGATCCGCAATGAATCTTATGTCATCCCAACCACTGCAGACAAAATTGTCAATGTAAACACCCAGATTGAGACCTGTTAGCCATTCCTGTAGTGTGCGGGGTCTGGAAATTATGTCCTGGAAAAAAAAAGACATTAACATAGTGAATTTGTTTAATGTTTGTTGATCATGGGATATAGATCAAATGAGGACATGTTTAACTGCTCCAGTGGCCTAGTGGTCAGAGTGTCCGCATCAGAAGCAGGAGGTTGTTGGTTTGAGCCCCAGCCAAGTCATACCAAAAGACTTACAAAAAATGGTACTAACAGCTACCTTGCTTGGTGTTAGAGGTTAGTGTTAGGAATGGTTGTCGTTGTGTCAGGATAATGTGACTGGGTGGGACATCATGCTACATGTATGCGGCATGATGCCCCAGTGCCAGACATCACAATAAACTGCCACATTGCAGACATCATAGCGATATGACTGAAAAAATGTTAAAGCTATGTTAAAAATCCCAATCACACACACACATGTAAAAGTTGATGTGTTTTCTAATGGGATGTGACCAATACAACATTCAGCCTATGCATTAATTTATGTAAATGTCAAATACAAAACACATTATTGAATGTATTACATAAAGGTAATACAAATAAAAGCTGTCAATATACAAGTATATTTCAAACTAGTTTTCTCTTCATTTGATACTAATTGGCATTGTTTATTTTCTCTCAGTGTAAATCCTATTCAAAGACAACAGGTCACACTATAGAGATAGATTTCACTTATATGTGAAATCTGATTTTGTTTCAACCACCCCCACCCCCATGTTGAAACATTTCCTCAGGCCTGCGGATGACGAAATAAATGGGTAGTACCGCATCAGTGCTAGATGAGCCATAAACAGAGGAATTTTTTCATATGCAAATAACAATGCCTGTCCAACAATAATGGGCCATAACATAGTAATATAAAAACATAAACTGCTGGCAAATTCATGCAAAAATTTAATAAAATTAAAATATAAATTCACATGAAATACACTGATTTCTCACACTACACATGTAAATAAACTAAATTCTGACAAAGAAAAAGATGGACCACCACTCCAATATTAATAATATTATACTTTAACAATACTTTTCATTGGAATAGATGGCTGAAAATTAAACTTGTCCTAGATCTCATCACTATAAAACTACATACAAACCAGAATTGACCTCAAATATTAATTAGTGAAGTTCTGCTTAAAAAAAAATGGAAAATTAGGGAGCATAACTTCTCTATAATAAAAATAGAAATGGAATGCAAATGATGTATCATTAATAATTAATATAAAGTGCATTATCAAATTTAGCTGAAATCACTGAACCCTGGTTACAGTTATGCTGCAGAAACCAAGAAGAGCCACTCAGGGGCCTTTACTCTTTTAAAGAATGCAGAAGAACACTGAAAATGTTCTAGGTCTCATTAACATCAATAACCGGAAATAAGTTCATGGATCATGGACAAATACTACTTACAGTGTAGGGAGTTGTATTATCATTGTCTTTGCATTCATAATTTTACTAACATTTGCTGGCATCGCTGCTACGTTTTACTGGTTGAAGTAATTTAGATAATAATGATGAAAATGAGTTTCCAATATCTTCCCTGTATCATCAACTGTTCCAAGCGCTTTATCTTTACAATTTTTTTTTCATTTCTAACTGCTTTGCAATTGAAATCGCTTTTGGAGCAATTCTGCTAAATAAACCTGACACACCATCACTATGTCTATTGCAGAGTAAACAGGCGATCATGAATTCATCTCTCTGACATTTGCAATAGTACCCTGAATATTGTTTATGATCATTAGTTTTTGTCACTGATCTAATAATTATGGTGTGAGAACATACAGAGTAAGTTTCTATGATAAATATCAGTTCTTTTACAAGTGCACAATAAATGTCTGTTCATTATTTTACCAGTATTGTTGGAAGATCCCCATAGCTTCATTGATAATTTCATGAGAATAATAACAAGCCTGTAACACTGTTTAAAATTATTATCACTGCATTTGGCTCATGGACCACTGTTATTTATAGGTAAATATAAACTAATAATATAAAGGTAACCTAGCTTTGGAGAAAAAAATAGTATGTCTCCCACCTCCATGAAACCTGATATAAAATGAAACCAAATGGTGTGGCTACAAACTTTGCAACTTTCAGGGGATGTAACACTGGCACAGGGGAAAAATGCTGGTTTACTTTCACCACTGCTACCAATACTGTCATGTAGCTGACAGACTATTCAATAAAAATGGTTGAGTTCTAGTGTCCATAGTGATGTCAAATTAGATCCATAACTATGCTAAAATGAAGCATGTTAAAATGGGAGACTGCTGCATTAATAGTTTCTTATGTCAAGAAATAATAGCAGACCAAGGATGTTCTCTTGTGGAACACCCATTCCAATTAGTCTCCATTATGAGTAATTTAAAGCTGCATGTTTCTTTCTGTTAGGACAGTAGCTGTTTAGGCAGCTTAAAATGCTCACACAAATACTATGTCCTTCATTCCACAACTGTACCACAGGTTTTGCTTATCAATTTCTAGGAGCATGGAAATGATATATAGAATGATTTTTTTTTTTAAACAAAACTTTTGGTTGATATAAAAGACAAGATATCAGCTTTACCTCCACATGGGTATATTAATGACCACTGACGCTTAAAATTGTGTGCAAGGAAAAGAGTTTGTATCATTAGCTAGTTGAAGAGAAAGTTAGATTTATATGTATTGTTGATCAGAATGCATTATCATTATTTTATAACCTACGCCTCTGAAAGACTTTTTCTCTGGTAGAGGTGGCGGCAGTTCACTTGGTGGTCGTGTTAAGGGTCGAGGGGGAGCAGAGGGAGTCCTTAACTCTGGATTTCCCTGTCGGTAGCTTTGTCCCATGACTGGAATAGATCGTCGTGGAGGTAAATATGGCTGAATTGTTTCATAAGTCGATGATGTTGGTTTCATCGCCAAACCTCCACCTGGCAATGGTTGTGGAGGTCGCTCATCTATGCTGATCATCTTGTGTAGCTGTAAACAGAAAGTATGAAGTATTGGCAAACAAAAGGAATTTTAAGACTATACAAAATATTTTACAGACACGTGAGGAACAAATTTATTAAAACATTTTCAGCATAAATAAAACTTGAGCAAAGATCTTGTTGCATGTTAGTCAATCATGTTAAAGCAAATTAAGGAAAATCTTTTAATATGGTTGCTACTCTTAAATAAACTCCTGTCTGAGTTCGAGTTAACCTTTTTCTGTTTCATTTACATAATGTATATCTCTTCAACAGCCATCTCCCTTATTCAGGAATATGTGACTTTCACTGTCAGTTGCAGAGGCATCACATTCATGTCTTGTTTATTCATTTATAAGACATTGCTTATTCATTTATAAGACAATGTTTATTCATTTATAAGACATTGCTTATTCATTTATAAGACATTGCACTAGAATAACAATATCAAATTGTATGCATCTATCCTGAGACAGCCCAAGTAGCAAACAAAATTAGACAGGAAACCATATGTAACTATACAGAAACATTCTAAGTAGAAAATATTAAACTGTATACCATGTGTCTATGCAATAATGGCAAAGGACTATGAAAACTGTATCCATCATGAAATATAACATGGACTGGGTGTTAACTCAGATGATAACCTTTACCAAATATGAAATACCGGTAGCAATGACAGCTTAAAAAACTCGGAATCTGAATTTTAAAAAATAGCACATCTTCAATGTTTTATTTAACAATATTTTCCCATTATGTCATGTGCCAAAGTCTATCAAGAAAGGACTGCAAAGGAATTGTAATTCTCTAATATTGATGCCTTGTGTATCCCAAGTAAATTTTTCATCAATGTCAATTTTTCATCAAGGTATAATCTCAATCAGCTGTTTCTATTTTGACGAGTAAATTTGACAAGTCAAAATAGAGAATGAAACTGACCAGTTTTCCAAGCATATGATGTAAGACCTTATTGGAGAATGCCTCTCTATCAGCATTATATAAACAGTAAATAAGCACATGCTTTCATTCATAGTGGAGAAGTTGGGGTTGGAGTCCATAAGTACCAACTGCATTATATGCTGCACCATGCTCTAGTGCAATGAGCACTTTTGCACTTACTGATCTATGGTAAGAGAACTTACTGATCTATGGTAAGAGCACTTACTGATCTATGGTACGAGCACTTACTGATCTATGGTAAGAGCACTTACTGATCTATGGTAAGAGCACTTACTGATCTATGGTAAGAGCACTTACTGATCTATGGTAAGAGCACTTACTGATCTATGGTAAGAGCATTTACTGACCTATGGTAAGAGCACTTACTGATCTATGGTAAGAGCACTTACTGATCTATGGTAAGAGCACTTACTGATCTATGGTAAGAGCATTTACTGATCTATGGTAAGAGCACTTACTGATCTATGGTAAGAGCACTTACTGATCTATGGTATGAGCACTTACTGATCTATGGTAAGAGCATTTACTGATCTATGGTATGAGCACTTACTGATCTATGGTAAGAGCGAGAACCCCAGTAAGACCTAACTTTGGTGCAGCAGGAATGACAAAATTCAATCACTGTTTGAGGGTGGGTGGATGGGAGTGAATAGTATTTTAGACAGGATATAAAGGTATAATACTAAACTTTTTGCTGTTTTCTTTCAACCAATATTGTCATACATTTGGCAAACCAATTTAAGAACAATCATTGAATTCTTGTAATTGTGTCAACACCAAATTAGATCTGAAATCAAGCTATAATGAAGCGTGTAATAATGGATGACAGTGGCCTTTGTAGTTTGTTATATCAAGGAATATTAGCAGACCTAGGATATTTCTTATGGAACACCTGCTCCAATTACTCTTCATTCCAAATAATTTACAGTTACATGCTGCTTTCTGTTAGAAAAGGTAGTTGTTTATGCAGTTTAAAATTCTCCCTCTGGTGCCCACATGGTCCTTAATGCCACAACACAGGTTATACTTATGCAACATCAAAAAAACTATTGTTCTGATTTTTTTGCATGATAAAATATGTCCTACAGTACTGTAGACCATTTTAAAAGTGGCAAATTTGGGTTGCCTTATACAAGAGAAGATGCCAGCTTGACTTCCATACAAGTAAATTTATGACCACTGAGGCTACAAACTGTGTGCCAACTAACTAGTCAAAATAAAAATGAAACTGGTCAAGCATCTGATGTTAAAGATTAATGTAATCTTGTAATGCAATGTAATGTAATGTAACAAATTAATGTAATCTTGTAATGTAATGTAACAGATTAATGTAATCTTGTAATGTAGTGTAATGTAATAGATTAACAAAATCTTGTAATGTAATGTAATGTAACATTAATGTAATCTTGTAATGTAGTGTAATGTAACAGATTAATGTAATCTTGTAATGAAGTATAATGTAACAGATAAATGCAATCTTGTAATGTAGTGTAATGTAACAGAATAATGTAATATTGTAATGTAGTGTAATGTAACAGATTAAAAAAATCTTGTAATGTAATGTAACAGATTAATCTAATCTTGTAATGTAATGTAACAGCTTAATGTAATCTTGTAATATAACAGATTAACATAATCTTGTAATGTAACAGATTAATGTAATGTGCCTCATGGTTCCCTTCAAGCCAAATTTTCATGATATTTCTTGCAATAAAACAAAGCCTGCACTTCTTTTAGTGACCAACACTGACTGTATCCTACAAAAGCCTGCACTTCTTTTAGTGACCAACACTGACTGTATCCTACAAAAGCCTGCACTTCTTTTAGTGACCAACATTAAATTTACAAAAGCCTGCACTTTTTTTAGTGACCAACACTAAATCTACAAAAGCCTGCACTTCTTTTAGTGACCAACACTAAATCTACAAAAGCCTGCACTTCTTTTAGTGACCAACACTAAATTTACAAAAGCCTGCACTTCTTTTAGTGACCAACACTAAATTTACAAAAGCCTGCACTTCTTTTAGTGACCAACACTAAATTTACAAAAGCCTGCACTTCTTTTAGTGACCAACACTAAATTTACAAAAGCCTGCACTTCTTTTAGTGACCAACACTGTATCCTACAAAAGTGGTATGAGTACTCCCTCTCTTCTTATTGCCATCATCATGAACAATGGAAGAACGAGTTCAACTTTGATGTGCAATGAGATTTGGGTCCAAAGCTCATGTACCTAATTAAATCATATCACACTATTCTACAATAAAATGAGTGAATTCCTCAAAAAACTTATTAAATAATAGTACACTGAAGATTTTGACACATAACAAGAACAATATCTAGGTAAAACAAAACGTGATTGCAGATTCAAAATCAAAGAGAACTTTTATGTTCACATGCCTTAAAGAGACAACAATTGCATGACACTTCAATCTAACAGACAACTCTGCTTAACATATTCAACAACTTACTTTCTGTATTTGCTTATAAATCAAGTCAAACTGTAAACAACAAAGATTCTAACATTGTAGCATAATAAACTTGCATATCAGGGTCTGTGTTGTTTGTAATATTAATTACTCCTAACAAATTCCACAGACCATGATCTACTAGCATATCAGATCTCGATCTGTGTTGTTTATACTATTAATTACTCCTAACAAATTTCACAGACCTTGATCTACTAGCACATCAGATATGGGTCTGTGTTGTTTGCAGATGGATTTGTCTCTTAAATGAGTATATATGGTAATACTGAAATTCTGACCAAAATCAAATTTTTCTTTTTGTTGGTTTTAATGGTACTTTTAACACATTATTGGTTATATCATTCCCAGGATCAAGGAACTAACTGCCTTTATGAAGGAAACACTTGACCTTGGTATGACCTACAAACCTTGGATGATGAATCTGATACTCAATTAACTGTGCTGAATTATCTCCCCTGATCAAAAAATCTGAATGCAGCACAAATGCATCAACAGAAAAATGTATCGTAAATATAGTTCCCACACTTGTTACATATAACCCAGTCAGATTTCCAGTCATTTTTCCCTCCCAAATGTGGCATCTCTGGGAAAGGTAAACTGCAACTCTATGAAATTTCACCTGCAATATAATCTATTCATTTCCGAATCAATTTCATTCCCATCAATAACTCCAAGGTTTTGTAGCATGTTTGAAAATATACAACTTAATACTGACCCTTGTGTCTGTAGGTGGTGCTTCTTCAGTAATGAACTCTATTTCATGGTAATCCCCATTTACCTCCTCTGGGTTCACCAGGGTAATGAGTGGCATGTATTGTTTAATGGTATTGTCTGCATTCACTACACTCTTGCTCAGTGTAGTATCCAAGCTGTTTTCATGTTTGATAATGTCCGAAAAAAAAATCTCAGGGTCATGGTATTCCGTATCCAGTGTTACTACCTCTACAAAACAACATATATGTTAAAAATTACACAGTATCCTTGAAGTCATAGTAATAGCGTACAGGCATCAAACCAAAGATATCTGTTACGTGGTCAAAATCTTTGTCAAATGCAAGAGATGGCAAAGGATGAGATATTTATAGTGAGAACCCCTAAATGGAATTTGTCTTTTAACCCCAAAATGTTTTGTTGTTTTTTTGTCTATTTTACACAGATGGAAGATGTAATAAGAAACCCATTAAATAGAAAGATGCCAACACAAGATGGAACAATAATACATATATACATACATATATATATATATATATATATATATATATATATATATATATATATATATATATATATATATACACACATATATACACACATAATTATCTTGATTATGTCAGTGGGTGTACAAATATCATCAACATAACCTGGTTTTGAGATATCAGGGTTGACAAATTCACTGCAGAACAATGAGTATGCATCTAACAATGAGTATTGCTTGTCAAAAAAAAACGGCATTTCTAATGTACAATAAAAATCACTAATTCATACTAATGTACAATAAAAATCACTAATTCATACTAAATGTCCATCAATTAGGTCTTATATATCTGAGGTTGTCAGATTGTAATAAATTAATATCAATTTTCAAAAACAAACGAGTGAAATAAAATGTTGCTGCTAAAATTTCACAGTAAAAGAAAAAAAAAATGATTAAATAGTAATAAATGTGAGAAGAAACCAGATAAATGACAAACACTAAAGCAACAAGACTGAAAATAACACATATTCCGGTACATTTAATAAAATCAGACATATCAATGGGGTCTTTTGGGGGTTTCAAACTGCCATATTAGTTTTGGATGTTTTAAATTAAATATCACAAACACAAGGCTCACGCATTCATTTCTGTGAAAAGGTAACCTAAACTATGAGACCTAAATTTTCATGTACTAGAAAGATAAATTACATACCATAGGATTTTTTGGAATGGTGTCTTGAAAAGTTAGCACGTTTATCACTGGTCTGCACATGCATCTTTCCCCTTTGGAAAAAAGTATTCATGAAGCAAAAATACTCTATATTCTCAATCCCAATTCAAAGATTACAGAAATGATTGCAATTTCACACTAATAATAATAACAACAGTAATATTATTATTATTATTATTACTATTATTATTAATAAAAATGTTTTTACGTTAAGTAGGTAATTAAATTAGTTAAGCACAACTAACCTCCTTTGTAGCTCTCTCTCTCTCTCTCTCTCTCTATATATATATATATATATATATATATATATATATATATATATATATATATACACACGCACACACACACACTCGCACAATGCATATACAAAAGTCACGAAACTGACTGGCTAGTATTTCCTGAAATTCAGGATAATTCCATTTGTTCTGTTTAACTATCTCTGATATTCTTTGGCAATAACAAGGTTAACAAATTAGCTGCATTAGTAGGACATATTGGATGTCAACATAGCACCTTTTTATTTGTGACTAACAAGGCATCATAAAAATTTTACTGGTGGAAAATCCATTCTGACATGATATTTTAGACATACAATGATACCGAAAGTTTCAAGATGAATGACATGGTGACCATAGATTAGCATATTAGATGGCACCAGTAGGATCATCTAGATTTTCATTTGAAGCTGTTTAGAAATAATCCCATATTGATATAACCATCAATTCAGGACGAGTAGTGAAAAAGTTATTTTCCAAAAGGTCACTTTTGTGGCCATATTGGATATCAGATTAACACCACTTTAAATTTTGACCAACAGAACATTAGAAGTAATCTTCTGGTGAAACCCCATTCCAATATTACTTTTTAATAAGGAGAATTAGCAAAAACAAGAAAATCAAGATGGTCTCAAATTGGTCCTATTTTCATTTCAGACAAACAACAAGACGTCATTAGAAGGGAAACCATAGCAGCCATGTCCAGCTGTCATCAATTTTCATTAAGGACCAACAACAAGACATCATTAGAAGGGAAACAGTAGCAGCCATGTCCAGGTGTCATCAATTTTCATTACGGACAAACAACAAGACATCATTAGAAGAGGGAAACCATAGCAGCCATGTCCAAATGTCATCATTTTTCATTAAGGACAAACAGCAAGACATCATTAGAAGAGGGAAACCATAGCAGCCATGTCCAAATGTCATCAATTTTCATTAAGGACAAACAGCAAGACATCATTAGAAGGGAAACCATAGCAGCCATGTCCAAGTGTCATCATTTTTCATTAAGGACAAACAGCAAGACATCATTAGAAGAGGGAAACCATAGCAGCCATGTCCAAATGTCATCATTTTTCATTACGGACAAACAACAAGACATCATTAGAAGAGGGAAACCATAGCAGCCATGTCCAAGTGTCATCATTTTTCATTAAGGACAAACAGCAAGACATCATTAGAAGAGGGAAACCATAGCAGCCATGTCCAAATGTCATCATTTTTCATTACGGACAAACAGCAAGACATCATTAGAAGGGAAACCATAGCAGCCACGTCCAAGTGTCATCAATTTTCATTAAGGACAAACAACAAGACATCATTAGAAGGGAAACCATAGCAGCCATGTCCAGGTGTCATCAATTTTCATTACGGACAAACAACAAGACATCATTAGAAGAGGGAAACCATAGCAGCCATGTCCAAGTGTCATCATTTTTCATTAAGGACAAACAACAAGACATCATTAGAAGCAGAAACCATAGCAGCCATGTCCAGTTGTCATCATTTTTCATTAAGGACAAACAACAAGACATCATTAGAAGGGAAACCATAGCAGCCATGTCCAGCTGTCATCATTTTTCATTATGGACAAACAACAAGACATCATTAGAAGAGGGAAACCATAGCAGCCATGTCCAAGTGTCATCATTTTTCATTAAGGACAAACAACAAGACATCATTAGAAGGGAACCCATAGCAGCCATGTCCAGGTGTCATCAATTTTCATTAAGGACAAACAGCAAGACATCATTAGAAGAGGGAAACCATAGCAGCCATGTCCAGCTGTCATCAATTTTCATTACGGACAAACAACAAGACATCATTAGAAGAGGGAAACCATAGCAGCCATGTCCAAGTGTCATCATTTTTCATTTAGGACAAACAACAAGACATCATTAGAAGGGAAACCATAGCAGCCATGTCCAGGTGTCATCAATTTTCATTAAGGACAAACAGCAAGACATCATTAGAAGAGGGAAACCATAGCAGCCATGTCCAGCTGTCATCAATTTTCATTAAGGACAAACAACAAGACATCATTAGAAGAGGGAAACCATAGCAGGCATGTCCAGCTGTCATCAATTTTCATTAAGGACAAACATCAAGACATCATTAGAAGGGAAATCATAGCAGCATTGTCCAGTTGTCATCATTTTTCATTAAGGACAAACAGCAAGACATCATTAGAAGAGGGAAACCATAGCAGCCATGTCCAGGTGTCATCAATTTTCATTAAGGGCCAACTAGACCATGGAATAAATATGTGAGTATGTAATCCTCCAAGCAGTTTAGAAGGAGTAGCAATAAATAACTTTGCTAATGGATGGTCAGATGACAGAGGATAGAAAGAGAACTGACCATCCCCATAAGCTCTTCCAGTCTAAGACCAGTAGAGTTAAAAACAAAAATACTAACAGTTGTATTAGTACAAAAAATATCTGCATATTTGGTTCTTGAAAACAACTATTTACAAGTAAACACATCTGCAAATATATATTAAAATACATTACGAAAAGAAGATTTAACTGCATGTTTTCTTTCAAATCTCTAATAACTTTAATCGAACTCTTCATCTGCACATAACAGTTATTAACCATTCCTGCTTTGCTATATAGTATCTTGTAATCTAAAATGTGGCATGTATTCAAGCTTATGTCCATTTTCAATTATGTCATAAAACATTATTAGGTTCAAACTTAGCTACACTGATACAGATGGTATAGAGAAATACAAAAAGAGTAATCAATGTTATAAATTAGATTCAACTTGAGTTTGTTATACATAAGAAAATATCTGAAGTAATCTAGACCAAAATTAATGAAGCAATAGCACAAAAAAAAAACAGTATGGGATAATCGATTTGCAAACATTAGGCTGGATGGTCTGTTTTAAATTGCACTTCCAACAGATTATTGATTAAATCATATCAATGAAAAAAAGAGCTCAATACTTTTCCCAAATACATAGCTGGCTGGGTCAGGTACTGAACCTGACACCCTGGATTACAGGTCAAACACTCAACCAAGTGAGGTACTGTGGCTTCCTCATTTGAAACCAGTATCATTACATCTTTTGCACTGAGTAAGATTATTAATCTATTCTTAAAGATTAAATGCAACTAATAAATATAAAATAATTTTTTATTCTGTAACTAACATACTTGATAAAACCAGTTTCTTCCCCATAGTGAGACAGAACATAGCTGAACTCCTTTGGATGTGGGCTGAACATATCCTTCAATGGAAGTACACACTCTCCTGAAAATAACGGAAACAAACAAATGTTACATTACTGTTTCTGTTTAGATACAAAGAAAACCACAAATAATTCTGTAAATTCTTCATTACTTAGTGTTAACAAAATGACTGTAAGGTCTTGTTAAAGAAACATCTTGTTAATTTTACTGGAGTTTAAAACCTGCAAGTCACCACCTGCTAACCAAAAAGCACCAAGTTTTAACTAGTTCAAAAAATTGCCAAAAAATGTCAAAATGGCATAATATTATATAAATATAATCAGGTGATGTATATACAAACAAGCATGCTTGAAGGTTTTTTTTCTATGTCAAGTGGTGTTTTCTTCACTACCATTAACACATTAACCCCTAGCGACGACTTTACTGGGCATGAGGTAGTAGCCTACTTCCAAGGTCTGTAGCGTCAAGGTCATACATGATACACTAAAGTGGTTGGTATCATTGAAAAGCAGACAGATGCAGCTCTACAATGATAGCATGTAATCTGGACATTTTAATTGCATTACAAAATGCAGAGGGAAAAACCGAAGATTTTGGACCCCTTCTTTTTCACCCAAAAATCGCCCATGGTTGGATTCCGAATTTGTGTCCAGATTTTAGACTTTATGACCTCAGATCTACGACAGACCAGTCTGAAACACACACAGACAGGTGAATCTGTGCAAAAAGTAGTATAAGGTGGACATTTTGAATAAAGTCTTCTCCATAGGAAAATTATGTTAATTAAGCAAAAAAAAAAAAAAAAAAAAAAAAATGGCCAATTATGGCCCTTCTGCCGTCTGCTCATGCGCCAGCAGACTAGCCAATGAAAATCATTTTCTTTAGCATTAGTAGCCATTTGTCTAACGGAATATGTTTGGAAATCGATGTATTACGATGTATTCAGAAATAGTCGCCAAAATGTGTTTCCTACTCGCATTTCATGCGAAAACAGCAAAAACCTGCAGGGGTTAATGTGTTAATTGGGTTTTTCATTTTCACTCTTAAACATAAGGTGTGAATGACAATCTAATAGCAAGACTAAGTTTGGAAGGCTGCTATGATTTTGTTAATAATACTCAACCCCTGGTACTTACACATGCTCCCCCCCATCAATTACTTGGTCCTTATTGTGGTATATTAAAAGAAAGTAAGCATCCCTGACGATTTCTGATATTATTCTTGAGAAATATTGAATGTTTTGGCACCATTTTCTATTTAGAACTAACCAGACATCATAAGAAGTCTTTGGGAGATAACTTCATGTCAATACGATTCTTGTTCAGTGATTGCAAGATTTTCAAGATGGCCATCATAGTAGCCATATTGGATGGCAGATCAGGATCATTTTCATTTAGAGTCTTTCAGAATTCTCATATCGATATTACCATCTATTTAGATGAAGCAAGATAGCTGCCACAGCAGTAATTCTGGATTTCTGAACAGCACCTTTTTCATGTAGGATGAACAAAATATCCTAAATGAAAACCCCATGTTGATATCCAGTCACAGTGAGTAGTAATAACAAATATCATAAATGAAAACCCCATGTTGATATCCAGTCACAGTGAGTAGTAATAACAAAATATCCTAAATGAAAACCCCATGTTGATATCCAGTCACAGTGAGTAGTAATAACAAATATCCTAAATGAAAACCCCATGTTGATATCCAGTCACAGTGAGTAGTAATAACAAATATCATAAATGAAAACCCCATGTTGATATCCAGTCACAGTGAGTAGTAATAACAAAATATCCTAAATGAAAACCCCATGTTGATATCCAGTCACAGTGAGTAGTAATAACAAATATCCTAAATGAAAACCCCATGTTGATATCCAGTCACAGTGAGTAGTAATAACAAATATCATAAATGAAAACCCCATGTTGATATCCAGTCACAGTGAGTAGTAATAATAAATATCCTAAATGAAAACCCCATGTTGATATCCAGTCACAGTGAGTAGTAATAACAAATATCATAAATGAAAACCCCATGTTGATATCCAGTCACAGTGAGTAGTAATAACAAATATCCTAAATGAAAACCCCATGTTGATATCCAGTCACAGTGAGTAGTAATAACAAATATCCTAAATGAAAACCCCATGTTGATATCCAGTCACAGTGAGTAGTAATAACAAAATATCCTAAATGAAAACCCCATGTTGATATCCAGTCACAGTGAGTAGTAATAACAAAATATCCTAAATGAAAACCCCATGTTGATATCCAGTCACAGTGAGTAGTAATAACAAATATCATAAATGAAAACCCCATGTTGATATCCAGTCACAGTGAGTAGTAATAACAAAATATCCTAAATGAAAACCCCATGTTGATATCCAGTCACAGTGAGTAGTAATAACAAAATATCCTAAATGAAAACCCCATGTTGATATCCAGTCACAGTGAGTAGTAATAACAAATATCCTAAATGAAAACCCCATGTTGATATCCAGTCACAGTGAGTAGTAATAACAAATATCATAAATGAAAACCCCATGTTGATATCCAGTCACAGTGAGTAGTAATAATAAATATCCTAAATGAAAACCCCATGTTGATATCCAGTCACAGTGAGTAGTAATAACAAATATCATAAATGAAAACCCCATGTTGATATCCAGTCACAGTGAGTAGTAATAACAAATATCCTAAATGAAAACCCCATGTTGATATCCAGTCACAGTGAGTAGTAATAACAAATATCCTAAATGAAAACCCCATGTTGATATCCAGTCACAGTGAGTAGTAATAACAAAATATCCTAAATGAAAACCCCATGTTGATATCCAGTCACAGTGAGTAGTAATAACAAAATATCATAAATGAAAACCCCATGTTGATATCCAGTCACAGTGAGTAGTAATAACAAAATATCCTAAATGAAAACCCCATGTTGATATCCAGTCACAGTGAGTAGTAATAACAAATATCATAAATGAAAACCCCATGTTGATATCCAGTCACAGTGAGTAGTAATAACAAAATATCCTAAATGAAAACCCCATGTTGATATCCAGTCACAGTGAGTAGTAATAACAAATATCCTAAATGAAAACCCCATGTTGATATCCAGTCACAGTGAGTAGTAATAACAAATATCATAAATGAAAACCCCATGTTGATATCCAGTCACAGTGAGTAGTAATAATAAATATCCTAAATGAAAACCCCATGTTGATATCCAGTCACAGTGAGTAGTAATAACAAATATCATAAATGAAAACCCCATGTTGATATCCAGTCACAGTGAGTAGTAATAACAAATATCCTAAATGAAAACCCCATGTTGATATCCAGTCACAGTGAGTAGTAATAACAAATATCCTAAATGAAAACCCCATGTTGATATCCAGTCACAGTGAGTAGTAATAACAAATATCATAAATGAAAACCCCATGTTGATATCCAGTCACAGTGAGTAGTAATAACAAATATCCTAAATGAAAACCCCATGTTGATATCCAGTCACAGTGAGTAGTAATAACAAATATCATAAATGAAAACCCCATGTTGATATCCAGTCACAGTGAGTAGTAATAACAAATATCCTAAATGAAAACCCCATGTTGATATCCAGTCACAGTGAGTAGTAATAACAAAATATCCTAAATGAAAACCCCATGTTGATATCCAGTCACAGTGAGTAGTAATAACAAATATCCTAAATGAAAACCCCATGTTGATATCCAGTCACAGTGAGTAGTAATAACAAATATCATAAATGAAAACCCCATGTTGATATCCAGTCACAGTGAGTAGTAATAACAAATATCATAAATGAAAACCCCATGTTGATATCCAGTCACAGTGAGTAGTAATAACAAAATATCCTAAATGAAAACCCCATGTTGATATCCAGTCACAGCGAGTAGTAATAACAATATCCTAAATGAAAACCCCATGTTGATATCCAGTCACAGCGAGTAGTAATAACAAGATTTTCAATAAGAAAGCAATGGTTGCTATAATATAAATAATGGAATCTCAAGATAGGTGGTCTCTCATAACACTATTTAATGAATAAATCTGTGCATGGAGAATCTGGTCTATCAAAACAGGTGGGCTCTCATAGCAGTGGTCTCTCAAGACCGGTTTTACTGTAATATAAAATATAAAATACTAACAAGCTTATCCCTTATGACAACTTCACAGTAACATTGCATCCTCTCATACCTGGGTATGATCACAAATCAATTAAATATGTACAAGTTTTTTTATAATTACTAACATTTTCACTTTAGATCTTGTCTCATTAAAACCAAGTACAATATGATTTCACATTATTTAATAATGTATTTTTGTGTTGTAATTCACTGTCTTCACAATGATTTGTTGGAATATCCCTCATTATAAGGCCCCTCACTTATACTGCCAGTAACTTTCATACATCCCATACCAAGCATTTTTTATGGAGAGGATTCTAGAGATTATCTACAAACCATAGGACTATTTATGGAGAGGACTCTAGAGATTATCTACAAACTTAAGAACTATTTATGGAGAGGACTCTAGAGATTATCTACAAACCATAAGACTATTTATGGAGAGGACTCTAAAGATTATCTATAAACGATATGACTATTTATGGAGAGGACTCTAGAGATTATCTACAAACCATAAGACTCTTTATGGAGAGGACTCTAAAGATTATCTATAAATGATATGACTATTTATGGAGAGGACTCTAGAGATTATCTACAAACTAAAGAACTATTTATGGAGAGGACTCTAGAGATTATCTACAAACTATATTTATGGAGAGGACTCTAGAGATTATCTACAAACCATAGCACTCTTTATGGAAAGGACTCTAGAGATTATCTACAAACTAAAGAACTATTTATGGAGAGGACTCTAGAGATTATCTACAAACTATAGGACTATTTATGGAGAGGACTCGAGAGCTTATCTACAAACCATAGGACTCTTTATGGAGAGGACTCAATAGACCATAAGACTCTTTATGTAGAGGACTCTAAAGATTATCTACAAACCATAGGACTATTTATGGAGAGGACTCTAGAGATTATCTACAAACCATAAGACTCTTTATGGAGAGGACTCTAAAGATTATCTATAAATGATATGACTATTTATGGAGAGGACTCTAGAGATTATCTACAAACTAAAGAACTATTTATGGAGAGGACTCTAGAGATTATCTACAAACTATATTTATGGAGAGGACTCTAGAGATTATCTACAAACCATAGCACTCTTTATGGAAAGGACTCTAGAGATTATCTACAAACTAAAGAACTATTTATGGAGAGGACTCTAGAGATTATCTACAAACTATAGGACTATTTATGGAGAGGACTCGAGAGCTTATCTACAAACCATAGGACTCTTTATGGAGAGGACTCAATAGACCATAGGACTCTTTATGTAGAGGACTCTAAAGATTATCTACAAACCATAGGACTATTTATGGAGAGGACTCTAGAGATTATCTACAAACCATAGGACTCTTTATGGAGAGGACTCAATAGACCATAGGACTCTTTATGTAGAGGACTCTAAAGATTATCTACAAACCATAGGACTATTTATGGTGAGGACTCTAGAGATTATCTACAAACCACAGGACTCTTTATGGAGAGGAATCTACTGATTATCTACAAACCATAGGACTCTTTATCAGTACAAAAGGAGCGGACAGCAACCAAAATGTGTTGTTCCTCCAGGAATTCCTGGTCAGAGAATAGGGGTTTCATCTGCAATTAGACAAATAAGGAAGTATTAAAATACTTATGGCCTGGAAGGTTACTAATTTATGTACGATGAAATGGAAGAACAGATCTCTTGTTATTTATGATCTTTCTTAAGTAAATAACCTCTGCTTAAAATAACATTTATATTTTTCCATAAAATTTACTTCTAAAAGCTTTTTCTACTATTGTTTTGACCTGAATTAAAATAGTATTCATGCAGATTATTACACGATATAATCATGTGCCATAATTTGAGTTGCCTCCCTTAACATTAAAATTTGCTTCAAAGGCCTGTGAAGCCATACCTTGTTATTAATTTAGTAAAACCATAATGTTTGTTACTAATTGTTATTATTAATAATACAAATAATATTTCACCAATGGGATTAGACACTGTGTCATAAGACATGGAGGGACTGAAAGTAAACCTGGGTAAATAAAAATCACTTCATGATAAATAAAAACAAGAACTAATCTGAGAAATATCTCATTGCTAACAATGCAGTACTTGCTTTGCTTAGACAAAGGCATTATAGCCAATGGTCACATGGCCTTTGATGTCAACACACAGGGAATAACAAATTAACGATGTTTTCTTACCAATAAATAATACATGTGAAGCCTGCAAAACCTATAAAGTCATACCTATCACAAGACTGTGCAGTTGTTAGCTGGGTCAAATAGTGGTCTAGACTGTAAACACTGGACCCACCAGGTTGAGTCTGTCTTCTTTGAAATACCAAATCTTGAGGACAGTATACAATAAATGCTGACTGTGTATACCAGACAATGGATTCGGTGATGTCTTGGATGAAAACCTTGCATCAAAACATGAGGCTATCAGAAATCATTTGAATCACATACAATGCAATTTTTATTCGGCACATCTTGCGCCTCAAGACTTCAGAGTACAAACCATTTAAGCCAAGTCACTTAAGACTCAAGGGGTCATGTTGTGTTTTCTTGCCTTTGCCATCACTGTTGTGATACCAAAACTGAATCTGTTTTGTGCATTTTAAATAATGTCTTATTCCAAAGATTAAATCTTGTACTGACACCTCTCTTGAGGTATTGACCAGTTAAAGCAAGTGAATGATTACTGCCCAGACCATTGGCTGTATCATTAGGAAAAATAGAATGATCTGGTCAAAGTTGGAGATATTTTGGGTCCAATAAAATGGCATGCAACTTGCTAACCCTGCATGCTGAAGCTAAGGCTTTCAAAACAGATTTTGTATGATGACAGCTTCAGTGACTTTCTGGTCAGAAGCTTGAAACTGTCTGAGTTGAGTCATGTTAGAACCCATGAAAAATTCTGTATGATGATGAGTGTGTTACTTGGGACAATTAAGATAAAAATTAGATAGTAAGTATGACTGGTCCTTGTTATGACCTGTATCCCCACTACCTTGATGTCTAACAGTACTTGAAATCATAGACTGTAGTATAGCCCTGAAGAATCATAGACTGTAGTATAGCCCTGAAGAATCATAGACTGTAGTATAGCCCTGAAGAATCATAGACTGTAGTATAGCCCTGAAGAATCATAGACTGTAGTATAGCCCTGAAGAATCATAGACTGTAGTATAGCCCTGAAGAATCATAGACTGTAGTATAGCCCTGAAGAATCATAGACTGTAGTATAGCCCTGAAGAATCATAGACTGTAGTATAGCCCTGAAGAATCATAGACTGTAGTATAGCCCTGAAGAATCATAGACTGTAGTATAGCCCTGAAGAATCATAGACTGTAGTATAGCCCTGAAGAATCATAGACTGTAGTATAGCCCTGAAGAATCATAGACTGTAGTATAGCCCTGAAGAATCATAGACTGTAGTATAGCCCTGAAGAATCATAGACTGTAGTATAGCCCTGAAGAATCATAGACTGTAGTATAGCCCTGAAGAATCATAGACTGTAGTATAGCCCTGAAGAATCATAGACTGTAGTATAGCCCTGAAGAATCATAGACTGTAGTATAGCCCTGAAGAATCATAGACTGTAGTATAGCCCTGAAGAATCATAGACTGTAGTATAGCCCTGAAGAAGTAAGGATTGTTTCTAAGAATTTTTCAAAGATTTATTCAGTTTTTTTGAAGAAGTTTTATTCCAAATAAAATACTAACATTCAGTTTCTTCAGTAACACAATTACACTATTTAAAAGGAACACAATTTGCTAGACTGAACAAGCACTCAAATGATGCTTCTTCAAAGTTTGCCAAGTTAGTCTTCAGTTATGATTCTCAAACTTCATAATATTTCTGATTTTGATAAATCATCTGCTAGTTCACAATTATTAATGCCTGATGGTAGTGCAGTAACTGGTAACTGATAACTGCAGAGGCAGAGGCACTGTTAACCTTTCATGGAAGA
Organism: Unio pictorum; assembly: GCA_030141615.1. Taxonomy (NCBI): domain Eukaryota; kingdom Metazoa; phylum Mollusca; class Bivalvia; order Unionida; family Unionidae; genus Unio; species Unio pictorum. The sequence goes on along the minus strand of JARLTB010000020.1, from coordinate 15,731,517 downwards.
CCAAGGATAAAATTCCACAAGCTTCACTTTTTATCACAGTCTCAAAAAATGGTTGCAACACGACAGAGGACAAACTTGTATTTCTCGTGTTTCTCCCTTTTCATTTGAGACTTGTAGGCACTTTCTTCCATACTGGAAATGTCCAATATAGCTTAACAAATCACCAGGTATTTGTCTCCCATTAAATGCTTTCACCCTATAAAGCAGGTCACATTCTCATTTGCTAGTGTATACATAGCTCGTGGTATATCAGATGCAAGCTAGGTCAGCCATCAGTACTGTTTGATTACAATGCCACCAATGTAAAGCCATATACCAATTTACCAGTTCATTTGATCACATTACACTCCATTTAAAAGAAAAATAAGACCTTTTATTTTTAAAAAGGACATTTTGTTATAAATATCATGGTTTTGACCATTTTTTTAAAAAAATGAATTTTTGTTCTAAGTAACATGGTTCTAACAGCTAGTCTTTTTTCCAAAATTCACTGAAATTGAAGTAAAAAGAACCATTGAGAGGTTATCCATGTTTTAACTGAAACAAAAAAAACAATGTTCTTTCAGTCCTTTTGCAGACTTGACTGGCAAACTCCTAATTGAAATTAGCACCTAATTCTCAGGTACTGAATTACAAACACATTTTAAACACAAGTAAATCATGACATGTGACTTTCTCCACACACAAGCTGTCATCCATTTTGGACGTATACCAATGAATATAGGTTTGATCATAATTGTATAGAAATTGAAAGATAATAAAAAAAACTTGCATAGGTTTACTATGGGAGCTGAATTTGTACTGTGTGTCCTGTTGAGAAAAACAGCCTTACAGTGGTACCACGTATGCATGTACAATAAGGTTCAATATAGATGCAAAATTCAGGTTCAATTTGTAAACATGTCAAATTAACATCTTTTGTGGGCCTCAGAATGATTTTCAGTGGGACATTAAATACAAATTCCAATATTACAACTGTTTGCGGGGCCCCGAGTGGCCGAGTGGTCTAAAGCGCTGTCCATTACGGACCACTGCCATCTCACCTCTGTCTGCGGTTGTTCGAGTCTAAGATTCGGCAAATGTAGTTATGTGAGAAAGCTTGCCAGTTGCTTCTCGTGGGTTGGTGGTTCTTTCCGGGGTTTGTCCGGTTTCTTCCTCCACCTATAATACTGGCCGCCATGTATAGCCTATATTGTGCTGAAAAATGGCGTTAAACCATAAAAAAAAAACAAAAAAAACAACTGTTTGCCATAAATGGGGGATTGTTATTGTTGTGTGTTTGTTTGTTTGATTAGGATTTTTAACATAGCTTTAACAATTTTTCAGTCATATCGCTATGATGCCTGCAGTGAGGCAGTTTATAGCGATGTCTAGCACTGGGGCATCATGCCGTAGACATGTAGCATGGTGTCTCACCCAGTCACAAGATACCTGATACCAGGCCGACTAGTCCGAACACACCTCTGAATGCTGAGTGCCATGCAAGGCAGCTGTTAGTACCATTTTTTAAAGTCTTTGGTATGACTCGGCCGGGGATTGAACTCACAACCTCCAGCTCCAACCACTAGGCCACTGGAACGGTGTGTTGTTGTTGGGAGAGTGAAGATATTTGACTGTTGTGAAATGCGTTTTACATGCTGGTTAACATTTATGCAATCAAATATATAAAAAGTACCATTCATAGAGTAATTATGGTCATCTCTATAATATAGTTATACAGTAGATACAGTAGTCCCCCCCTTATACGGCCACCCCTTCTACACCGGGAAAGTGGCCTAATAAGACGGGTGGCCTTTCCAGAGGCAGACCAAAATTTTATTCGAAATATATGTATGTAGTAAGAAAGCTATATACTTCAATGCATTTAATATCTTCATTTAAAAGTAACATTAATCATTATAATGTTCTTGTTATATTAAAAAATTTATTTCAACTGAATATATGTTAATAGTTCTGTTTCTTGGCGTAATTGTGATATGCGAGTGGGTATTGGTGTCATGTACATTGAAAATTCATTCAAAAACGCCATTTACATGTGAGTATATACATAATTATCTTTACATTTGCTCCATTTTTCCACTGCTGCTGAATAACCTTCATATTGGTTATGACTTTTTTATTCAAGTCATTTCAATATAAACTTGTTTTTTTAAAAGTCTTTTCTACATAAAATTGTTTGGCAAGTCCCCCTTCCCCCAATGTCGTCGAGTAGAATAACAGACTTTCTTCTAAAATAATGTCTCTGTTAACACGATGATTTGGTAATGATTTATTCGGGAGTTGCTAACTGTATGCAATTGAATTTTGCAGACAAATTGTGTGTCGAGTGGACAAAATGCGATCTTCGTAAAGGAAGCCATAATTGAAATTGTCACGTGATTTTTCGATCTTTGTCTGGTATCCTGTTTTCTTCAAGATTCTCTGTGCGTGCCATTGCACAAAATCTATTTTTAGCCTATGCTGACCCTATTATGATCTTAACAATTACATCTGGTTATAATTATCAAAGAGAAGAACTCAACATACGTGTTAAGCCCCAAACCTTATCATAACATTATTGAGCCCATTTCCTGTAACATCCGACTTTTATAGATAATGATATACTATTAGTCTTCAGTCAACACTTCTAATGGAAACTCAACACCAGGAGATATGTATCGACGATATTGATAATCAACTGCTTACCTTACGTCAAGATTTGAATTAATAATTGGTTCTGGATACATTTGAAGAAACAAAAGTGGCTGCTCATGTGGGGGACATTTTACATTTTTTGTACTAAAATGCTGGCCACGTTAAAGGGGTGGCTGCTCTTGAGGGGTAATTTTGAATACAAACTTGTCGGTGTCAAGGGATTCTGGCCGTAAGAAGTGGGTGGCCGCTGGTCGGGCGGGGGGGGGGGGGGCATTTAAGAGGGGGACTACTGTACTTTGAAACTTTTTTTTTTATTCTCTACTACCATGATCACTGCTGATAACCCCTTATAATTTTATGTCCCACCATTTTCATTCAGTTAATGTTGTGGAATATCATATTTTGTATTTTTTTTTTTTTTTTTTTTTTTATGGTTTAACGCCATTTTTCAGCACAATATAGGCTATACATGGCGGCCAGTATTAATGGTGGAGGAAGAAACCGGACAAACCCCGGAAAGAACCACCGACCCACGAGAAGCTACTGGCAAGCTTTCTCACATAACTACATTTGCCGAATATTAGACTCGAACACATGCAGACAGAGGTGAGATGGCAGTGGTCCGTAACGGACAGCGCTTTAGACCACTCGGGGCCCCTATTTTGTATTTTAATTATGCCAACATTACCTTAGCTTTAAATTTGATGTATTCTCTAGGAATTGAAAGCAATTTCTGCCATGTAAACAAAAAAAAAAATGTCCATTTCCTCATTTAATGCATTAATGTGACAAGACTGCTGCTATATTTCAATCTTAAACTGAAGAGAGATAAAAGGTTATAGAAAACAAGGTAGATCTTTATTTGACACATTTCTTGTAATATTTTATTTGGATTTTCTTCAATGAAGCTCAAATATTTCAAGGATTATGCAACATAATTATCCATGTCATATGAATGGATGACAATCAAGTGACCAGTAATGCATGAGCATGTTGGTCATCCCTGGAATCTTCCTGAGGACATCACTATATCAAGTTGACCATTGACCTCACTATAGGTCTGGCTCCTTATTTTTGTCTTACTCTTGGTGTAAGGACAGCTGGAAGGAAGGCACAATCTCCAAATCTAATTTAAACTGACTGCTAGAACATCCACAGCCCAAGTCTCTGGGTCTAGAGATGAGTTTGCAAGCTCTCTACCACACAGTTGGCAAGTTAAGAACTGATCTGAACTGATCACCTTCAGTAGAATGTCTAGACAAGATAACTGAAAATCATGATGGCTGTCGACATATGATTTGGTACAATGTCACTGGCACTGCAGTAAAAGCTTCAACCAAATTATCATCTGATATTGGGGCAGCCACCTTGCAGTGCAAAGGGGGAGGTAATTTGGGAGAGTTTCTCCCTTTGTCTATGTGATGTTTAAATGGAAATGATGGATCTTGTGCTTTCAATTTAAGAGGTAGCTGCGTCAGGTCTACTTTTTTTTTATAGCATTAATGCATTTAGCAGAGAAACTTACATGTGATGTGCTGTTGACAATGAAAGCTGCAACGCTTAATTTATATCCCACAAGGTGAAAGTAACAAGGACTCTGGATCAATTTCTCTCAGCTGCATTCGAACAGAATTAAGATGAAGGATTGACAATCCTTGGCAAGCAATGAAGCTAGAGGTTGTTACTAACTGATATTCTTAAAACAGCCTTTACATACCTTTGGTAGCAGATTTTCTTCCCATACTGGGCATGTATAGAAACATGACTGATTCTCATTAAAGTTGCAATTTCTCTGGCTAACATATAAATCTGAAACAAGGAAAAGAACATGAAACTTAGCTGTATGACATTCAAATAATGCAGACATTAGTAGTCTTTTGACAATAATAAGAAGGTGCTGTCCTAATGCGAGTTTTGGGTACATTTCAAGGTCTCAGATCAAATATTTAGGAACAAATAAACAGGCAATTAGAAAAAAGTCGGAAATAGAGCTGTTGTATAATCAATTAGTAAAACTTCAAAATATTATAATATCTATCACTCATATTCTCAGCATCAATTAAATAACCTGTTCCATCCTGGTGTAAAGCATTCTTTTGACAGTCACTCCAGTAGAGGCTGACCAAAATTCGGTTTTGATGCTGAAAGTTGGCAAATGGCCTCTTTCGGAAAAGTTTCTGTTTCGGCCGAAGCCAAAAAGTTAGCTTTCGATTTGCTTTCAGTTTTGGCCAAAACTGATATTGACTGTAGGTACTCAGCTGATGATCTATTTTAACTTTCAGAATGCAACGTTAGTGCTGCGTCTATTACTCTGTTTGTTGGCTGATCAGTTGGTGCGGACAATTTGACATTTAGCGAAGTCCTCTTACTGCAGGCTCTGAATGATTACTTCAAGATTCATTTTTAATTGGTGTAGCATTGCATCATGACACGTGTCTGTTTAATAAATCTTGTGTTCGACAACTTCGGTTTATCTTTCGTTTTCGGCTGAAGATGTAGTTAAACATTCGGTTTTGGCTATAGTTTCGTTCGAAAGTCAATTTATAACTTTTAGTCTGGTTTCGTTTTCGGCCGAAACCAGAAATTTAGTTTCAGTTGGCCTCTACACTCCAGAGAATGTAAAATTACCAAAATGTGTGACCTGAAAAGAAGGTTCATGTCACTTCCAGTTTTAAGATATATATATTTTTAATTGCCCTTTTTAAAAGTTTTTGGTAGTTTTAAAACTCAATTGCAATGACAACATTATGACAGCCAAAATGCTTAGAAATCCAATGAAAAGTGGTCAATGTTTAAAGCTGCTGCTGGTACTTCATTTTTTGTTGTTTATCTTTAGGTAATCCACTGGCTTCCTACTCATTGCCATGTACATTAGTTCCCAAGCATACCAAGTTAGATAACTCCAGTATACTGAAGGATAAAAAAATTCAATAACTGCAGTTTAAATGAAGCATACAAAGTTCGATAACTGCAGTACTTCTTAAGCATACCAAATTAGATAACTGCAGCATAACTCAAGCATATTAAGTTAGATAACTGCAGTACAACACAAGCATACAAACTTCAATAAATGTAGTACAACTCAAGCATACCAAGTTAGATAACTGCAGTACAATTCAAGTATACAAGTTATATAACTGCAGTGCAACTCAAGCATAGCATTAGATATCTGCAGTACAACTTATGTATACAAAGTTTGATAATTGCAGTAAAACTCAGTTGACGCTCTACAGTTTCGTATTTTGCATAGGGTTAGAATTTTTAAGAGAAATAATTTCCCTGGGTTTCCTCACTGGTGATACTGGATATTTTCCAATTACCTTTTTTATCTTAGGTATTGAACCTTTCATACCCTTATTTTGGTGTATGACTGATATGTGTAATATGGGTTATAGAGTATACAGCTTGGCCTTACTCCAGATGTGTACCTTTCAAAAAAGTGCTAGAACACTTGGTCATTTTAATTTCCTGAACTTCAGAGGTAAATTGTAAACAAAAGAGCTGCTAATTTTTATTTTACATTTTATATCTTTGGTAATTCATTCATTGCACTTTAAGAAGCTGGTATTATCTGGTTTGGCAACATTCATTTTTCCTATTTTAATAGCTGCTAAGGATAGTGTATTTTAGAAAAATTCAAGCTGATTTTTGGAGCACAAAGGAGTAGTCAATTTAGTAAGCAGTGTGCTAAGGTCATTTACAATTTCCAAAAGTACAATATCCAATGAAATGTCAGCCACATTGCATTAAAGTAGCATAGAGGTATGCCAACATTCTCTCCACTGTGCATGTTTTAAATGCAAACAACTTAACCTTACATATGCCAAATGTACAAATTAACTGGTGAGCGCCCCACCCCCTAATGCATACCAAGTTAGATAACAGCAGTATAACTTAAGCATACAAGTTTAATAACTGCAGTGTAACTCAAGCATACCAAGTTAGATAACTGCACTACAACTCAAGAATACCAAGTTAGATAACTGTTGTACAACTCCGGTATACAAGTTCAATAAATGCAGTGCAACTCAGGTAGCAGATTACATTAACACGACTGAAACGACTGATCAAACCCTTTTGCTATTTACTAGACTGGTTATACTTTTTGAATTATGACGTTATGACAGGCATGCATATGACATTTTACATAATGATTTGATAACAGGAAAATGCCAAATCTGCTTAATTCCAGTTTTATTAATACAGTGAAACTGTTGGATTTTGGATTGTACACTATACTATATTTATTGTCTTCAACACTTTCCCTGTGTTGACAAAGTTAAATTCTTTTGATGAGATATGTACTTCTCTTCTACTCAGTTTTATTAATACTGTGAAACTGTTAGATTTTGGATTGTACACTAGACCATATTTATTGTCGAATTCTTTAAATGAGATATGTACTTCTACTCAGTTTTATTAATACTGTGAAACTGTTGGATTTTGGATTGTACACTAGACCATATTTATTGTCGAATTCTTTAAATGAGATATGTACTTCTACTCAGTTTTATTAATACTGTGAAACTTTGGATTTTGGATTGCACTCTATGCCATATTTATTGTCAAAGTCACATTCATTAGATGATATATGTATTCCTATTCAATAAAAATAGGCATTTACGATATAATACCGGAGTTATCTCCAACTTAACAAATACAAATGTAGAATATATTTACCAATGTTTTAACTTTCAACAATTCTGATTTTGAGAAATAAGTTCATTTTGAGGTTTTACCATAAAAATACAGAACATTTTCCTATAACTTTTCTGTGTCCAGAGTTTAGAATGTTCAAATTTTTACAGGTTTTACCATAATAATGAAGACTTATTACATTGCATGACACAAATCATTTTCAGCATTTACCTGTCAAACATGTGGAATGGAATTCTAACTGAAATTCTTGTCTACAGGATGTCTTCACCTATGAATTAAAAGTACATTTCTTTTTAAAATGAAAAAATTAATAATTAAACTGCCTATCTATAAATGGCATAAGAGGCATAATCTTTATGAAGGCTACTGCAAGAAAACTGTCAAAATATATAAGGTCATTGGTACAGATTTTAAAAATCAAATATAGTCAAAATTTGCTAAATTAAATTGAAATAAATGAACACAATTATTTGGAACATACCTCAAGTTTGTACCATATGTTAAGATTCTTTGTCTTGTTTAGAAAGCTGTACTATCACCATAACAATCTCATAGGAGATACAACATTCAGCTGGTCATATGTTTTAACAGTACTGTTTAGTAGAAAGATTAACATCTATGAAAATACTATAGGCAGACTAGAAGGAAAGGTATTCACAGGGTACCGATAGGAAGTACTTACTTGAGCCTCAATAAAATGGAATGTGATTGTAAACGTCCCAGCCTCAATCAGAGAACCACGGTTCTGTACAAATTCTGACATTATGCCCACATTAAATGAGGAAAATACAGGACGGTGATCACTGCTAAGAATACTTTCAGCAATGCCTGAAATATTGAAAATATGACATGGATAATTATTTTGCATAATAACACATTGATTCAACACTTAAAAATGTTACAATATGACATGTATAATTACAATATGTAATGATACTTTGATTCAACATTTAAAAGCATTAAGTTTTGAACATGTAACAGATTCATCACACACACACAAAGAGTAGTGCATGACCTAAATAATGATCATGATTTTGATTTTGTTTGGGTAAAACCTTGTCATTTGAGCTAGAATGAGGTATACTGTGGACAATCCAGTGATGATATCTATCAGTAATATAGTAGAAAAATATCTCTCAAAGTGCAGAAATCACAGAGCTGAACATCATGTGACTTTGCTGTGACATTAACCTTTAGGTATGGCATAAAAGCCAAGTATGAAATTAACTGTCTAGTGACGATTTTTTTACAATTAAGCTTCATGAATTATATTGTACGAATCACAAAGCTTCAAGGTTGACAGAAATATTATTCAATAAACATATCTGACCTCTTATTACCTTGACCTTCCAGGTTGGTCTGCAAAATTGGGTATGTTAACACAGTAATGATGCTTATCTAGGTAAACTGCTTATCTAGGTAAACTGACACTAAGATATGTTTCATTCAAGAATTATATAACAGATTAAAAAAACTTGTAGAAGGATGGATGAATAAAAATAACTTACCATTCTTGATTTTTCAATACAAGCATTTAACAACAGTCTCATATAGCACACCTGGCTTACATAACTTAACAGTTGACCTTTTCACAAAGCGGACTTGAGTAGAAGTGTAAGAAAACAACCCAAGAAAACTATCTCGATAACTTTCTATCATGTCTATTTTACTTAATTTACCACTGTTGATACAAATTCCTTCCAAAGATATAATTTATTATGCACAGATCTCTGAAAGTTAAGTCTAATAACAAAACTTCAATGTATGGTCTACAGAATCACACGACTTTCACACACACATGAAATTATAATTTACAGGCTGCATTTATTTCCTGTCCAGGTTTTCTTGACTTTTGGTAATTTGAGTTTCATAATAAAAGCATATTGCATTACTTTTTAAATTAACAGCTTTATATACAAAAATTCCAATAATGAGCAAGAAATGGCACTGAATGCATACAATGCCATTAAAAATGCATGATACATGTGATAACAAATACATGACAATACTAAAAACTATAAAACTCACCAAGTATATAAACATTATTTCAAACAATAATTTATTTTAAACACGGCAAAGGTTTTTCAAAAAGTTCTCTGCAAGTAATTTTTTAAAACTTTGTTATGGTGTTTATATGAAATATATTCTTACTAGAGCAAAATCAATAGAAGAATCAAAACCCACAATTTCTTGTAAGCAAATATCTGTAATTGTTTAAAGAAATTTTCATCCTAAATTACAAGACTACACAGTTTTGCTAACCTGCATTTATATGATTTCTCTAATAATATTTTGATTGCATATTTGGCTTTCCTTATAAATATCAAATCATTTATTCTAATATCTAAGGTGTATTATTTGCCCACTATTTAGTATTAATTGTTCCATAGAAATTTAATCATCTTGTATGCTAAAAAAAATTTTTATATTTTTTTTAAACTCTTTATAATGTTGGCAAGAGAAACAACTCTAATTACAAACCTGTCATTCTCATTAGTTAATATAATTGGTACTTCCCTTGCTTTGCACAATTTAGATAATATAAGTATTTAAAAACAGAAAAGAATTTTAATTACATATGATCTAAGAACTATTTCTAAAGGCTCAAAGTTTATTACTATGAACAGATTTTATTAATAATGAAACTAACAAGTCATCTTGATGATTTAAGTAATTTTAGTAAGTTTATTCAAAATCAGAAAAAAAAATAGTTTCTTGATCAGTAACAATCAGATGCCTGACCACTTTCACAATATCAAAATCTGATTACAGCTTGATTATATAGGCCTATATTCCAAGTCTGATCAAAATCAGATTATAAAATGGTTTCCAGAATGGAAGCAAACTTAGCCAAAGAGATCAAAGATCACCTTTTAATCTTTCTCTCTTATCAAATTTATCCAAGGTCTTGATGATAAAAGCATTAAATTCAAGTCTTATCAAAATCAGATCGGTATTATGGATTGAAGATTCAAATAATGCCAAAATCAGATCGGTATTATGGATTGATGATTCAAATAATGCCAAAATCAGATCAGTATTATGGACTGAAGATTCAAATAATGCCAATCTGATACAAGACATCCTCAATAATATGATTCAATTATAACACTTATTTCATAATATAAATCTATATTCCAAGTTTGATCAGTATTGGATAAAAAATACATGGCTGACAGACATATGATTATATAATGGCCAGGTGAGCTAAAAATCAATGCAGAGTTATGAATTGTTGATATACAGACAGACTTACCATAGGCCACATTTTCTATGAAGACCCCGGGATAGGATCTCCATAACACACGATCACACCAAGATGGGGAGTTTATTCTCTCCTGGAAGGAGGAAATCTAATGAATTTAAAGTTGTCACGCGCTAACAAGTCTAAACTCTCTCTTTCTCCTACTGACAGGTACAACCACACCATCCACAGTGATAATGATATGTTTAAAAAAGGAGTAGTTTATTAGTGGGATTCAATCTTATAAATCACCAATGAAAATAAAGGGTCTGGAACAGACCAACTTTCAAAACACAGACTAAATTCAGATGGCATTATTATCATTAGCATCCATGTTTAAGAAATCGACACAACTATGTTTGACATTGGATGGAGGGAGTTGACATTCCATGGTCTTTAACAGTAATAATACATCACTTCATCATATGGATATATAACAGTAATAATACATCACTTCATCATATGGATATATAACAGTAATAATACTACTAATACTACTGCACCCACTGATGTGGCCATATTATAGTAATACTATGACAGCACTTCCTCATATGGTCATATAATAGTAATAATACTACAGCACTTCCTCAAATGGTCATATTATAGTAATACTATGACATCAATTCCTCATATGGTCATGTAATAGTAACAATACTACAGTACTTCCTCATATGGTCCTATAATAGTAATAATACTACATCATTTCCCTTTATGGTCATTTACTAGTAATAAATCTACAGCACTTCCTCATATGGTCATATAATAGTAATAATACTACAGCAATTCCTCATATAGTCATATAATTGGAATAATACTACAGCACTTCCTCATATGGTCATGTAATTGATAAACACTTCCTGGCCTGGTCATATAATAGTAATAATACTACAGCACTTCCTTATATAGTCATATATTTGTAATAATACTACAGTACTTCCTTATATGGTCATATAATTGGAATAATACTACAGCACTTCCTCATATGGTCATTTAATTGAAAAACACTTCCTCGTCTGGTCATATAATAGTAATAATACTACAGCACTTCCTCATATGGTCATATATTTGTAACAATACTACAGCACTTCTTCTTCTTAATAATAATAATAATAATAATAATAATAATAATAATAATAATAATAATAATAATAATAATGCTTTATTTATAGAGGGTGACTCATTAGTCAAGGACTATTCTCCCTTGAGGCCCTCTTAAGGAGAGTATAACAATGAACATTATATGAAGATAGCAATAATTAATTCTTATTTTAGAATGCTTAGTATTAAAATACTAAATTCCATTATCTATTAGAAACACATGCATGCTCACAATATCTCTTCTTAAATACTTTAATATTTTCAGCCGATTTTACATGTGGAGGAAGGTTAAATAAAACATGAAGTTAAAAAAAAAAAACGTATAAAATTTACAGTAATAAAATTCAAACTTCACGTTTGACTGGAATTTTCTTTATTCCTCCTGTATCCCAATATGCACACATGCATTAGTCATTTTCACTATACAATGGTTTGGCACATAATATGCTCATTAGTGCAGACCTTGACTACTGCATTATAATTTGGGAAACATGTATAAATAATAATAATAATAATAATAATAATAATAATAATAATAATAATAATAATATCAATAATAATAAATCTTTCACAAATTTTTTTACACTAGTATCATTGCCATTAAACATGTATAGAAATAATTGAAAATAAATAAAGAATCATTTGCAAACTCCAGCATGAACAAGAAACTTTAAAAAAATATTTACCCCCGTCTTTTTAATCTTTTTCCATGCATATTTGTACCCAGCAACATTCCTCTCAAGACGATATGTGGGATAGAATGTGATTTCAGCTTCATCTGCAATATATTTGAAATTATCAAGTACCTCTGTCAGCATATTATTGGACTATATACTGGAAAACCAGTACTGAAAGACCATCTGTAAAGCATTTGTCAAAGACAGGTGCTCTCTCGTAAACGTTATGTGAGGATGATCACTTTTCAAAGTTGAAATTCAACTGGGTTTAAGAAGTACCCATAAATACTCTGCACATTTTTTGACCTCTATTCCTTGTTCTTGTTCAAATATCAAAACATTTTGCAAGCAGTTGTCCCACACATAAAAAAAATCATCTGTATCCAAAATGTCAACTTGCTACTAAAACAGGATTCTCTAGAAATTCCCCAGCATACAGTCCATTTCTAAATTTTCTGGCATTTTTTTCCCATGACACATTGTAAACATATTACATTCTATTCATTGTTGTTTCTCTTCAACATAATAGGTTATTTTTTTAATAAATTTAAATATTTTTTTTACACGATCTGTTGTACAATTTAACGCAGTTTTTCAGAACGAGATAGGCTTAATGGTGGAGGAAGAACGCAGGGAAAACTGAGGAAAGAACCACTGACCCACGAGAAGCTACTGGCAAGCTTTCTCACATACACACATCATTGGCTGAATCCGAGACTTGAACCCACACAGATAGAGGAGAGATGGCAGTGATCCGCAGCGGAGAGTGCTTTAGACAACCCGGCCACTCAGTGGCTCCTGCAAGATCTGTATAGTTTGTTTAATATATCTTGACATTTACTGGCAATGTTATGTTGAAGTCTGTAAAATCAACTATAAATCTGACCTATTTATTTGACTGAAATGCTGACAGAAATATTCCAAAGTACTGTATTTCATTTTGATAGCCTGATGGATAAATATTACATATTTTTAAAGCTATGTGCAGATATGGCAGACATATCATGAGTTATGAAAACACAGGGGTGTTATCCGGTGTGTCCAAAATTAATTTTATTTTAAACTGAATATTCTATTTCTTTTCAAATGGTAAGCATTGCAGTATTTTATTTTCGTCAATCAGTCGAATTTGGTATGCACTTTGCTTCAATATTGGAGATGGAAACCTTAAGTGTGCACAAATGCCAGACAGCACTGTAATACAAGGGATGACAATTTCTCATTTCAGCTTGAAATGTTTTCCGACTTTCATCAATATTTGTGAAATTCAAGGACTTTTCATATTCGGGAAAAAAGTATCATTTCTCACAACTTTTTCCCTTTTTTACGGTAGCTTAGGTACCTGGCTAGAATGCTTTCTAAAAAAAACAACAATAAAATGAATAAAGCAGGAAAGGTTGCCCCGAGTGGCCAAGTGGTCTAAAGCGCTGTCTGTTACGGATCACTGTCATCTCACCTCTGTCTGCGTGGGTTTGAGTCTCGGATTCGGCCAATGTGGGTATGTGAGAAAGCTTGCCAGTAGCTTCTCGTAGTTGATGGTTCTTTCCAGTTTTTTCCGGGTTCTTCCTCCACCATTAATACTGGCCGCCATGTATAGCCTATCTGGTGCTGAAAAATGGCGTTAAACAATAAAAACAAATAAAAACAAAGCAGGAAAGAATACAGAAATTTGGAATAACTCATCTGGAAAAAACAAATCAGTGAAAATGATCAAGACATTCACCCCAGTCAATATGTGTTGTAATTCTACAAGTGATTTAATGTAGTACAGTCTAAAAGTGATTTAAGGTAATACAGTCTACAAGTGATTTAAGGTAGCACAGTCTACAAGTGATTTAAGGTAGCACAGTCTACAAGTGATTTAAGGCAGCACAGTCTACAAGTGATTTAAGGCAGCACAGTCTACAAGTGATTTAAGGCAGCACAGTCTACAAGTGATTTAAGGCAGCACAGTCTACAAGTGATTGAAGGCAGCACAGTCTACAAGTGATTTAAGGCAGCACAGTCTACAAGTGATTGAAGGCAGCACAGTCAACAAGTGATTTAAAGGCAGCACAGTCTACAAGTGATTTAAGCTGGCACAGTCTACAAGTGATTTAAGGCAGCACAGTCTACAAGTGATTTAAGGTAATACAGTCTACAAGTGATTTAAGCTGGCACAGTCTACAAGTGATTTAAGCTGGCACCTATTACACTACAATGAAAGCAGCATTAGAAAGTCTCTCATTATGACAATATCAACACTGTGTGGGCTTTGACAACAGATAAAGAAACAATACAAACATCTGAACCGACCATATATGTCTATGATTGATCCCTCCAAAGAAGGAATAGTTCACTGTAATGGGGATTTTTATGATTTCATTACAATGTCAGTGTCATGTACTTTCTGTATTACAGAATGCTACCTTTAGATTTTAGTAATCCAGTAGCCTGACTCAATTTTGTTGTTGATGATTTAGAACAATTTGCAATATGCCTGTATGATCTCCGAAGTACATATGGTTTCCCAGGATTAATTAAAAGTCCGTGATATTTATATCTGTTTTTACTATGAGGTCATTCACATCTGTAAAAATGCAGTTTGTCTAATATTATGGTAATTGGTCATAAGATGCAAGTACTTGCTGGCATTAATATAATAAATTCAATCATTATGATTATGGTCATAAATGACAGGTTGCTGCTCACAGCAGAGGTTGTTTAAGCCAGGTTTTACTGTGCTATTTTTTCTATTAATATTCTTCTGTGACATTAACGGACTTCACTAGAAGTTAATTATTCCCATTTTGAATTTGGCATTTATTGCAGGCATTGGAGCTCAAAGTAACAATGACTGGAGCCACACCTTTCCAAAATTTGTCTTTAGGTCCTGTCTACACTTGTTGACATAAGAAAAGGGGATACCAAGAATGGCTAATTAATCGCCCACCCAGTGTGACATAAGAAAAGGGGATACCAAGAATGACTAATTAATCGCCCACCCAGTGTGACATAAGAAAAGGGGATACCAAGAATGGCTAATTAATCGCCCACCCAGTGTGACATAAGAAAAGGGGATACCAAGAATGACTAATTAATCGCCCACCCAGTGTGACATAAGAAAAGGGGATACCAAGAATGGCTAATTAATCGCCCACCCAGTGTGACATAAGAAAAGGGGATACCAAGAATGGCTAATTAATCGCCCACCCAGTGTGACATAAGAAAAGGGGATACCAAGAATGGCTAATTAATAGCCCATCCAGTGTGACATAAGAAAAGGGGATACCAAGAATGGCTAATTAATCACCCACCCAGTGTGACATAAGAAAAGGGGATACGAAGAATGGCTAATTAATCGCCCACCCAGTGTGACATAAGAAAAGGGGATACCAAGAATGACTAATTAATCGCCCACCCAGTGTTTAATTACGCACCAAGTAAGTACTAATAGGGCATGGCTGACTCTGGAGGTTTTTGACTAATGGATCTTAGCAACCTATAGTCTAGATATATGGCAATTAACTAATAGATCTTAGCAACCTATAGTCTAGATATATGGCAATTAACTAATGGATCTTAGCAACCTATAGTCTAGATATATGGTAATTAACTAATAGATCTTAGCAACCTATAGTCTAGATATATGGCAATTAACTAATGGATCTTAGCAACCTATAGTCTAGATATATGGCAATTAACTAATGGATCTTAGCAACCTATAGTCTAGATATATGGCAATTAACTGAGCTTACTTTGCAAAAACCACAAATTTCTTACCAGACATATCAAGACTGTAATCTCTGACAACTGGAAACGTACAGGTTCAAATATATTATGCACACAAAAAACAATTTTTCTTCTTTAGTTACAGGGATCTTAATCTTTAAGCATATAATCAATGCTTCTTTCTTACATAAATTTTAAGTCATCCACAAACTTTGTTGAAACTAGATCAAAAATGTTTTCTCCAGTCTCAGTGACCTTGCCCTCTGACCTTCTTATCCCAAAATTGATAGGGTTCTTCCTTTCCCTATGTGCAAACATACATAAAGTTTGGCCCATATTTAAAATTGAGAACTTATGTTATTTTGTGGAAACTATTTTTATTCTTTCTGACAGTCACCTTCATCACTGACCTTTAGATCTACCTTTAGACAAACAATCAATAGGGTTATTCTTATGTCAAGTGCAAAATATCTGCAGTTATGTAGATGATTATGAACTTTAGTTACTGTGCAAATTATGAAAATTAATAATTGATTGATGGTCAATTTCACAACATATTACCCTTTGGTTTTGGTAGATGTATAAATAAATAAAGTAAAGCCATAGCCCGCAAATGAAGCCCAGTCTCAAACATTATTTTTAAACTTCTGACCTTGACCCCATGGTCCAATGGTCAAGTGTACCAGTGAATGAGTTGTCTTTATGAGGACTTGTACTAAACATGAAGAGAACTGATTAAAGTGTTTGGGAGATATGCCAAGTGGGCTCATTAATGTACTTGCAACTAAAAGGATGCAAGTTTGAATCATACCACCCAATCAGTCCAGGTTGGCAGCTGTGGTACTGACCTTGGACAAGCATTTCATTCAAACTATCCTCAAACAAAATAACCTCCTTTTATTGTTATGCTGTAAAACACTAAAACAATCCAAATAAAACATGCAAAAGAAAACTGTTTAAAAAAAAACAACAAACTGTAATAACTGTTGAACAGATTCCAACAAAATCAGACTGCTGCACTAATTTCTTGCATGTTCTCAAGAAAACTTTACATTGTAAAATTTCTGAAAAATATTCTCAAAAAATTACAAAAGCTGTTAGAACATTCTGTGAGATCTTTAAAGATCGGTGCCTGTTAAATAACACACGAGTGTTTTCACTATAGGTTTTGAGCCGGCAATTACACGGTACTTACTGAAGCCACAGAATGCCACCTTGTCTCTTTGAACCCTCTTGAGTTGGTCTTTTTCCAGCAAGGAGTTCAAATTCTTCTCTTGGATCTTCTGCAATATGACCTGCAAAATTGACTTAATAAACTTAGGGGATTTGGGGACAACACACTATTATAACATGAAATTAAGAACGTTGAATGACCTGTCACAAAAGATGCAACTCGTGGCTGTTATCAATGTCATGAACATTTGAATTTGTAACATTAAAAAATAATAAGTCAAAAACTAAAGCACATGTTTACGAATTATGGATACACCATTACATCAAATGGACTGAGTGCAGATTGAACTGTGCAGTTGCTTTAATCATGCAATTCAACTAAACAGTAACTGAATATTTACGTTCAAGATTGTTTCTGTCAGTCATGCAAGTTATAGTTACAGATGTAAGATTGTTTCTGTCAGTCGTGCCAGTTACAGTTACAGATATAAAACCATTGTTTTGGAAGGCCTGGGTGCCTTTCCTGGGTCTGTCATAAATCCATTACAAGGCATACAGTAAAAAGTATGGTTTCAAAATGCATTGCTGAGCAGTCTAAGGCCTGGTTAAAAACTTGAGTCATCACACAGTAAAGGCCTGACATAAAAGTCATCATTACAAAGTAAAGGCCTGACATAAAAGTCATCATTACAAAGTATGGCCTGGTGCTAAAAGATGTAATTACACAGCAAAGGCCTGGCATACAAAGTCCAGGTGTCAAAAAAGTTTCACTGTACAGTACTGGGTCAAGACATTCACAATGGCATGAAAGTTTCAACCAGTTTAAAAAACTATGGCAAAATCGAAGAAATTAACATGCACATATATGAATACAGTTTATGCAAGATTCTCCATATAAATAAAATCTGGAGTAAAACACCCTGACTGCATACATAACATGGTGGCTAACCTGATTTAAACTTGGCACGATTAAAAAAAACCCAGTATGCTTCAGGTCACCATTCCTATGGCCCCCTGGCAATTTAATTACCTGTATATTTTCCTCTGTCCTGTAGTTAAGATCTCCCAGCCAGAAGACATGATTGAACTGATTTGTAACATCAAATAAATCTAAGTGTTTCTGGCCCAGAGACAGACCTTTCACAATGTCACGATAGTTCTGGTTTCTCCTGAAATACACAAAATGGAAAGTCTGTCAAACACATTTCACTTGGATGATGGTCACCTTGTTTTTTTTCTTCTTTTTGTTCCATTATTTACCATATTTACACTCCCTATTTGGATGGAAATTATTTCATCTGATAAATTATAAACAAGTTTTAAAAATGGATCAAAAAATATTTATTGTCATTTTTCTGTTGCATACTTAGTTTTATTTTTAATTCTTCAGCAATCTGGTGTAACAATAAATATCTTCAAACCAATAATCCTCAATCAAACAGACTGTTACACACAATCAAACCTATAATCCTCAATCAAACGGACTGTTACACACATTCCAGCACATTTTTCTTAAGAAATGTTATCAGTGAACATCCATATCTTTAAGCATGTTAAGTAACATCATCTCTGGGTCTGTACTCCTTGTCATCTTTATGATATTCATCAAAACAGCAAAGATCCATATCTGCCGCAATATTACTGACAGCATTATTTTTGTGATGAGAGTAGTATTCAGCAAGATGCTTACCTCATCATGTTTCATATATATATTTATATATATATATATATATATATATATATATATATATATATATATATATATATATATATATAAAAGGGTGCATGCAATAATTCAGGTTGATGATTATAGCAAACAGAGCTTAAGAAATAAACATGAAACACACAATATAACCAATAAACTGAAGCATGAAATATATGTCACTTTGACCTACTTCTCTGATTTGGTAATCATCAAGATGCATCTCCTCACTAACTTCCATTAATCCAGTTTCTGTCATTAGAATTTTTAATGTACCTTTAACGTAGCTTGAACCCACAACCTTCCGCTTCCACAGCGGATGCTCTAACCACTAGGCCACTGAAGCGATTTCTTCATTAATCTAGGAATAAGAGTATCTATCTACCTAAGCCAGTAAAATGTGAAATATAGGTCACAGTGATGTTCTTCTGTGGTAGGGGTGTGGTACAAGGAGAGATGCAAACAGTCATCTAGTTTGATTGTTCTTGCAAGAACACAGCTTGAGAAAAGAACTAGAAACACAACATTTAACTAAAGTCAGTGAAGAAAAAAATATGGATCAGTGATTTACTTTTGTTGTGAGAGTGTAGTATTCATCAAGATATATCACCTCAATAACTTTCATGAATACTGAAATGAAAGTATAAATAAAAAGTGCAAAAAATCTCCCAAACCCCAAAACAAATTAGTTATAAACAATACACAAAACCTTAACCTAAGCCAGTAAAATATGAATTGTAGATCACAACGGTCCTCCTTTATTGTAAGTATGTGGTACTAACAGAGATAAATACAACCACATGATATAATGATTCAATCATGAGCACTGCTTGTGTAATAAATGCAAATTAAAATGGGGGCCATGAGTGGCCAAGTGGTCTAAAATGTTCACTGTTACAGATCACTGCCATCTCACTTGTCTGACCCAATGTGGGTATGTGAGAAAGCTTGCCAGTAGATCTCATGGGCAGGTGGTTCTTTCTGCGGTTTTCCTGGGTTCTTCCTCCACCATTTATACTGGCTGCCAAGTGTAGCCTATCTTGTGCTGAAAAATAGTGTTGAATACTAAAACATCAACAACAGCAAACTAAAATATTTGATCCAAGTGAGTGAAGTGTGAAATATACAAAATAGTGACCTACATCTGTGATAAGGTGGAGTACTCATCCAGGTTCATCATGTTTATGGTATAACTGTATGTATACAGTAAAAAAAAACATTACTTTACCAAAAATATACAACTAATGTACATGATCATACTAATTTAGCTCCAACGTTCCTCTCCCATTTGGGGTAAGTGCTTTGAAACCCAATCCTAACTGTAGTCTAGGACCTAGGAAGAAGAATGTTCTGACGGTGTGCATATCTTTTTATCTGTGCAAGCATAGACACAAATGCCAGGGGTAGGGGTAGTATAATAGCTTAACTCTACTTCATAGAGGTGAGCTAAAGACATCATCCAGTGTCACTGACTGCATTAATGCAGGATAGACATATTGTCACACATGCTTAGGAATAAAAGAATTCTCACCTATTGCACCTTTCATCACCAGATGTCAGGTGTGTGTTTATAAAACACAGGGAAGTCCCTCGAAAATAAAACGAGATGGCAACTGCACCTTTGTTACCTGAGGAAAGAAACAGAAATAAATGTTTTTACTGGGTAAAATATACACCGACAAAAATACACTGTAAAATATGTGTCAATTATAATCTTTTCTATAACTTTGCCCATGATAACAACTAATTCATTCAAAGTCAACTATAGTAATTATATCTATTAAGACATGGAAAAATTCCTTCTTCCTTTAGATCTATTATGATTGAATAAATTATTCATTTTGCTAAGCAATTTTCCTACTAGAAGATCAATTTCATGACATTCAAAATGTTCTATGTATAAAGGATGATCAAGAACTCTGAAATGGAATTCAAATTCTCAAATCCACAAAATATTAATTATTTATTTATTTAGTAAGCATGAAACTATAACTATAGTGACAACAGAGATCCTTAAAAGTTTGCATGTTACCCAATGCATTTGCAATTCCAGTCCTGACAGAGGATCTCTGTATTCGGCTGATGCTTTTCTTGTGTTCTGGTTTTACCAATATCACCATTCTAATACCCCACAAGGAACACACCTCTAGCTGCAATTACACACAAAGAAAGGAATAATTTTATGCTAAATTGGCGAGCAACAGAATTTTAATTCCATGGTTCCCATGATTTTCTAAAGATAAATTTCCAGGTCATTTCCAGGGTTTTTCCAGGATGAAATTACATTTTTTTCAAGTTTCACATATGACCATTACTGAAGGGAATTAAAGAACATTTTCGATTGAAAAACATGCATTTTCTAAATCCAACGATGTTTCTTTTCCAAGACTCTCCAAAAACATAAAAGTCATACAAGATAATCATGTATAAAAACACAAAATTTACCAACCGCTCCAGTGGCCTAGTGGTGAGAGCGTCCGCCACAGTAGAGGGAGGTCATGGGTTCGATCCCCGGCCAAGTCATACCAAAGACTTATAAAAATGGTTCTAACAGCTGCATCACTTTGTGCTGAGCATTAAGAGGTTAGAGTTAGAACTGGTCAGCCTTGTTTCAGAATAATGTGACTGGGTGGGACATCATGCTACATTAGATTTGTGTGCTCATGCGGCTAGAAGTACCAGGTAACATTTCATCAACTACATAATTTTATCTTGTTTTTCAGCAGATTAAAAACATACAGATTTAAATATTCACAATTTATGAGAAAATAAGCAATTTATCGATTTCATGCATATATCACTCTAACAAAGGTTAAAGTTTTCAAGGCCATCAAGTAAGTGGCTACACTTAGCCACCACCATGTTGGTCTCTTGTGATGCTAGACTGGTTTTCATACCTTCCATATAAATAAAGACAGATATCAAGCTGACTTTGAAAATAAAAGTCTACAAGATGAATTTAATCCACTGGTCATTTGGATTGACTCAGCATATATTTTTATTGTTAGCAACCAAATAACTGCATCCTCTGAATATTCTGGTCAGAACACAATAAATTTAACGCACAATCAGTTTAGTTAAGACTCAATTATATGATTGTTTCGGGCATCAAGTGGTGGCAGTAAATTCCTGAGTTTTCCCGACATTCATAAATATTTGCAAAATTCAAGGACTTTTTTTTCCCATTTCCTGGTGGTATGATAACTGTGTAATTCATGCCAGTATAAACAATTAGGGTATTTTAAAATTGTGAAGCTTGTCCAGCTTGCGAATTTTACCCTATGATTACGGCAGACCTAAAGTGTAACATAATTGCAAAGGGGTATACATGATAGCCGGGATACTTTCAGAACCATTCCATTTATGAACAGCCAACCATGAATGTGAAATATGCCTCTCTCTAAAACATAGTACACCCCCACTGTTGCTTGAAAGAAGATTGTTGATTGAAGATAATTAGGCAAGTCTGTGCTGGTACATTACTGATATGGAAACATGTTCATTATAATTTACCTAATGATAACTCAGCGTTGTTTATGATCACATTTTTCAGACCTACCAATGATTTAACCATGGGGATTACAAAGATTCAGCTTCAAGCTCAATATAAATATGCCATTTTAAGTAACTATTGAGATACATAAAATTTTCTCACATTACACTTTAGTAAAGATGAACATCTCATTTTCATCAACAATGAGAAAGATGACGAGTGTTACACACAGGAAAACTGTCATATTATTTGGCCTACAAGTAGATATTTTTGTTTACTTGAAAGTCAGGTCTTTGTCTAATATTCTAAATCAACTTATATAATATATATATATATATATATATATATATATATATATATATATATATATATATGGATTACAGTACCTGGTGTGCTATTAAAATTGCTATATAATCGAAAACTGGTCACATAGAAGTATGAATTCTTGTTAAATTACTATGTCAATAAATTGTTTTAAACTAATATGACTGCATCCATATTTATTAGTTTTGTCATAATTTAATTTGCATTATTCGCATATTTTCTTATGTTTCAAACATGAAATAAAAGAAAACAATTACTGGTAAAAAAATTCACCAGGCAGCATAGCACACTTATGGTCTATACTCTATGGTGTATTGTATTAATTCAAAACATATGGTTTGTTCCTAAAACAAGATATGAAATAATTTTGTTTTATTCATCCTTTTTAATCATACCACATTTTTCTTGATCACATTTTAGCAAATGGTCCACTGATATTTGATTTTCTTGTATACTGTTTGACACAAGCAAGTGATTACTGGTATAGCTTTTTCATTGATCTAATTGATCCTACAAAGAGAGGTAATCTATAATAACGTTCTATGATTATTCATAAAATACCATAGATTATGCTTTCTGCTAAATCCCCTAAATCATATGTTTATAATTACATTTGACAAAGTTTCTCTAATAAATATGGTTTAAACTAAACTACTGTATTGCATGTAATTTTTTTTTGTACATGTCAAAATAATTTTAAGATTGCCAGTAATATGGAATATCATACAGTGATACCAATAATATTCAAGAAATTTACTAGTGTAAAATACTTAGACATGTTATTGATCCGGCCTTGTCTCATACTCAGGATTGGCTAATATATGGATGAAGGATAGAAAATGTACAAAATTAATTAGTTTGACTTGTAGGCCAGAAAATATGGTATCTAAAAATTGAGAGCCATGACATGACTTTGTAATAACTAAATCTGTAATTATAATGAAACATGTTTGAGTGCAGTTTCACAGAACAAGCAAAAGAACAAGATACAAATTTATTTACCAATTCCATATCCACCATTACTGAAGCCTTTAAACCTGCCTTAAGGGTGTTAACCCAGTCCTTCTCTGTCATAGCTGTCTCCTGGGTTCCTATCACATACAAATCATGTGGAATAACTCCAAGTACTCTGTCCCTTGATTTACCAGCGCCTGTGCATTTCAACCAGGTAGTGAGAGGATAGTTTGATGTGGTGTCGGCTGGAATTTAAAAAAAAAAAACAACAGGTCATGGTCATTTTTAAATGTTGTGTTTCTAAATGCATTCTGCACCAAGCAGATGCATCTATTTACAGTATCTACTTTTGTATCTACAGTATTTACCTGTGTATCTACAGTATTTACCTGTGTATCTCCAGTATTTACCTCAATATCTACAGTATTTACCTGTATATCTACAGTATTTAGTTTCATGCTACATGTCTGCTTCATAATGCCCCAGTGCTGGACATCACTATAAACTGCCTCACTGCAGACATCATAGCAATATGACTGAATTTGTTTTAAAGCTACATTACAAATCCTAATCACATACACACAACTTACATGCAAATAAGGGGCCCAGAATCTAAGGTGTTTGCCCATACAGATCACTGACATCTCATATCTGTCTGCATGAGTTCAAGTATTGGATTCTAACAATGTGGGTATGTGAGAGAGATATGCCATGAGTTCAAGTATTGGATTCTAACAATGTGGGTATGTGAGAGAGATATACCATGAGTTCAAGTATTGGATTCTAACAATGTGGGTATGTGAAAGAGATATGCCGTGAGTTCAAGTATTGGATTCTAACAATGTGGGTATGAGAGAGAGATATGCCATGAGTTCAAGTATTACATTCTAACAATGTGGGTATGTGAGAGAGATATGCCAGTAGTTTCCTATAATTTGGTGGTTCTTCTTTGAGTTTTCTCAGATTCTTCCACAACCAAATATACTAGGCACAATGTACAGCCTATGAAAAAGGCATGAAACCCATTACAACCAACTATATGAATATCAAATACTGTATATACATGCTTACAAGTCGAGTCAAACTACAAACTGTATTGACTCAGACTTGCAATCACATAACAGACCAGCATACCAGGGTCAACGCAGTTAGGAATAATCAATATAATTATATATAAAAAACATGTTATGCATATTAGGGTCTATACTTTTTGCATTCTGACTTAGATGCAAGTATATACATAATGATATTCGGTGGCTTATTTTTAAGACAGCTTACTTTCAAGAGCAAAACATTGTAGGAATCGGACAGCTGACTTTTCATGTTGGAATAATTTCATATTTAAAGCACTGATATTATTTCCATGTATCTTTAAAGAGTTAAGCAAAAACTTTATTTAAAAAACTTACCCATGTTCCAAGTTCCAACAAATATGGAAATTTGGTCAATCTCTGACTCTGTGGAATGCATATTTTTCATCTGCATGATCTGGAAGCAAAAGTTTTCTCGTGCCTGTGGATTCTCAAATAAGTAAGTTTTTTTCTTCTTCCCTTCAATTAGGACATCTAGACTGCTCTTGTCCTTTGTACTTTTGATCAAGTGACTGACTGAAACAGAAATAAGACATGATATTCAAATACAATGAAGAGTCTCAATGGGAACATTTATCTTAGAGGCAAATAAGGGTCACCATAAATAATACTTTTAAAAGTGACCAGTAATAGCAGCATAATTACCCACTATAATGCCCTTCATTACAAGGCAGTTTAGGACATAATGTGGTACCACTATGGACTCAAGTGGCCAAGTGGTTTATTTAACCTGCCTTTGCAGACCTCAGAAATCACAACTCTGTTGGGACTTTGATCTCAGACTCTGCCAACATGGGTGTGTGAGAAGGCTTGGCAATAGCTTGACGTTTGTTTGTGGTTCTTTCTGGATTCAATTTAAACTAAAATTCAAAAGAGTGTAATAAATGATTACATAGCTCACCTCTGCTTTCAGTAGCCATTTGCAAAAAATAAATTCATATGGGCAACATCTTGATCACTTCATAACCTAGATATTTCATCACTTCATAACCTAGAGATATTTTTGAAAACTATTTCTTTACATTTAAACTTTAAATTATTTTAAAAAATACTTTTAATTAGCATGGTATGTCCAGAATTGTGCTGACTTATTATGCAATCACCAACCCATCCACCAACCCACCTAGCTACCTACCTAACTGTTGTGACAGGTATTGAAAATGTAAAAGAATAAAAAAGAACTTTGTTATCAAAGTAGAGGAAGCAAGTTGACAATAGACATGTTCCTGTTAATTCTGTAGTAAATGTTTTAAAGTCTGCTTGAAATGCCATTAACACTGTTCACCCATAATAGCCAGTAACCCTGGAGTCAGTCACAGGCTTACAGTAACCTTGGAGTCAGTCACAGGCTTACAGTAACATTGGAGTCAGTCACAGGCTTACAGTAACCTTGGAGTCAGTCACAGGCTTACAGTACCTTGGAGTCAGTCACAGGCTTACAGTAACCTTGGAGTCAGTCACAGGCTTACAGTAACCTTGGAGTCAGTCACAGGCTTACAGTAACCTTGGAGGTCAACAGTATATAGTTCATACATCAATAATAATCTTGATTAATCAGTCATGTAAATGTACCTGTAAAACCATGTATACCTTGATCGCAAAGAAAAGGCACACAACATGTGGTCTACTCAATAACATAACAATACACAAATGAACTTCTGAGGGTAACAAATCACAATATACAGTGTGAGGTCATTAATATGGCAAGTTAACATATATCTTCCTATTTCAGGAATTGCATCACAATTATTATTTCCAGTTCAGTACCCACAAATCTAGTTCGTCTATTTTTAGAACATTTTTTCCTCTCTCATTTTGGTGGTGATAGAAGAGTTATATTGATGCATTTTTGGTAGGGATTTAAAGGTAACTGTTTATTCTTGAGAATATGAGCTCAGAGAGTGGTTGTCTGTATTTTGGCGACAGTGCACATTGAGTAATAAGGCCTTGGTGATGATCCGGAAGTGAAATCTGTGTTCTGTTTACATGCTGTTCTGTTTACAGTGCAGCTGCTCAAAAAAATGCCAGTAAACCCTTGACAAGAACTTCACTGTGAAGTCATCTTTGGATGTATTTTAGATTAACATATGATTTCCATTAATTGTCACACAGTTGAAAGGTCAGTACTGAGAAATATATGTAGAGAACATATAGTAAAAATAATTGTGGTGCATGTCCATGTATCAATGTATATAGGTCTAGCAGATATATTAAACTGATCATAAACACAAATAATTAATTTTAGAAAAGCATAAAATATGGGTCACAAAGACCTTCTTTGGTTCTAAGAGCACTGTTGTCAGGAAGTTGCATTCAATTATAAAGTTCATGACAGAAACAACATGAGAAATTAACAATGGACAAATAAGATCACTGAGCATGAACTACAGGTCAGAGAGATCACTTCATGTATAAAATTTATAGAACTTTTCTGGATGCATCCACTCACAACGATTCATCGCTGTCGGTAGGATAATACACATAAAGCATGTAAAAAAAACTTGACAAAAGCTTGTATACAATGGAATATAGGTCACAAGCAGTCACTTTTGTTACACGAGCGTTGTACAGACATGTATATCATCAATTTCATGAATACAACATGAATAATCCTAGATTGAACATCAAACACAAAATTGAATCTAAGCATGTGAAGCATAAAATATGTTTGAAATTGACCTAGTACTAAAATGATTGAGTAGTGAAAACAAAGATGCTTACTCAAGTTTCATTATTTTATAAAGGGCAGTATGCACAGTGCATGCCAAAAATCTGTGGCCAGGAGCTAAATGGAGCAATCTAACATAAGCCAGTAAATAATGAAATACAGATCGTAGTGACTTTTTTTTGGTATGAATGTTGTACTAAAAGAGAGATGAATAAAAATCAACTACATGTAGTTTCAGGAGTAAAAATCAAATATATATCAAACAGAACCAAAGTCAGTGAAATGTGAAATACGGGTCACAGTGACATACTTCCTTTGATTCCTGGTATTGCAGTATTATAAAGCAGATAAAGCACCAATATGGTGAAGATCAAAAATGTCAAACATAAGTCATTTAAATGTTAAATGTAGGTCACAATGGCCACTTGTTTTACTGGTGTAGTACAATATGCAAACAATCACCATGTTTGATTATTATGGCATAAATGGTGCTTGAGAAAAAAATGTAAGCAACATTTCCTTACCAAGTTTAATGAATCTATATATAACAGTATTTATACAGGGTGCTAAAACCTATTTGGTCATGAGCTAAATGAAAAATGTAGCCTAAACCAGTAAAATGTAGGTCAGAGTGACCTTCTTTTAAGGTAAGGTTATGGCAGTAATAGAGATGCATACAATCATCTATTTTGATGACTCTAACATAAACTAAAAACTTGAATAAAGAGAGTGAGGTGAAAAATATAGGTCACAGTTACTTACATTTGGGATGACAGTTTTGTACTCCAGATAATTCCCTCACCAAATTTTATAATTCGATCAATAACAGTATTAATACAGTGCACATAAAATAAGCTAATAACAAAAAACCAAGAAAGAATGTAAACTAGTGCATATCTTTGTAATAATTTAGCCCCCCCCCCCCCCCCCCGCTCTGTCCTCTTGCTATTAAAATTGTTCAGTGAGGGTGTGCAAATTATGTGAGGGTGCTGACCTCAAGCCAAAGTTGTACAGCAGCTAACCTTTACTACATGGAGGTGAACTAACGATTGTACTTGAAGTGGTCTCTCAAATGGGTTGGGTAAATAACAATGCTTGCTATTATATGTTCAATTCCATTTGAAACATTATTTGATAAAAGTAAATGAAGAAATACATGAAGTGGAAAAGTTATTTCTTTGCAATAACTAAAATTAATGATATCCATCTCACTATCCAACCCCATCCAACACACATTGATGCATTCATCAAATTATTTTATAAGTGTCTTCACCATTCAACTTTTTCTTAGGAGAAGGCCAAAACAGATAAAATGCTTAAGGTTGTGGGCTGTGTTAGCAAGACGACGTTAATAATTCAACAAGAAAATTGAACACAATTATTACACTACACTAACAACATTCTTATTACATGGTTGTAATAATATGTTAAATAAGATACCACCATGTTAATGGCACATTATACCACCCCTCCACCCAACATTCACTCTAAGCTGTGTGTATGTGCAGCTGCTCAGGCATCCCTGTGCAGCTGAATTGTCAATCAAACATTAAATTTTGCTCAATCCAATGTTAAATGTTGCTCGTCTCCATAATGCTTGCACTATGCAGTGAGCACTGTGCGCACATCTACCATTTGCTTAGAGGGAACATTGCCTCTGGCATATTACACCACTTCTCCACCCCTATGTTAATGGTGCAATATACCACCCCTCCACTCCCCCAATGTTTACTACCTCTCTACATTGAGAACTTAATGCAGGAACCAGTTTTATTAATTATTATTGTTATACCTCTCCCTTGATAACTCGTGTACAACTAGGTCCACAAATATAGGCTGTACAATTTACTGAGGGACTTCCAAAAATTCAAAAAATCTCTGTTTATACTTCAAGAAAAAAAAATGCAGGGTGGGAATGGGAGTTGCGAGTTGGGGGTAGGGAACTGTGCTGTTTAATCACTAAATCCTCATTTTACAATCAAGTCAATAATAGTTGTAATAATGCACTTTCTCTAATGACATTCATTATTCTGCAGAAATAACATTTATTATCAAAGTGTTCAGCATGTGAAAGATCGTTCCAAGATCTTTCAACAACCATCATATATATATATATGAAAACATTTGTGTACTATGTCACTGTGCTTTGGTTTGTTTATTAATCTGGTTCTCAGAGTGGTATTTAATGGTAAAATGCCAAGTCAGGAGTCAAAGTAGCAGGGAACTAGACTAACTATTAATACACCACCAAACAAGATTCTAGTTTTCATAAACTAGTGACATTTAATTCACGAGACAATCGTCTATGTTGAAACTCGATTTTTGTATCAATCGGTTAGTACAGGGGTGGGCAAACTACGACCCGTGGGTTGCATGCGGCCTGCCAAGGGCTTTCATGCGGCTCACCAAATACCCACCGAGAACTTTGCTCATTTTCCTCTATTGAAGACACAGACTGTTTCACAAGCATTATTTGACAAGTACAGTTATCAGATCATGGCTTTAAAAGAAGAATTTATCTGGAGGTTTGCTGATTTCAAGGCAATGGAACAACTGTTCAACTGCTCAGCTCACCCTTTACTTGTGACATTGAAACAGCCACTGAAAAACTGCAGATGGAACTGATTGATTTTCAGGTCGACAACTCCTTAATAAGAACTTTTGAAACTAAATCCCTGATAGTTTTATGCTCTTCTACACCCAGGAAAGTTTCAAAATCTGAAAGAATTTGCCAGAAAGATGTTTGTGTTGTTTGTATTAACCTATATATGTCAGCAGACTTTCTCTACTATGAAAGTCAACAAGTCAAAAAACAGATCGCTTCTCACAGATTCAAATCTTCACTCAGTTTTAAAGATCAGCACAAGCAACTTGTCACCAAATTTTGACAAACTGGTCAATGACTGTGATCAGCTGCATCATTCACACTATGTTAATATTACAGTTTATAAAAAAAATGTACTTCTTTTGAAGTTTAAGTTTTCAAATATTAACAACATATTAACAACTGAAAATGAATTATGATGTTATTTAGAAAAACATTCTGTTTTTGCTATTTCAAATATTTTTTTTTTTACTTAATGAACTATGCGGCAGCGCTAAAGATGTAAATCTGTGTATGCGGCGCTTGCAATGGAAAGTTTGCCCACCTCTGAGTTAGTACAATATTGATGTTGTGATTTCATTGGAAGTAATAGTAAAACTTCTTATCATCCTTGAGGATATCTCTAAGTGCCAGTTCAGGAATTCTCTGAAGCTCGCTTGCCCACAATGGTCCATATCTGTGAAACCAAGCCAAGCTCTCTTTATTTTTTTTTAAATATTCATTTCGCTTGATTGCCTTGATATCTTTGATCACAATCATGAATGTGTCAGTTAATTAAAGGTAGGAGTCAGTTAATTAAAAGTAGTCATCAGTTATTTAAAGGTAGGAGTCAGTTAATTAAAGGTAGTCATCAGTTAATTAAAAGTAGTCATCAGTTATTTAAAGGTAGGAGTCAGTTAATTAAAAGTAGGAGTCAGTTAATTAAAGGTAGGAGTCAGTTAATTAAAGGTAGTCATCAGTTAATTAAAAGTAGTCATCAGTTAATTAAAGGTAGGAGTCAGTTAATTAAAAGTAGTCATCAGTTAATTAAAGGTAGGAGTCAGTTAATTAAAGGTAGGAGTCAGTTAATTAAAAGTAGTCATCAGTTATTTAAAGGTAGGAGTCAGTTAATTAAAGGTAGTCATCAGTTAATTAAAAGTAGTCATCAGTTATTTAAAGGTAGGAGTCAGTTAATTAAAAGTAGGAGTCAGTTAATTAAAGGTAGTCATCAGTTAATTAAAAGTAGTCATCAGTTAATTAAAGGTAGGAGTCAGTTAATTAAAAGTAGTCATCAGTTAATTAAAGGTAGGAGTCAGTTAATTAAAGGTAGTTTATGTTACGTACACAGTAACATTTATAACATTGTTCGTTGATCAACTGAAGTGAGTTAACCCGACATATGACCAGGGCCACTTAATTTTAAGGAGATGAATCCAAGTGCCTTTTAACTTTTCTTTATTCCACCTACTTTATTTGATTCAAACGACACAAGTCAGTTATCAAAAACAATGTCGGAATTTAATTAGGTTCTCAGACACATTTTATGTTTAAATACACATTGCATTTACTAGATTACACTTAAGAGGAAATAAAAGATAAACACAAATTTCACTTAATTTTTTAGTATCTTGGCATTAAAAATTTAATGTACTGCCTACACTGGACATAAGTGACATTTTCATTAATCAAAATTCCCTTTAATATCTTTAATTACAGTGTATGAATGTTGTTTGGAAAAAAAATGTAACCAATTATATGACTTCTTATTAAAAGCAGACGATTTCAAAATGTAAATTTAAATTGCCAGGTCCTATCTACTGTTTTTGACCATAAAATGAGAGATATATCAATGTTTCAGTTACCAATTTAGATCACAATATTTTTCAATTTCAATAAATAGGGATCAATTTGGGGGTGGTATTTTCTGGTTTAAAAGAATTGGGATCCACGCGTGACCATGGGTTACAAGTGGGTTCGCAAGTTATCAGGGAGTGGTGTATGATGATTATTATATTATTATTTACTGTTGTTATTTTTATTAATATTATTCTTTTACTTTCGTGACAAAAGTTTAGGCATCATATTATTGCAACAACTTGTCTAGCTTTCACCATCTTACTTTGCTTACTTATGAACATTCATCAACTGAATAAATCAAATTTTTGAAATCTTGTATTTAAGCCAAATAAATGAAATCTTTGAAATCTTGTATTTAAGCCAAATAAATCAAATCCTTGAAATCTTGTATTTAAGCCAAATAAATCAAATCTTTGAAATCATTTGTATTTAAGCCAAATAAATCAAATCTTTGAAATCTTGTATTTAAGCCAAATAAATCAAATCTTTGAAATCTTGTATTTAAGCCAAATAAATCAAATCCTTGAAATCTTGTATTTAAGTCAAATAAATCAAATCTTTGAAATCTTTTGTATTTAAGCCAAATAAATCAAATCTTTGAAATCTTTCGTATTTAAATTCAACCAGATAAATCACACCTCAGAAATCTTTTGTATTTAATTTCAACTGATTAAATCACACCTTTGAAATCTTTTGTATTCAATTTCACCTTTGAAATCTAATATATTCAATTTCAACTGACATAAAACAGGACATAATGAGATCTACACTTCTGATTCTGTTTGTAACTTCATGCAAATACTACAGATCCTGAGTACCCTAAACAGTGCTATCTACAGTACCCTAAACAGTGCCATCTACAGTACCCTAAACAGTGCTATCTACAGTACCCTAAACAGTGCTATCTACAGTACCCTAAACAGTGCCATCTACAGTACCATAAACAGTGCTATCTACAGTACCCTAAACAGTGCCATCTACAGTACCCTAAACAGTGCTATCTACAGTACCCTAAACAGTGCTATCTACAGTACCCTAAACAGTGCTATCTACATTACCCTAAACAGTGCCATCTACAGTACCCTAAACAGTGCTATCTACAGTACCCTAAACAGTGCTATCTACAGTACCCTAAACAGTGCCATCTACAGTACCCTAAACAGTGCTATCTACAGTACCCTAAACAGTGCCATCTATGTTGTTGGCATACTTTGAGTGTGCTTTATTACAGAAGTCAATTTTGTGATGATGTTAGACTGTATGTTAATAAATGTCTCACAGCAGTCTTGTACATGTACAACACTTACTTTTGTCATGGGTAATAGTTTTCTGGTCCAGGTTATCTTTGCTGGTAGCCTTGAGGATGCTGTACTTCCCCATAGGTATATCAATAGTGAGTGTCAATTTAGTTGCCATGCACTGTCTGACCAGTTTCACCTGTAACAAGCAAAGAATCTGTCAGGATTAGCTACAACACTATTATTTTCTGTGCCAAATAATAATGAATTCTACACTCATGTCCATGAAGCATCAATGCCAGGACATAATCGCTTGGTACAACTGATGTCTTGATAGCATCTTGGAAGTTGCATATACATGGATTAGTGGTTGCCCTTGATGGCAGATTGTTTTCTCCAGGTTTTCTGGCCTGCACTACCTCTGAATGATCACAATACCCAAATCACACTGAGTTATGTGAATCATACCAATTTAAGTTCTGCCGTAAGGGGAATGTAACATTTTGTTTTAATTATTAATTATCTGCTTTTAATTGAAATACGTGCTTTTGCTAATTCAGCATTTATTTCAAAATCTAATTCAAGTGTACCATCCTCATAATTAAGCAATTTAAAACAAAGAAGTTAATTTCAAGCTCCCAATCTGTTAAATATGTTGCACAGAACTGATTTTGGACTAACTATAAAATTCCCAAATCAGACATTTCAGATTTTCTGCAAAGAAACTGAGATTTAGACTGGATCAATGCTTGTTTTAACTGAGATTTAGACTGGATCAATGCTTGTTTTAACTGACATTCATATCAGTCTTAGTTTATAAGATGTACAGTGCACCTTAAGTTACTGGTACATTATAACTCAGCTACTTTCCTGCTTTTACCAAGTTTGGAAATAGACCATTCAATTTTGTGGATAAGGAGAGATCCCTAACAAACAAATGTCATTTTCAAAAAGGCAATGGAAACAAAAGTGAAGTGTTCGCTATTCAGATTGCTGTATACACTTACAACTACTGCTATATAATTATGCTATCAAAACAGGATCAGAAAGTCTTATTATAACAGCAAACCGGATCACCCCATAGCCTAAATGGTTAAGTCCTCAACTCATTGTCCATATGGAAAATATCTAGCCTCCCACAGCAATAAAATTGGCACATATACATCGGAGTGGCATGTTGCTGATATCTCTACTGAAAGTCACATTTTAAGGAGCAAATAAGGATTGTCATATTTTACGTATATTGTTAATGCCATAGCTATAAATTACTTCAAAACTTGAACACATGACAAATTATCGATATATATTGGAGAAAACTTTTAAGAAGGCTAGTGTGTACTGTGTATGTGTGTGCAAGCTGTTGTTGCAGGGTTTAATGCCATTTTCAGCACACGACAGGCTAAACATGGCGGCCAGTATTATTGGCGGAGGAAAAACCCAGGAAAAGCCAGGAAAGAACCACTGACCCACAAGAAACTACTGACAAGATTTCTTACATACCCACAATAGCCAAATCCTAGACTTGAACCCATGTAGACAGAGGTGAGATGGCAGTGATCCATAACAGACAGCGCTTTAGACCAATCAGCCACTGGGGGGCCCCTGTGTGTGCATGCATAGGTACATGCATGGGTGTGTATTACGGTTTATGTCTACATGTGTATTTGATTGATTAATGTCTGACAACAATCCATAACTATTCTGAACCTATGGAGAGACTTACCATAAAAATGATGCAAAATACATCTTAAATGCAATTAAACAAGCATAAATACACTGGTAGTGATGTGTACATGGTGGCTCAGTTGGTAGAATGTCAGACTTGTTATTCAAGAGTTACAGGTTCAACATCCGCTGAGGCCAGTCCTAGGGAAAACATCTAGATCCCATGTCTTTGATATGATATAGTCAATTTAATGTTAGAAGTGCCATTAAAACAATTCAACCAACCATCACTGAGTATAACTTAGCATCTGATATGATTTTGCAAATCCAGCAGAAATGCAACATGTAGTATCTACAGTCACAGTAAGACAGGAAAGGTCAAATTTTTTTTTTTTTTTTTTTTTTTTTTGGGGGGGATAAACTAATAAGGTTAAAAGATTACAACTAACAACAATGACTTTATGTTTCTTAAAGAACTGTGGCTAGATCTATAAATATGATTGTAGTGTCCTATATTGGTCATTATTAGTTCTTAAAGTGTACAGATAAATTTTATTAGCTACACAAGCCAAATGAATATCTAATGAATCTGTCCATAAAAGGCTGATAGTCCGAGACAATAGATAACAGAGATGTCAAAGGGAGATAACTGTGTCATTTCTACATATTATAGTAATAAATTGCTTCATCTGGGTATGATGATTCAATACTGAAACAATTCTGCTTAATTTATAGGAATATGTTTTGAAAACACTTACCTCAAATTTACTCTGTGGAATGTATGGTCTGTATTTGGAAGACAAGAATGGTGAAGTAGTGATCTGCTGTGGGGTATGGTTGGACATGGCAAAAGCATCCACATAAACATACTCTGATGGCATCACTGACCTCTGTAATACCCCCTCGGCCTGGAACATAAAAACACAATTTATATAAATTCAAGATATTTTTTTGGCAGAGAAGGTTAGGGCATGTATGTTCAGCCCATAATTTATACATTACAATAAAACAATTGGTCTTGACCCAAAAGGTCAAAGATTGAGCAAGCCTGTCACGGTATGAATTGTCTTTGCTTGAATCATCCCAAATATAAAGAAATGTAAGCAAAATGTTGGTAAAGGTAAGCAAATGATGAAGGTAAGCAAATGACAAATAGTTACCCAATCTCTTAATGCACATTATCTCCGTCTGTGACCATGACTACAATTCAAGGTGAGATCATGTGTTGCAGAATTAATCAGCTTCATACTACTTCATCTCAAGTGATAAAAAAATTGCAGTTTCGAAAATATAAGCAAATGAAAAACATTAAACAAAATCTTATCCAAATGTTTTGACCTAGAGTTCAAGATCACAGAAGCGAGTGAATGTTGTATAATGAATTGTCTTTGTTCCATGATGGTGAACATCTATCAAAAACCTTTAAAAAAAACTTCAACCAAAACCTTTACAAACTCTTGACAGTACCATTTACCACTGCCACTCATAAAAAAGTGTCTTGCTTCCCATGTGGACTGTGACAATAAGTTTAAATGAAGCCTGCACAATAACAAGTAGGTCACTTTGTCATTATTACCTATATTTCTCAACAAACAATATCTTGGAAGTGAAATCCCATCTTTTCAAAGGCCTCACCAACATCAAGCTGCCTATTTTGCTTGTTTGTAGGATTTTTAAAGTAGCTATAACAATTTTTCAATCATATCGCTACGATGTATGCAATGAGTTTATAGTGATGTCTAGCACTGGGGCATCATGCAGCAGACGTCCGCTTGATGTCCCACCCAGTAACATTATCCTGACACCTGGCCGATCATTCCTAACACTAACCTCTTAATGATGAGCATCAAGCAAGGCAGCTGTTAGTATCATTTTTCCTGTTTCCACGGCAGACACTCTAACCACTAGGTCATCAAGCTGCCTATAATAATTGCATGAAATCCAACTGTTATATAATTAATGGAGTTTAGTTGATACATGGATATGCATGAAGGTGGGTTTGAAAATAAAGGACTATAACTCCATTAAATGAAGACACTAAATGATGCATCAATATGACAATAGAACTCAGCCATAGTATCAAGAAGATCAAGCCATACACCATACTTGGTTGAAATACCAAAATAAGGTAGTTAATGTGTAGAAACTAATGTTTGTGAAGAACAATAAGGAGCAACATGTTCACTATTTGATAATGCATAATGCTGGTGATGAAACTCCGGCCAGGTATCATGAACATTTATTTGCTTAGAAAGTATGGCTGAAATCAGATAATAATCAAGGGAAAGAAAGTAAGAAACTAAAACTCTGCTAAATAATGCCATAGAATGCAGGCAATAAAACTCAGTCATTTCTCATCATTCAAACCCAGTTTGGTTTACATACCATAATAATCACGGGAGATAGTGTGTTGAAATAAAAGTGAATTAGACAAAAGAAAAGATAAAAGGATAAACAGACTCAATTTAATCAATGCATTTTTTAAAATGAAAAGTGGCAACAAAAAACCAAACTAAAACATGAGCAAACCCTTAATGTTTCACGCATCATGAAGTCTGACAGCCTTTATTAAACAAATGGCTGTGTTCTTTATCTGTTGTAAAAGCAGATTTATGAAATCCACCCAAAAATGAAATCCACCCAATAATGAAATCCACCCAAAAATGAAATCCACCCAAAAATGAAATCCACCCAAAAATGAAATCCACCCAATAATGAAATCCATCCAATAATGAAATCCACCCAAAAATGAAATCCACCCAATAATGAAATCCACCCAAAAATGAAATCCACCCAAAAATGAAATCCACCCAATAATGAAATCCACCCAAAAATGAAATCCACCCAAAAATGAAGCAAGTTTTATTTCTTCCATAACAGGAACATCAAATGCTGTCATAACTAGCATTATTATAACTGGGGGTCTCCTCCACAGTCTCTCTTAATTAAAAATAGTTCAGAGGTAACTTTTGCAAAGCTGTCTCAAAACTTTTTCTTGAAATATTTCTGCATTTTCCCATGTGAACAATTAAACTTAAGAGCTGAATAACTGTAACTTTCTAATATGACTTGTCATTCCCGTTCCACATTTGACGCATACCTGCCATGTTATTTCTACAGCATAGCATTAGATGTACAGTTAAACTGTTGGAGCACTAAAGGCCCAATTTGTTCAAAACACAAATTCCAATTTTTTGTTGTTGAAAGAATGGTATTGAATTATTTGTTTTACATCTGCAGGAATATTTTTTCAAAATTATGGAATATTGAAGCAAAATGAAGTTAAATGCATTACACATTTGGTTTTACCATAACAGTCAAAACAATCATCTAAAGCCTGCTGATTTCATAGCATGGGATTTAACAAAAATATGGCCAGGTTATTAACAGGTGGCCAGAACCATCTTGGTTTAAGAGTGTGATGTGAAGAAAACCTTTTGTTCCAAAGCCATTATCTCTGTCCTACACCTGGTCATAGATTCCAACATGGCATGAATATCTTTGTCTGATACCTGAAAAAAAGAAAAAGAACCCAACATACATTGCTGTCTGGCTGTAAGCTATAAACATCTTCCTTTCTTCCTGCAAAATATGTAAACTTTAAAAATCAACTGGGAAGAATAACCAAACAGTACTGGCTGAATCAGCAATCAGATTTGAAAATCAGAATTATTTGGAATGCAAATATACATAATATTATTACAAATACCCCACCTCATCCATGCAGCACAATACAGCATGTATGCCTTCAAGATAAAGTGCAAAGATCTAAAATGGTTGGAAAAATATAATAATAAATATTACTAAAATCTTCAGGCTGATAAATCCTTTCAAATACACCTCTCCCTCGATAATTTACACACAATGGGGTACACAAACATAGACTGCACTATAAGTGAGGGCACGAGTTACCAAGGGACCTCCAAAAATTGAAACAAATTGCTTAGGCTATATTTCATGTAAATGTTGGTGATGGTAGGGTAAGGGGTAGGGAACTAGGCTATTTAATGACTGAATAATTATACAACCATGTTGATAATAATTGTTAATAACATACTTTTTCTAATGATATTTATTATTCTGTATAAATAACATTTTCAAAATGTCCAATGTGAAAGATTATTCCAACTGGTTTCAACAATCATGTGTACTCTAAAACATCTGTGTATTACATCACTGCTTTTTGTTGATTAGTCTGGTTCCCAGAGTGGTATTTCATAGTATACTGCCAATGTCATGAGTCAAAGTAGTAGGGAACTTTTCTTTTATTTAACCTCCTTTATTTGATTCAAAAGACATAATTAACATGATAATACAAAGGATTAACATTTTCTCTCCAAGTTAACTAAAAACCCTCAACTCCATAACTTGACCAAATTTGGATCAAAAATTAAATTATCACACAAAAAGCCCATCAAGCAACTCTTAAATGTATTTTAGCTGCTAAACTCTATAAATTCAATCAGATTATTTATGATAAGCAAGTACTGTAGTAAAGTGACTAAAGGGTTAAAAAGGATGAAACAGTATTTCACATGCAAGCCACCATAGGTCAGGGCCCACAATAGGCTACCATGTAATCTGATATTTAGAATCATAAACATGTGCCAACATTTAAGGTGTTATTAATAACCAAACATTTGTTGACAAGTCATTTATGTGTTTGTTTGCTTAATATCTAATTGTGATTGATCCTGTTTGCCTGCATAAATGATCAAAAGAACCTTTTTGTTTCAATGTTTAATTCAAAACATCTGCATGCATCTCATTTTTGATGTTTCACTGCCAGAAATCAACAAAACGGTATAATAATTTTTGACAATGATATTACTGTTGAAAATTGCAATGACTGGGCGAGTGAATTTATTTGCATTTTCATACAAGTGATCAGGTTGATGATAAAAGCAATGAATATGCTGAGAATGTATGTTCTTGACAGCTAGTAGTGATATGACATACTATGATGTTTTAAATCTTATACATAGATTCAGTGATATGACATACTATGATGTTTTAAATCTTGTACGGAGATTCAGTGATATGACATACTATGATGTTTTAAATCTTATACATAGATTCAGTGATATGACATACTATGATGTTTTAAATCTTATACATAGATTCAGTGACATGACATACTATAATGTTTTAAATCTTATACATAGATACAGTGATATGACAAACTCTGATGTTTTAAATCTTATACGGAGATTCAGTGATATGACATACTATGATGTTTTAAATCTTATACATAGATTCAGTGACATGACATACTATGATGTTTTAAATCTTATACATAGATTCAGTGACATGACATACTATGATGTTTTAAATCTTATACATAGATACAGTGATATGACAAACTCTGATGTTTTAAATCTTATACGGAGATTCAGTGATATGACATACTATGATGTTTTAGATCTTACACAGAGTAAAATTCAGTGATAAGACATACCCTAAAGTATTCAGTGATATGACATGACATACTATGATGTTTTAGATCTTACACAGAGATTTAGAAGATAAGATAGGCTTGGTGTGGTTATGGCTCTTTAACACAAGTCCCAACATTTTAACAACAAATCCCCCCCCCATACTTTGAGCTAGGCTCCTGAACTGTTAACATTATGAATTATATGAAGTATTTAAACATTACTGATTATTAGTCATAATTCTAATAGTACAGCCAGCCATACATGTATGTTACTACTTAATATATATGTATTCACACCTCCAGGTATGAGTGATTAACTAAGTCAGCAACTTTTGAGGGTAATGTATATACCCACTTATAAATCAAGTCCTAATGAATACTGCAGAAACACAGATCTGCTTTCATATAATGTGCTGGCAGATCTGAGTCTTGAGAACTGTTAGGAGTTAATAGTAAAACAAACAATATAGATCCTAATCTGCTGGTGCATTATGGGATGGCAGATGAGGGTCTATGGTGTTTGCATTTGGACACAACTTATAAGCAAGTATATATGGTAGCTTCATAAACCAGAGCACATGTACTTACTCTTGGAATATCACCAATGGAAAGAGTCTTCTGTTCAGTGGTTGGTGTCATTTTCAAAATCTCATTGCAGATCTCTATGTTCATCATGAAATTATCCAGTTCCCTAAAGAAAGAGAATAACATCATCATTTTTTCTGCAAATGCAATCAGGGAAATATAAATGGCACCAGATTATGAAGATGGATGGAGCAGAAGACTTAATAATCCCCTTATAAAAAGTAAATTATTTATCTCATTCAAAGAAAACCTTCATTGTGTCAATCATCAATGTAGGCATACTTCAGGATTTTCATATAAAGTGGTCTTGAATTCAATCTTCTGAAAGAGTGAGTATACACATAAAAGTGGTCTTAAATTCAATCTTCTGAAAGAGTGAGTATTCACATAAAAGTGGTCTTAAATTCAATCTTCTGAAAGAGTGAGTATACACATAAAAGTGGTCTTAAATTCAATCTTCTGAAAGAGTGAGTATACACATAAAAGTGGTCTTAAATTCAATCTTCTGAAAGAGTGAGTATACACATAAAAGTGGTCTTAAATTCAATCTTCTGAAAGAGTGAGTATACACATAAAAGTGGTCTTAAATTCAATCTACTTTACTGATAATTCCTACATAAGAGTGGTCTTGAATTTGATCTATTTAACTAAAGTGTAACAGCACATCAACACATGAAAGGTTATATCATGCCAAGGTAATCAAAATGTTGTCTTGTTTTGAGACACATTATGGCAGCTGACTAAGCCAAATTGCAATAACTTCAACAATATAACTGATAGATAGAAGTGATCTTGAAATCTATTGATTGACTGGCCTTTAACAATACATCAACACATGAAAGGTTATATTGTTTTGTGGTTATTGGAGTAATGTGACTTGCCCTGTGACACACCATGGCTGCTGACTCATTCAAGTTCTAATAAGTTTACTCATTGAACAACTCATAAAAGTCATCTTGAATTAAATCTGATTGATTAATAGCACATCAACATATAAATGGTTATGTCATGTCAAACTGGAATAAAGGAGTTCTCCTAATACATTACAGCAGCTGACTCAGAGAAACTTTTAAACACTTCTTCAACTATTAGTGACATTTGTCCCTTTTTTTAAAAACATCAACTATTAGTGACATTTGTCCCTTTTTTAAACACTTCTTCAACTATTAGTGACATTTGTGCTAACTTTTCTTAAGAATGACCCTTACATGGGGGTAGATACTTGATGGCGCATTATGCAAGAAGATGTACACAAAACCAATAAAAATTTAAGTGATTTTGGATTGACCCTTAATTATGTAAATACATGTATAGGCATTTTTTAACAAGAGGACAGTGAATATAACATCATAATGCACACCCTATATTTGTTTGTTTGTTTGATTATGATTTTTAACATAGCTTTAACAATTTTTCAGTCATATCGCTACAATGTCTGCAGTTAGGCAGTTTGTAGTGATGTCTAGCACTGGGGCATCATGCTGCAGACATGTAGCATGATGTCCCACCCAGTCACATTATCCCGATACCAGGCCGACCATTCCTAACACTAACCTCTTAATACTGAGCATCAAGCGAATCAGCTGTTAGTACCATTTTTGAAAGTCTTTTGTTTAATAATACTTTTATCCTTAGCTCAAGTGCAGACATTCACATCATTTGATACAGGTAGATGATATAGAACTAACACTACTGTGAATATGCAAATGTTTCTTCATTCAGTGACAATGATCATCACCTTTGACCTTCTGACCCCAATCTCAACAGGGTTCTTCCTTACCTGAAGTGCAAGTCATCAACCAAATTAAATTTGGTTACTGTAGATAGTGTAGAACAAGTTACTGCATAGAAACCATTTTGATCCTTTGTGGAAATAGTGACCTTGAACTTTTGATCCTGAAATTAATAGTGTTCTTCACAACCCCATTTCTAAACAATGTGCATAGTTAGGTAATTGTAGGTGAAAAAATCAAGTTATTAGGCAGAAATGAAAACTGATAACAGAGGGATGAGTGGATAACAGAACACAACATAATGTGTTACAGCAGGTGCATAAAAACTCTGGAATAAGTTGTGTTAATGAGATTGACCTTATGCCAGATGATAGATCGCTCTGCATACCAAT
This sequence comes from Unio pictorum, assembly GCA_030141615.1. Taxonomy (NCBI): domain Eukaryota; kingdom Metazoa; phylum Mollusca; class Bivalvia; order Unionida; family Unionidae; genus Unio; species Unio pictorum. The sequence continues at coordinate 15,688,598 of JARLTB010000020.1, read as the reverse complement.
CATGTGACATGACAACCTGTTAACCTCTGACAAACATGCAGTATTTGGCACAGAAATATGTTTCAGCTTGAGTGATATGTTTATTAAAAATGATTTGTATTATAATTACAAATGTAAAATTACAAAGTTACCTAAATTATACTGCAGCAGACAATATTTATATTTGTATTTCAAGTTTGTATAGTAATAACCGAAGTGTTTTATTTCAGTAAATAATAAAACTCAATTGCAAAGCTCCTCAGGAACTTGTTCATGAAAACTGAAATTCACTGCATAAGATACTATTGTATTTAGTAAATAGTCTAATCCTTATTTATTTTATCTGGCTTGTGTTTATGCTGCCATGGAAGTAAATGAATTAAAAATTAATAATAAAATCGTAAATTACTGTTTAGAAGTATACTATTGTACATAATAATTTTAAGGTTCTACTGTGTTTGTCAGATGGAAGTTTGATCATTGATGTCTGTTGATGTACCGTAAATATGTAAATGCATGCTTAATATATCAGACAATATACATCTATCTGAAAGCGTTGTTTTGGTTTTTCTTATTATTAAATGTCTATATCCTCGCCTCTCCTTCGTCCCCATGAGAAAGTAAAGAGTTACTCAAGTCTTTGAAAGATCGAGATGATAAATTATTATTTTTGGGATAATCAAGCATTAAAATGTAAATTTCAAACGTTAAGATAATGCAGTCTGGGGTACAGTTCATCCTAAACAAGAAAAATAATATACATCAAAACCCACAAGTTACGGGGTTCTCCCCCATATTCAAGAAACGTTTTTTTTTCAATTTCAATTTCTTTTTCTTCTTCTCTAAGCCATCGATGGGAAGAACTTTCTACATACACTTATGCAAACCATCATGTTGTAATTGTTTTCATATTTAGCTGACCACAAAAAAAGACTTTATCAATCGAAGTTTTGTCTATGTTTTGAGAAAGGAATAAATTTAATTTCTACATTTAGATGATCGAAATAATTACGAGGCTCCCACTGACCTCTTTTCACATTTTTTGATTGAGAATTCAACAAATCATTGCAAAATTTGTAAATACTTAACATAAGTCATTATTGCCACAAGCAGCTTGTCCGAGGAAAATGGCGGACGAAGCAATGCCTGGAGGTGTGTCTAATTTATGTTTGTTGATTGGTTAATTGATCAGCATGATAGACAAGTGGCAATAGGTCAATTGTACCAAATGGTGCCATATGACAAAAGGGCTTTAATTCCGAAAAGACTGCATTAGCCGAGTGATTTGTCAATATGTGTATCTTCAGTAGATCTGCTTTTTTATCCTCTCCACCCCACCCACCCCCTTTCAAGACAAAACCCTTTGGGCAAAGACGTTTTCCATCCTAATGTGCAATACTTCCCTTGCTTCTAATTTTCAAGAAATGAATTCCATTTTAACAATTTTATTGCAAAAAAAATTGCAAGAATACATATAACACAAAAATTAGCTGATGAAGCATAAAGATGTGTACTCTTCCTGTTACTTCTAAATGTAAATTGATATTATCTCAGCAAGCACATGGCCATCATTGTTTTATGGTTTCTATGGTTACTTTACTCAAAAAAGCATCTTACCCATGTTGTTTGTCATGGAAAATTTGGATAAAGAATGTTTTCAAGAACAGAATCCAGATGTTATTGGAATATATAAAAATGGATCTCCATGAATACAGTAAATTTTCAAGCCAAAATGTGTATTACCTACAACAAAATTACAGGGGTATCATGTCTGCTTCAGGTGACAAACATAATATTTACCAAGTTTTATGGTAATCCATCAAAAACCGCTTGAGTGTTACACTAATGATACTGTGTCATACTCTTCTACTAGACACAAAGGGCAATAACTCTAAAAGCACTGTACAACCAAAGAGATTTGTTGACATGTACATTTATCTATAGCTTACAACAATAATAACTATAAGTATTTATGGCAATCTATCAAAACCTGCGTCACTGGATGCACTGAGTGGTGGCTGTCAAGAGTTACTGACAGACATAAGAACTGATGGACATGAGGGTTAATATTATGCAAAACATTAACACAAAGCTATTTACTGCACTGTAAAGCAGCCTATTATTTTTATATACACTCCACACAATTCATACCTTTTAAGACCTCTGGAGGCCGATTCCATGAGACTTTTAAAAGCAGAAAGAACAGTTTCACCATTTTTGAATGCTGTGGAGTCCTGCTGGAAACCATCATCAACATATTTCTTTAGGGCTGTTACAAAAGCACCATCGCATCTGTCATGAAAAAAAGAACACCCTGATCAAAATCTTCAAAATTTGTGTGTAAAGAAGATTTCTTGAATCCATCAAGAAAGTCAATTATAATTATACAGTAAGATTTAAAACTGAAGTAGCTCTCATGTCAATTAAATGTTTGAACAAGATAGCTTGCATATAACGTAAAGGGCACTAGTTCTTACCAAAAAATCTGTACAAGAAGTGCATATTTTTTAAATTAGTGATGGTTCTATGTTCTAACATTTTTATATGTGCTCATTGTCTGAAAAATTTATTCAGACATTAATTTCATAAATGTTAATTATTTACACTTTGGCATCAAAGAGTAGAGAAACATTATTTGATTCTGGATCATTAAAGAAAGAATTCATAGTAAGAAATAAGGTAGAACCAGAATGAAGCAAATAGCTATACGAGTCACTTGGTTACAAAGAAAACAGCATCAAAAGTTAAGAGCAGTGCTTGTCTTAATGTCTTTAGCACCCACAATTATTGTGGCTACTACCTCTATCCCCGAAAAACGCGATGCCAGGGGTTAATGTGTTAAGAGCATACAATCATATCATTTCATATCAAAAGTGTGATCTTGACTCCAGCATTGGAGAAAGAATTGTCATAGCGTTAAAATAATTCAGCTAATGCATGAACAAAATCTGTCAGGAGCAACATGAAAATGAAATTTGTTCCAAAACCAAATGTTCTCTTACTGATCGAAGGAGCAAGAGTGTGCTTTGCAGAATGAATTGTCATAACTTCGCAATGGTTCACCAATAGTATGAACAAAATCCATTGTGGGTTGAAAAAAATATAAACTGAAAAAAAACCCTAAAACTCCAAACCTTAAAGCAAATGTATCATGACTATGACCTTGATCCCAAGGTCAAAGGGGCAAGTCTGCAGGTCATTGAATAATTTGGTTAAGCATCATAAGTTTTCCTCCCATGAATAAACAATGCTCATCAAAGTGTTTAAGAAAAACTCCCAACCAAAAGCAAAATACAAATATTGCATGACTACTTCCTTGTCATCAAGAACAAACCGAGTTTCCTAATTATGCCAAGTGAGAAGCTATCACGAGGTTAAGAATATATCAGCAAAATACCGTAACTGAAAACTTTAATATAAATTTTCTGACTGTGACCTCATCCTGAGTTAAATAGGGGTAAACAAGCATGTCACTGAATGAACTGTCAACTTCCTGATAATCAATCCAAATACGATGAGAATCTATCAAGGGGCTGAGGATCAAAACCATAATATACTGCTGATATAGAAACCAAAACTGCTGGAAAAGTGACTGCCATGTCTTGCTTCCAACTAAAGTGGGGTCAATAAAAATAAAAAAAGTCCATATCATGCGTAACTGCTATAGTACATCTCATTAAAAAAATTCGGATAGAATATTCTTGTCATGGGTATCTATTTTTTATCCCTTATTTGGTTATGCTATTCACAACAGTCTTGCTACATATAACAACTGTCTTATAACACGGTTCATCTGCAACGCTTATTTTCAGTATTCATTTATTATCCAGCAATGAAAGATTCAAAGATTTTTCCCAAACTGTCAAAGACCACTAACATAGATTTCCAAGACCAATTTTTGCTAACATTTTGCATAAAAGTTATGCTATATTGTGTTATAATAAAATGAAACTGAATGGGTCATCAAAAGAAAGAAACCAGGAAAATTCTACTACATCCAAATCAAACAACTTCGGACAATTTTATTTGTGATTATGGGAAGAAATTAAAATGTTTGAGTTTATTTCAATTTTCAAGGACTTTTAGAGACCCCAGGGTAATCTGCTCAATTTTCCCAAACTTTCAGCTGAGCTAAAATAAAACAAACCCCAAAGATATTTTAAGTAACAAATGACAGTCTACCTTGACAAATCCAAACGCGAGAAATTTTTAAGAATGTCAAAAGTGACAGGGTCATTCTGCGGTTTCTTTTCTTGAGGAGTGACTGGAGGTGGTGGGATCTCAAAATCATCATCATCATCTTCCTCATCTGAAAGGTAGACATAACAAATGATAAAAATATTTCATTGCGACTAAATGTCAATGAATTTTGAAACATACTTTTCTTTATTCTGACTCTACAGTCTAATCTTCATGTGATGATATATATATATATATATATATATATATATATATATATATATATATATATATATATATATATATATATATATATATATATATATATAAATATAAACCAGAAATGTTTTTCTATAACTTAAAATAGCACACAGTTTACACAGCACTGCATATATGCATTGAATGTGTGATATTTCTGCACCAAAATCTACTAATTCTGTGCATAGTCATTACAGTGCAGCATACAAAATATTATACTCTGAACAATTTTTTCCTCTTCCTGGAAGTCAACTTTGACCGATTCCAAAGCAATTGGCAAATTAGTGTTAACATATATCTTTATACATATACCAAATAACACCATTATGTGGCCAAACAAATTGAGAAAATAACCCCATAAAAAATTTCAACATACAAGCTGTTTTAGCATGTTGATAGACATATGGACATAAATACCAACACCAAAATTATCTTAGGACAGCAATAAGATAATTATATAATTTTTTGCTGTTTCATTTGGAAACATGCTTTTAAGACCCATTTCAAACACACATGTAGATCTAATGATCTACAGTTTGAGACAGACCTACTGCATCTTCATCTACTATCTATGTCTGACTAAATGGATGCACAATATTAAAAATACCTACACAAAAACTTAAGCTAGTTAATGTAGATTGATTGATCTCAGTGGCCTCCACACTCTGTAGCTTGTTCAGCAGGGCCTTCAAAAGAAGATTTTCTTTCAGGAAACAAGTTGGGACAAGACAACAATCAAGAACCATTTTTTTGGAAAAGGACATGTTCCGAATTGGAGGTGTGGTTGAAACTTAATGGCTTGTTTTCAGTAAAGGTGACCATAAATGAAATGGGGGGGGGGAATGCAATAAGAATTGTTTTGGGATGTTCTAACTTTGCCAAATACCCTTTAAGAAATAAACAGTATAGAAACGTCTCTGTACACTATGAGTGCCACATCCAATATGATGCAATTTTACACTGACAGATAATGAGAAGGGAAGGGGGGGGGGGGGATGAGATGAAAAAGTCTCATCCTCTGGCATTTTTCACTGTAAAGGTTTGACCTCCATCAGACATATGTGCCAGAATGTGAAATTTTGTGGATTTAGTTCCTTGTTTATTGCAAGATGTGATTTGTTTGTGCATATTTAAGATAACTAACTGTTAAATATCATTGTGGTTATATCAACTGGAAAATAGTTGTATACTAACCCCTACACCCCTACCTCAAAGTCAAAGTTAAATTTTGTCATGAGAAATGCAAATTAAGTCATTTTAATCTCCATATATATATATATATATATATATATATATATATATATATATATATATATATATATATATATATATATATATATATATATATATATATATATATCCTATCCCTAACTCCATATATGAGTGTAGGTTTAAAGGAAAATGTTGGTCAAAACTGGGTCAAGACAAATATACTGAATTTCATCGATTCTGGAGCATTGCTGCATGTTCACAAGCTGGACTTGAATGGCTGCAAAGTAAGTACAACTTGTAAACATATTAAACCACAAATATGCACCCAAGAAACATTCTGTGAAAACTGAAGTCTAACTAAAATAGAAACAATAACTCTGTACATGTTTCCCTGCAAATTATAAAAAAACAACTTGATCCAGGTTTTTGTTATGAAAAGCCTCAACAAATTTGATATCAATCCATTACATTCTTTCAAAAATTAACTGAAAACAAGATTTATTGTAAACATTCTAAGTTAAAGTAAGGTCATAACTTAGCAAATATGCTTTGGAAAATAGTCCATATCAACTATTACCAAGGCCATTTTAATTTTCATTTAAAACCATGAAGTTCTTAAAAAAAGTTACTGACTTGAGAGAAACAAAATTTGTAATGGGGCATGACAAGATGCAAAGAATAGATGTGGGCAACTCCATTGTTTAGAGAAGCGGGTGCATTAGCAAAAGCCTTAGACTTAAAAATATCTGATACACAGTAGCAAACCAAATTACAGTGTTTACCTGTGTCTCCTTTATCATCAGGTGCAATAGGGAACTGTAATGCACAGGCCAAGCCATTCTGACTGCCTTTTCTCACATATTCTGAAATTAATTCGGTTAAGTCTGTGTATCCTCTTTGCGTGGCACCTGACTCAGCCTGGAATAGAATAATTATTAAAAAAAAACAGTTATAATACACAGGGAGTTTCTAATGAATGAGTGTTTTAAGACAAATTTTATGAAACAATTTAACAACTAATATGTTTTGTTTTCCATGGCAGCTAACAAAACATTAATAATAATCAATTTATTTCATGTACTTCACTTAATTTAAGTACAAATATAAGATTTTATTTAACACATGAAAAATGTGCTGAAGTTCATATAAAAAAGTACAGGAAATAGTACATTTTTGCCTGTAATGTGTGGCAAAGTATTATTAAATTTCTTTCATGTGAAACTGGCTTTCATAGGTCTATTGATGCTGATGTCAATCAATTTACTTAACACAGATATAGGTCTACTGATGCTGATGTCAATCTACTTAACACAGATATAGGTCTATTGATGCTGATGTCAATCAATTTACTTAACACAGATATAGGTCTATTGATGTTGATGTCAATCAATTTACTTAACACAGATATAGGTCTATTGATGCTGATGTCAATCAATTTACTTAACACAGATATAGGTCTACTGATGCTGATGTCAATCAATTTACTTAACACATATATAGGTCTATTGATGCTGATGTCAATCAATTTACTTAACACAGATATAGGTCTATTGATGCTGATGTCAATCTACTTAACACATATATAGGTCTATTGATGTAATTCTGATGTCAATCAATTTAACACAGATATAGGTCTATTGATGTTGCTGTCAATCTACTCAACACAGATATAGGTCTTTTGTTAATGATGTCAATCTACTTAACACATATATAGGTCTATTGATGTTGATGTCAATCTACTTAACACAGATATAGGTCTTTTGTTAATGATGTCAATCTACTTAACACAGATATAGGTTTATTGATGTAATTCTGATGTCAATCTATTTAACACAGATATAGGTCTATTGGTGTTGATGTCAATCTACTTAACACAGATATAGGTCTTTGATGTATATGGCAATCTACTTAACACAGATATAGGTCTTTTGTTGTTGCTGTCAATCTACATAACACATATATAGGTCTATTGATGTAATTCTGATGTCAATCAATTTAACACAGATATAGGTCTATTGATGTTGCTGTCAATCTACTCAACACAGATATAGGTCTTTTGTTAATGATGTCAATCTACTTAACACATATATAGGTCTATTGATGTTGATGTCAATCTACTTAACACAGATATAGGTCTTTTGTTAATGATGTCAATCTACTTAACCCTTTGAACCCGACAGGCCGGTTTACCAGCCGGTTGTAACGGTGTATATACCCAAAAGGCCAGTATACCAGACTAGCTATCTACCGTCATAACCCGACAGGCCGGTATACGATATTTGAGACAGTTTGTTACATAGTCATAGTAATAAAAAACATTTTATAAGCATGTTTGAAAAGAGACAATTTGATATTTGCTGTTATATCATAGTGGATTATCATTCTAAGGCATAATATTACTTTTATTTTGCAAAATTTTACTTTTTATAAAATTGTCAAAAATTGCCAGGGAGGCTCGGGTTATTGTGCCGAAATATGGGGGAGATTAGGGTTCAAAGGGTTAACACAGATATAGGTCTATTGATGTTGATGTCAATCTACTTAACAGATATAGGTCTATTGATGTTGATGTCAATCTACTTAACACACATATAGGTGCATCAATGTAATTCTGATGTCAACACATATGTAGGTCTACAGATATAGGTCTATTGATATTGATGTCAATCTACTGAACACAGATATAGGTCTATTGATGTAATTCTGATATCAATCTACTTAACACAGATATAAGTCTATTGATGTAATTCTTATGTCAATCTACTTAACACATATATAGGTCTATTGATGTTGATGTCAATCTACTTAACACAGATATAGGTCTACTGATGTAATTCTGATATCAATCTACTTAATACATAAAGGTCTGTTGTTGCTGATGTCAATCTACTTAACACATATAGGTCCATTAATGTAATTATGATGCCAGTCTATTTAACTCATATATAGGTCTCTACTTAACACAGATATAGGTCTATTGATGTTGAATTCAATCTACTTAACACAGATATAGGTCTATTGATGTTGATTTCAATCTACTTAACACAGATATAGGTCTTATGATGTAAGTCTGATGTCAATCTACTTAACACATATATAGGTCTATTGATGTTGATGTGAATCTACTTAACACAGATATATGTCTATTGATGTTGATGTCAATCTACATAACACAGATATAGGTCTATTGATGTAATTCTGATGCCAGTCTAGTTAACACGTTTATATGTCTCTACTTAACACATTTATAAATTGATTTTGATATCAATCTACTTAACACTGATATAAATAATTTTGATGTAATTCTGATATCAATCTACTTAAAACAGATATAGGTCTGTTGACGTAATGCTAATGCCACACTATTTGATACAGATGGTACAAGTTTAGAACAAATATTTTTTTTTTTTTAATTTGTAGCAGAATAACATTTACATGTTCTACATGTAAGACTTTATCAGAACTGGATTTAGGCAGGTGGGGTACGGTACTCAGTCAAGCCATGTCAACTGTAAGTCTTTAACTGAAAAACAAGAGGACTTGATATTGTCATCTGAAAACAAAATGAACTCTATTAAAACTAATCTCATAGAAAAAAAGTGGATCTCTCATTATTTTATAGATACAGTATGTACTTGTTTATAAGTAAAGTCCAACTCCGAACTGCACATAACCAGACCTGATATCGCATGATGCGCCAGTAGCTCTGGGTCTGTTGGGCAAAATAAACAATATAAACCTTGATCTGCCATCGCATAAATGACTGCAGATCAGGTTCAATGTTGATTATAGCTGGACTTCATATAAGTGTGTATAAATATGGTATTTATATATACCTGCACAAAGAGCTTGTTGTCAGGTCCTGGAAGGATTCTGTACTGATGAACTTTATTTTGAAAGCTGCAAATATAAAAAAATATATATTTTTTTTTTGTATGCAATGGCAGATCGGGGGTTTGGACTTGTAGGCGAGTTTACATGTATAAAGTATGCATCATTTTAGCTTTTAAACCCATATAAATCTATAATACTAAATCTCCTGAGTGCTTATCATAATTGGTTCAATAACAAATGCCTCTATGCTGTTGGTTTGTTCATAGTTTAAAATAATCATTAAACATGGTTTTCACTGCCCTAGTGTGATATTTTTCAAAGAAATTAAATGAATTTTAGAAGGACTTCCACACATTTTCAAAAGCTTATCATATCTTAAAAGAAATGAACTTTGTTGATGTTACTTTGTCAGTGCATAAATGGGTACAAAATTTAGAACAACTAAACTCACAAACAATTTATTTAAAATTTAAAACAACTAAACTCACAAACAATTTATTTAAAATTTAGAACAACTAAACTCACAATTTATTTGCATGTTACAACGGTAAAGCGATGATACTCCATCTTGCACATAACAGTATCATATCTGATCCACACGTATTTATCAGAGTTTGATTTAGTTCTGGAAATTGCATAATCCAAAATATTCCGAATTAATGGAGTGATATATTTTGTTCAGTTTTTAATGTTTTCTTATTCCCTCAAGTAAGTTCAAGGAATCTGGTAAAATTTCAAGGAGTTCTTCAACCAATTTAAAGACTTTTCATGGACAAAACCATCCTTAATAGAATTAAATGAATTTTCAAGGTAACCTCTAATATTCAAGGATTATTTTAGGGTTGTATGAATCGTATGTTAAGTGATTCTATTTAATTTGTAAAAAGTTCTTGTTTTTGGAGGTATACAGACTGGAAGGTCATAAGTTATTGATTTATTCTCTCATTTACACCACTGGAAGTAAAAAATTCATGGGTCCACATATCTACATGTAATACCTTTTCAAATTTTGTCAAATACAACTTTTGTATTTGTTTATAATCTACCAGTAATAACAGAATGACTGCAGATGTCTGTGTTCTTTTCAGAATGAGTCTTGCCATTATTTTAGTCCAATCTTGGTAATACATAGTTATTATACCATCTGAATATACCAAACAAAATATGCACTGTATGGACTTGATGTAAACTTTTAAGTCAGTACAGCACAGCAATCATCTGTCATTCTGAACACCATATATAACATAATATATATACAAACATAAATACAAGTATATTATAAGATCACAACTCTCATAAAACTAGCATTCTTTAGTCTCAGTCCCAGCCTACCACATACATGTATAAGGTAAGTAGATGTTAAAGCTTGCAAAGAACATTGTAAATTTTCTTGGCATGTACTGCCTTGAGTACCATCAGTATCCTTACATCTTCACTTTGAGGGTCATATCAGTCTTGAAGACAGTACATTTTCCATATAAAATATACATCTTGAACATTTTCCATATAAAAATTAGATCTTGAACATTTTCCATATAAAAAATAGATCTTGTACATTTTCCATATAAAAATTAGATCTTGAACATTTCCATATAAAATATAGATCTTGAACATTTTCCATATAAAATATAGATCTTGAACATTTTCTATATAAAATATAGATCTTGTACATTTTCCATATAAAAAATGATCACATACTTTCAGCATAAAATAATCTTTTCAATGCCAAGTACTATATTATGTTACATATCCATTTGTAGATCACATTTGATAACATGAACCCATTTATGTTCTTTTTGATTTCTGGTCCGTTAACAAGAATTTTCAAAAAAAATTGAAAATTGTCTCGGAATGGCAAAATTTGTAATTCATGTTCAGTGTTGACACACAAGTGATTAAATACGCAAGGAATATTCAAATTTTGTGGTATCATGAAAAGTGACTGTTTAACACATTAACCCCTGGAGGTTTTTGCTGTTTTTGCATGAAATGCGAGTAGGAAACACATTTTGGGGACTATTTCTGAATACATCGTAATACATCGATTTCCAAACAATAATCCGTTAGACAAATGGTTACTAATGATACAGAAAATGTTTTTAATTGGTTAATTTGCTGGCGCATGAGCAGAAAAGCAAAAATCGGACTTCTTTTTTTTTTTTTTTTTTTTTGCTTAACGGACCCATAATTTTCGTATGCAGAAGACTCTTTATTCAAAATGTCCATCTTATCCTACTTTTTGCACAGGTTCACCTGTCTGTGTGCGTCTCAGACCGGTCTGCTGTAGATCTGGGGTCATAAAGTCTAAAATCTGGACACAAATTCGGAATCCGACCATGGGTGATTTTTGGGTGAAAAAAAAACGGGTCCAAAAACTTTGGTTTTTCCCTCTGTATTTTGTAATGCAATTAAAATGTCCAGATTACTTGCTATCATTGTAGAGCTACACCTGTCTACTTTTCAAAGATACCACCCACTTTAGTGTATCATGTATGACCTTGACGCTAGAGACCACGGAAGTAGGCTACTACCTCATACCTCGTAAAGTCGTTGCTAGGGGTTAATGTGTTAAGACTGCACAAGGACTGCTCCAGTAGCCTAGTGGTTAAAGCATCCACCACGGATGTGGGTGATCAGGGGTTCAAACCCTAGCTGAGTCATACCAAAGACTTATAAAAATTGTTCATGTATTAACAGCAGCCTCGCTAGGTACTCAGCATTAAGAGGTTATTGTTTGGACTATTCGGCCTGGTGTCAGGATTTGATGGGGTGGGACATCATGCTACTGCCCAGTGTTAGACATCACTATAAACTGCTACAATGCCACATCATAGCAATATGACTGAAAATTGTTAAAGCTACATTAAAACAAAATAAAAAAATCCAAAAGACTGCACAGGAGAAAGTTCTTAATAAAGAATCACGCACATTTATCATACATCGTCAATACTGAACTGTCAAGTATTTTATTTAATTTGCAATTTTGTTCAATGATCCAGTTAATATATCATCCATGCCAGATTTAACTATAATGTTCAGTTCAGTTCACCGATTCACAAATTGCATTGTGCTTTCAGCCAAAATACAGAATAATCAGACAGGAATCTGGATTAATGAATGTTAAAAGCAAAAACGTAAAAGCTGAAACCTGGGCAATAAATATGATGGAACATGCATCTAATTTTCTTGATGGTTTCTTTGAAATGAACAATGATCCAAATCATTGGGTCTAGTACCATATGAACCATGAAGAACAAACACAGTAGAATAATCAGTAAATGAGTTACAATTAGTGCCATAATAATTCAAAGACTGAAAGTTTGGTGACGGCCTCAAATTAATAAACAGATTCTTAAAGTTTTGTTACATATTGTGATGGCTTCAAATTAGACCAATTGAAACTAGGTGACAGGAATAGTAACTTGGGGGCAAGCTGTACTGTCATTTTGTTGTCATTGGTAAAGTTCCATATATACTCACTTATAAGTTGAGTCAACTGCAAACAACAAAGATCCTGATCTGCTAATAATGAAAATGCACTTGCAGATCAGATTTACATTGTTTGGTCAAATCATTACTCATATCAAATTTCATAGACAAATGTGCTAGTTCATTATGTGATGGCATCAGTGCATATTACAGTTGGAAATGACTTATAAGCACGCATGCACGCACACACACACACACACACACACATTGGTAACCTGAACTAAGAAAGTTAATAAGCGTAAAGTCAGACTTGCACAGTCACCCCTGAGAGAGATCAAAAAGTGTCTAACACAAGTGGATGCTATACTGTATGAAATCAAGTGAACTAGAACAAAATACATCGGGGCCCCGAGTGGCAGAGTGGTCTAAACCGCTTTCCGTTACAGATCACTGCCATCTCACCTCTGCGTGGGTTCAAGTCTAAGATTCGGCTAATGTAGTTATGTGAGAAAGCTTGCCAGTAGCTTCTCGTGGGTCGGTGGTTCTTTCCAGGGGTTCTTCCTCCACCAATAATACTGGCCGCCATGTATAGCCTATCGTGTGCTGAAAAATGGCGTTAAACCCTAAAAAACAAAAAAACAAAAACAAAATACATCAGAGTTAACCTGTTAGAATGGCACAAAATTATCCAACATCTCCTTTAAACTTAAATCTGATATCATGAATATAAAGTCAACAAACTAAAAACTAAATAGTGACATTTATAATTGACGAATTACCAAAAACTCCCATAAAAGTGTTTCCTATTGAACTGTTTTGAAAATTAGGGGCTAAAGTAGGCGGGTTCTTCTTTTTAACATTATACATGTATATATTTAATTTCAATTATTTTACCATGGGGAGAAAAGAATGGCTAGGGTAAGAAATGAGAAACTGGGACAGTTGACCAACTAGAAATACCCATATTTTTTTGTTGCCTTCTTATGAGCCACTGAAACTAAAACCTCAGATTCAAGACTTTTGACTTAAAATCAACATTTTAGTGATTACTGTCAACTTAGAGGAATCCAATCAAAGTCTTGCCAAATATGTACAAGTCACTATACATGTATTCACAAGCCCAATGAAGCATAATGAATCTTTATATATAATGAATCTTTATATATAAGGAATGTGTCATTTATAGTATGTAGAGGGGCAACAACGTGCAAATAATTTGAAAGCATATGCTTGATCTGCAGGGTACCTATTCAAACTCAAACAGGATGCATGATGATGTACCAAGGTGATATAACTATTTCTGATGCAATCAAATTCCTGATCCTGAATTCATTAACAACACAGTGGAATGATAGGTTTATATGCAATTCACTCTTCTGTATAAGATATGGGGCAAATAACAGGCAGGAGGCATAGTAACTTGGTAATAGGCAATAACAGGCAGGATGCTCAGTAACTTGGTACCAGGCATTTAATAGGCAGGAGGCAAAGTAACTCAAAATAGGTAACAACAGGCAGGATGCACAGTAACTCAGTAACAGGCATTTAATAGGCAGGATGCAAAGTAACTCAAAATAGGCAACAACAGGCAGGAGGCACAGTAACTAAGTTACATGCAATTAATAGGCAGGAGGCACAGTGATTCAGTAATGGGCAACTAACACGCAAGAGGCACAGTGACTCAGTAATAGGCAAATAACAGGCAGGAGGCCCAGTCTGACTCGATAATAGGAAATGACAGGATGCACAGTAACTCAGTAACAGGCAATTATTAGGCAGGATACAATGTGACTCAGTAATAGGCAACAACAGACAGGAGGCAATTATCAGGCAGGAGGCACAGTGACTCAGTAATAGGCAACAACAGGCAGGAGGCACAGTAACTTGGTATCAGGCTATTAACAGGCAGGAGGCACAGTGACTCAGTATAGGCAACTGAGGGCATGATGCACAGTGACTAATTAATAGGCAATTAACAATCAGGATGTACAGTGATTTGGTAATAGGCAATTAACTCGCAGGAGGCACAATGACAGTAATAGGCAATTAGCAGGCAGAATGCACAGTGACTCAGTAATAGGCAATTAATAGGCAGGAGGCAAAGCAACTCAGTGAATAATAACCTTACCACATGCCTACAAGATGTCAACACAGCAACACAGACATTCTGGTGCATGAAAAGTCAAACATACAAGATAAGAGTCTGTATCATGGCACATGCTGTACTGTTACAAATGTAGCACTGTATCTTCTGCATGACCTACTTATTGTATCATGGAATGCATTTTATCTCATCCTAAGTAACATAATGAAGTGTTGTCATATTGCAACTGAGAATCAATGAAGTCCTGTCATATACATCAGTAGGATTTACTGATATCTGACCTATAGATTTGTCATGCTTTGTTTTATGAACAATTTACACTTGGTTTTCACTGTGAGAAAGGATCAAGAAATTATTTGTATAGCAGCTGGTACATGTCCTTAAGTCAGAGCTGATATACCATACTGCACAGACCCAGATTTGCCATCACATAATGCACTTGTTTGAGTTTGGATTGTGCACTTTGTTAGTAGTAATCAGTAGAACAAACAACAAAGACCCTGATCGGCAGTCACATTATGCTACAGTAGATCAGGATCCTTGCTGCTTTCAGTTTGACTCAACTTGTAAGCGAGTATATACAGTATCCCAAAGGTATCACACCACAGTTGGCTAAATTAGCCTGGGTTAATTAGGATGCAGATATTGTATAGGAAATAGTTGACTAATGTGATACTGTACCCTACATAACAGGACATTGAAATTTTGTAACATACAAGTTAAGACCAAAATTCAAACAACATTGACCCTGAGCTGCCATTGCAAAATCTGTCAGGAGATCAAAAGTCTATGTAGTTTGTTCTACTCAATACTCCTAACAAACTGCATAGACCCAGATCTGCTGGCATATTATGCAAATGGATCTGTGCAGTTTGCAGTCTGCCTTGACTTTAACTATCTGTGTGTGTGTGTGTGTGTGTGTGTGTGTGTATGTGTGTGTGTCTCCAGATATATGCATATCGTATAAAACTGCATATTCCGCATTATTGCATAGCTTTGTGCTGGTCCTGATTTGTCACCATTGTTTTCAATGGATATCAATTTCGGCCAACTGCATATTGTCTATAAGCACATTTCGCATTATTGCATAAATGTTTCTGGTCCGAACATGCATTATTATGTTTTAAGTTGCTTTGGATAACTGCATTGTTCAAAATTGTTCCTAACAAAATGAAAAGAAACCGATTCCGAACATTGGCGGTCAAGGTTGATTAATGAGGAAAATATTACAGCTATTAGATCTCCGTTGGTCACCAGGAGGTGCTATAGTAGATAACCATAAATATTAATAAGACGGCATTAGCTCTCGGACTCTGTTGATCACCAGGAGGCGCAACAGTAGACAACCATAATAATTTACCAAGCATGGTCAACGGCTTTAACACTCTTTATTGATCATTAAGAATCTGATCCAGTCTGGTCATTAAATTCGATAGATTAAAACTGAAGCGATGACCACAAGTCTGCTCCTCGATCTACTGACAAAACTGACCTCCATACGATACCAGAGCAAATCGCGTCACATTTAAATGAACTAGGCCAAATGGGGGTTTGTTTCAGAGAAATAATGGATATCAGTATGCATGCTGCACAAGATACACGCCATAACATGAATGTCGGCTTAGTGCATACGTCGCCTAATTGCATATCATATCATTGGTCTCGAGGCCATGCATATAGGCATATAAGCGGAGCCAACTGTGTGTGTGTATGTATATAAACTTTGGCTGAAATGTAATAGTGCTAAGTTGATGTAATATATATTAAGTTCCCATTCAAAAGCATATATGAACAATAACTGCTTATATTTTATGTTGATTCAGAAAATACGACTGTAGACAAATGCTCACTAAACTTCAAAGTCTTGTACATGTTGTAGTGTTATGATACATATCATATTCATGAGCTAACTTGTACAATACTGTTGTGAAATATCATATTCATGAGCTAACTTGTACAATACTGTTGTGAAATATCATATTCATGAGCTAACTTGTACAATACTGTTGTGAAATATCATATTCATGAGCTAACTTGTACAATACTGTTGTGAAATATCATATTCATGAGCTATTATAGTTACCTGTATATTACTGTTGTGATACATATCATATTCATGGGCTAACTTGTACAAGACTGTTGTGATACATATATTCATGGGCTAACTTGTAGAATACTATCATGATACATATCATATTCATGAGCTAACTTGTACAATAATGTTGTGAAATATCATATTCATGGGCTAACCTGTACAATAATGTTGTGAAATATCATATTCATGAGCTAACTTGTACAATAATGTTGTGAAATATCATATTCATGAGCTATTATAGTTACCTGTACATTACTGTTGTGATACATATCATATTCATAGGCTAAATTGTACAATAATGTTGTGAAATATATTCATGAGCTAATCTGTACATTACTGTTGTGATACATATCATATTCATGAGCTAACTTGTACAAGACTGTTGTGATACATATATTCATGAGCTAACCTGTACATTACTGTTGTGATACATATCATATTCATGGGCTAACTTGTACAATATTGCTGTGATACATATCATATTCATGAGCTAACTTGTACAATAATGTTGTGAAATATCATATTCATGAGCTAACTTGTACAATAATGTTGTGAAATATCATATTCATGAGCTAACTTGTACAATATTACTGTGATACATATTATATTCATGGGCTAACTTGTACAATATTACTGTGATACATATTATATTCATGGGCTAACTTGTACAATATTGCTGTGATACATATCATATTCATGAGCTAACTTGTACAATATTACTGTGATACATATTATATTCATAGGCTAACTTGTACAATATTGCCGTGATACATATTATATTCATAGGCTAACTTGTACAATACTGCTGTGACACATATATTCATGGGCTAACTTGTGCAAGTTTCAGTTTTTTTGTTTACTGAAGAAATTTAAGCATATTACTTCCACAGACACTTTGCAATATGAATTTATAAAAGTTTGCAATAGGCATAAAATTTTCAAACCTGATCAGTTTTTAATTAGTTATTGTGGAGTCAGACTTGTAACAGCCAAGGTTTCTGCGATTTCCTTGTCTGCTAATAACCATGTCCATTGAATTGTTCAAGACATGGTTACCTAGGTGACATCTAGGACACTGCTGTGTTATTGTCTGACTTGAGATATTATGATTCAATTTATATAATATTGGAAACGTAAATATTTATTGCAGAAATTAATAAATCCATGACCCATGCCTGTGATAAGTATCAGTCTCCCATTTCATATTTAACCTGCTATACCAGGAGTTAAAAGTCCTCATGCCCAAGTAACAATTTCCTATACAATGCTTTTGGAGATTAGAGTCATGTATTTTTTCATCCCTTTACAATAGACTACATGAGAAACAAATGAAGTTCTATTATAGCTCAAGATTTCATATTTTCTTCACGATTTCTATCAATGATTTACTCATGGTGCTCCAACTAATCAAAATCAGTAAGACATTTCTGTCAGCTAATTATACTGATTGTTATATCATTATTTGGCAGTATACACATACTCTATTCAGATACCTTGGGATGCACTCAATTCAACCATACTGTAACACCCTTTCAATTTATTTTCTTTGGTCTCTTCTATGCACCTCAGGGGTGCAATTGAAGGAACTTTTCTTGTGTAAAGATGAAAAATAAAAGTATCAGGCACCTAGAATGAACCTGAATCAATTTATTTTCTCTTTTACATAAAGAAACCTGACTCACAGCTTCAAAACAGGGTGTGCGTATTTAGGTTGATGAATTTCATGAAGGGAGTTATGCTACTAAACTGAATGGTGGCTTACAGTTTTATGTTGATAAACTCCAACAGGGATTCCTTTCAATTATATTTGCTGCAGAATACTTCACAATATCCCTCCATTTCACCAGTTCATCAATTTCTTGCATTTAAACCAGATTCCAAGTATATTATTGTCAGAACTATCTGTTAAGGAGCTTAGACCATGGACTTTGATACTAGCAGAGTAATATAAAGTGTGGGCCCATGGCTTTTATCTTAGAAGCATACAGCTTAAATAAACTAGACCCCTGCAGTGAGCCTCATCTCTCCCAAATACATATTGCCAGTTAGACTGATTTATCTCTACAAAATGAAAACTATCTCTACAGGTAAACAAAAGTTCCCCCCCCCTCCATTTTAAGTATAATTCAATGGGATTTTCTTCAAGAGGTGTTGTTACATATGATACCCAGTCCGATCAAAGTGAAAGCAAGGCTTATGCATACACTGAAGGAGACCTGAGAGTTAAAGGTATACATGAAGACACTAAATCTTTCTATGTTGTCCAGATCTAAAGAGCTGCTCTTAAACTGGAGTAATTATGGCATTTTTATAACACCTGTGCACACCTGTGGAGATGGGATGGTGTTTACAATTTTTGTAACTGACTTGAGGTGTAAGTGTGGCCTGACCTTCGCACCATTACCACCCCTGTTAAATTGCCCCACAAAACTGCTTAATTAACTATTACCTGCACCTCCAAAAGATGTACAACCATTTAAATAAAGAGGCAATTATGACTCCCTATAAACTTATGTAAGATTCAACTACAAACCACATAGAATGTGCCACTAAATCATGATCTATGTTATTTGTTTTACTTATTACTCCTAACCTTTGACCTTTTCTCAAGAACACCCCAAACCAAGGCCCAAAACTTTTCTTTCTCTTGCAGGTGGTCAACTGAATGGCAATCCAATTTACAGTTTCCTGAATTTCCTCTCAGTCGGAGATGATACAATCATGGTCAGACAAGATTTAGAGCATCACAAAATGTCATCCCCAGCAAAAGCCTGTAATAATATTTTATAAAATTCCTTCCCAAATAATTACAGAAACTTTTTCCTGAACATGACTGCAATTTATGATGAATATTTTAAGATAATTCATGACTACTTTAAAAATCTTTTATGAAAATACCAATGCAAATGATAATGGCTTGACATTATTATCTATTAAATTGGATTAACAAACTTCATTTTAAGCTATCTTACTGATTAAATTCAATCTTTCAAATTTACTGTAAGGTTGAAGGTATCCCCCCCCCCCAATTACATTCCCCATACTTAAATTGTACCAATAGGTAAAGGGATCCCCCGGGTGGAAAAGTGCTCTCCATTACAGATCACTGCCATCTCACCTCTGTGTTTGAGTCTCAGATTCAGCTAATGTGGGTATGCGAGAAAGCTTGCCAGTAGCTTCACGCGTGTCTGTGGTTCTTTCCGGGGTTTTTTCCAGGTTCTTCCTCCAACATTAATACTGGCCGTCATGTATAAGCATATCGTATGCTGAAAAATGGTGTTAAACCCTACAACAACAACAACAATCAGTGATTAGAATTATAAATATATCTCTATGCATCAATACTTTTTTCATACCTATACCCATACTATTATACAAGAGTTGGAGAATCCAAACAAAATGAAACTTACCCTATACAAGTTACTTTAATATTCAGCAGTCAAAATTAAGTATAAGTAGCTTATCTTTTTACTCTTTAAGATGAGAATTCATTTGAAACAGATGTTGCAAGCACATCACTAATTTTTGTTAGTTAAAAAAGTAACACCTTCTTCCCTGCTGCAAATTAATGCAAGGTTCATAATGCACCCACCCCTATTCCTGCTGATTCCATGCTAATTATCTTACCCCAACTGTTTTTTCAGCATAAAGGAGACATCACAAATGTGTTTGTCCTGTATATTTTAAGTACCTGATTCATCATTTAATACTAACAAAGTTATTCTATTGATTCGAATCTGGTCTACTTGGGTCTTTGTTTGTTTGTTTGATTAGGATTTTTAACGTAGCTTTAACAATTTTTCAGTCATATCGCTACGATGTCTGCAGTGAGGCAGTTTATAGTGATGTCTAGCACTGAGACTTCATGCCGCAGACATGTAGCATGATGTCTCACCAAGTCACATTATCCTGACACCAGGCCGACCAGTCCTAACACTAACCGCTTAATGCTGAGTGTCAAGCGAGGCAGCTGTTAGTACCATTTTTGTAAGTCTTTGGTATGACTCGGCCGTGGATCGAACCGACGACCTCCCGCTTCTGGGGTGGACGCTCTAACCACTAGGCCACCGGAGCGATTTCTACTTGGGTCTAATTTGATGGTTACCTGTTTGGTGTCATGAAGTCAAATATTGAATTCTACATAGTGGTTACCAGTCCATGATAAACAATAACTACCAATCAGAATGCTCCATTGGTTAGCTGTAAGAGCATCCATCTTGGATGTGGGAGGTCACGTGTTTGCACCCGGGCAGAGCCGAACCAAAGGCTTGTAAAAATGTTACCAACAGCTGCATTACTTGGCACTCAGCATTAAGATGTTAGTGTTAGGACTGGTCAGCCTGGTGTCAGGATAATGAAACTAGGTTGGACATCATGCTACATGTCTGTGCTAGACATCACTATACAATGCCCTATTGCAGACATGATAACCATATGGATGATTTTTTTTAAAAGCTACTTTAAAAATGTAAATCTAATTGACATACATGCAAAAACCAATCACCAATCAGAACTTAATGTAGCTTATTCCATGCATGACACACAGGAAATATTGGCGAAACAATAAATAAATGTGATTATCTTTAAGAAATGAATCAGTGACTGAATGTTCTGGTAACACAAATAAATTTAGCACAGAATCACTGGGGGGGGGGGGCAGATTTCAAATAGCATCACTTTATCACCAAGCACAAACTTTGAATTTTTTTTCTTATAGAAAAGGAGTGGGTGTTGTCTATCTAAGTTTTCTTACTTCATTGAACGAAAACAAGTGCCTGTAGCCATGTCAGTTCTTTTGCATCTACTGGAAGTATGTACAATGTGATGTTGGCATTTATCCTAGATCCCACTTCCTGACTTGTTCTTGATGAGATTTTTCATGTATTATGCATCTTTCCTTGCACTTTTTTCTATTTTGAAGATAACACCATGTCTTCCATGTGAAGAAATTAAATTGGTAATAAAACACTAAATGCAGTGCAAAAAAATGGGGATGGTGGCCAAGAGTCAAGCATGAGATAAAATAGGGCAACCTAAATGACCTAGAAAAATCATGTGATAAAATGGGGCAACCTAAATGACCTCAAATAAAATGGGCCAATGGTCAAGCATGTGATAAAATTGGGCAACCTAAATGACCTAGAATAATGGGCCAAGAGTCAAGCATGTGATAAAATGGGGCAACCTAAATGACCTAGAATAAAAGGGGCCAATGGTCAAGCATGTAATAAAATGGGGCAACCTAAATGACCTAGAATAATGGGCCAAGAGTCAGGCATGTGATAAAATGTGGCAACCTAAATGACCTAGAATAATGGGCCAAGAGTCAAGCATGTGATAAAATGGGATAACCAAAATGCCTTAGAATAATGGGCCAAGAGTCAAGCATGTGATAAAATGGGGCAACCTAAATGACCTAGAATAAAAGGGGCCAATGGTCAAGCATGTGATAAAATGGGGCAACCTAAATGACCTAGAATAATGGGCCAAGAGTCAGGCATGTGATAAAATGGACTGGAGCAACCTAAATGACCTAGACTAATGGGCCAAGAGTCAAGCATGTAATAAAATGGGGCAACCTAAATAACTGTAACTAATGGGTCAAGAGTCAAGCATGTGATAAAATGGGGCAACCTTAAAGACCTAGAATAATGAGCCAAGAGTAAAGCATGTGATAAAATGGGGCAACCAAAATAATCTAGACTAATGGGCCAGGAGTCAAGCATGTGATAAAATGGGGAAACCTAAATGACCTAGAAGGTTGAATTAAAACCAGATAGCTAAAAGGTAGATCATCTGAAATTATGGCTGTGGTATGTAACATAAAATCTAAAGGGGCCCCGAGTGGCCGAGTGGTCTAAAGTACTCACTGTTACGGATCAATGCCATCTCATCTTTGTCTGTGTGGGTTCGAGTCTAAGATTCGGCTAATGTAGTTATGTGAGAAAGCTTGCCAGTATCTTCTCGTGGGTCGGTGGTTCTTTCCGGGGGTTTTCCTGGGTTCTTCCTCCACCAATAATACTGGCCGCCATGTATAGCCTATTGTGTGATGCAAAATGACATTAAACCCTACAACAACAACAAAATCTACATGATTTATAATTGGGTAAAGCTTCCTTGATGTATTCAAAACTTACTGTAATACGTCATGTGTTACATTGCAGAGAGAGAGAGAGAGAGAGAGAGAGAGAGAGAGAGTGAGAGAGAGAGAGAGAGAGAGAGAGAGAGAGAGAGAGAGAGAGAGAGAGAGAGAGAGAGAGAGAGAGAGAGAAGAAAAAAAAAAAGAGTTCAAGATTTAATTTTGTTAAAAAGTAAAGGTGCAACAGCAAATGCGTTTGAATATGTTACCCAGTGTGGCATGTAAAAATTGTCTGTCATAATACTATCAACTACTGATAATAAAGACAGTTGTTTATTGAAATGCCAGAAGTCAACATTAGGCAATTTTGTATTAATTTGAATTAGATACACAAAATCAGCTTCATTTATGATTCAACAGTAAACATGGTCTTATAGTGTGTATCATATCTCTCTATATCATGTTTTTTCTAATATCAGTGTACATGGGCAGCAAGGTGGCTTTACAAATAATTATGCGATGTGTAGGACTGTCAAAAATCATGAGAAACTTACCCGGGTACCCGTTGCGCCATTTAACGGGTACCCGTTAGAACATGAAAGACATGTACAACCCTAGACCAACTATTTTTGTTATCCGCCTTTCTTTAATATTTTATCTGGCGATAGAGACTAACCGTGTAATGCACTACTCGGTCTGAAGCGTCTGCACCGTGGTAGCTGCGAATGATCATACTGCACGCTATTAATTAATAAATTTATTTAGAATAACCTTTGTACCCAGATGGTAAGTATAATCCAACTTCTAATGATCAGCTGCATTAAATCATTTAGAACACTCATCTTTTTTTTAGTATAAATCCCTGTCAGAACAGAACACATGTGTATTCATCGGCTGTTGACCTCAGATTTTAATTACCCACGCATGCGTGCAAAGCAGCTTTACCACATGGTAAGAGTAACGCATTAAAACCGTCTTGTGCCTGTGTGTGTGTGAGAGAGAGAGAGAGAGAGAGAGAGAGAGAGAGAGAGAGAGAGAGAGAGAGAGAGAGAGAGAGAGAGAAAAAGAGAGAGAGAGAGAGACCACGAAGTGATATGATTCTGGAATTATAATTCTTAAGATAGTTATGACAAAAACGTAGTAGTATCGAGAGTAGAAATGTCGGAAAATGTATGATGGCTAATTTTCAAAATTAGCAGAGCTAGTCGACTCGAAATAATGAGCTGCTCAAAGATTGCTTTGAGGCATGGTGAAGATTTCAAGGTGTCAAGGTGATAATTATTAATAATATAACGTGTATGATTTCTTTAAGGTGAGTTTGGAAATAAAAGGTAGCCATCTGGATTTCATTAAAAGAGCACACAATGTACCGATCATTTAGCACCCATACAATAGCTATCGTCTACAAAGAGGTTTATTACCTGTAGAACAATGACTATGTTTTAACCTTGGCTTATAATGCCTCATGGATAAGGGGTCTGTCCTGTCCAATGCCAATGAATTTTACTAATCCCAACAGACTCTCTGATGTATTGTTTATTTATATATTTATATACGATGATATTTTGAGTGTTGGCGAGTCTGCCGACAATTTATTTTTGTGAACGGGTACCCGCGATTAATTTTCAATACCCGGGTATTTCACTACGGTCAGGTACCCGAGTATCCTTGACAGCCCTAGCGATGTGTACTTGGGTAGCTTGGTGGCTAACAGATAGTCATACAGAGTATACTTGAGTATCATTGTGACTTTACAAGTAATTATACGATGTGTACTTGGGTAGCTTGGTGGTTAACAGATAGTCATGCAGAGTGTACTTGAGTATCATTGTGATTTTATAAGTAATTATGCGATGTGTACTTGGGTAGCTTGGTGGTTAACAGATAGTCATGCAGAGTGTCCTTGAGTATCATTGTGACTTTACAAGTAATTATGCGATGTGTACTTGGGTAGCTTGGTGTTTAACAGATAGTCATACAGAGTATACTTGAGTATCATTGTGACTTTATAAGTAATTATGCGATGTGTACTTGGGTAGCTTGGTGGTTTAATAAATAGTCATGCAGAGTGTACTTGAGTATCATTGTGACTTTATAAGTAATTATCCATGGTCAGCTTGGTGTTTTTATAAAGAATTATATGGAGTGTACTTGGGCAGCAGAATTGTTTTATAAATAATTATGCAGTTTGTAATTGGACAACATGGTGGCTAACAAATAATTACAATGGCAATCTGGTTAAATTTATTCCAGATACTAACTTATTTATTTATTTTGGGAATTATCTAGTTTGAAACTAAACAAATATTGTTAATGTGATAACAATGTACAATTTCTGTCTGAATTTTATTTTGGGCCAGAAATTCTCGGTTACAAGACCAGTCCAACTGCAAACTGCAAGGGTCCAGATCTGCCGTTGCATAATGCACTGGTATATCTGGGTCTGTGTAGATTGTAATCAGTAGAACAAACAACACAGACATTGATCTGCAGGCACGTTATTGTACAGTAACTCTAGATCATTGTTGTTTGTAGATTGACTTACAAGTGAGTATGGATGATACTTTGTTTTAAAGGCAACTTGATGAATAGTTACTTGGTCTATTCATTTGCGTTCAAATACCTTAAACATTCAAACATCCCACTGTTCTTCAAATAGTGTGGTGGGCAATTTGCCATATGCACAGAACATAACAATCCTGCCAAATAAAATAAAATAACAGCCAATAATAATATTATGTTTACACAAGAAGAAATTGTACTGCCCCAAATCCTAAAATATTGTCTTACTAACTCAGTAGTTATTCTTCCTGGTGAAGATTACCACAATAGGTCAAAATCTGTCATATAAGACAACACTGCTATAAGAAACCAATTGTCTTGAAAGGTCAGGTTCTCTGGGAACAGATTTACTGATTGTGTAAAGACCTGTCATAAACGATTACATCTTGACAAACCAAAGTAATTTGCTGGAATCGGTTGTCTTCAAGATAGTCTAATTTGAGTCCATATACTCTTTTCATGTACAGAAAATGCATGGATCCAATTAGGAAGAAAATATATCAATAAGATTATTATCATTACAATTGTTATAGGCATAAACAGAAGGCAATCTTTCATCCAGTTACCATGGAATATGGCAATCTTTCATCCAATTACCATGTGATATGGCAGTCTATCATCCAATTACCATGGGATATGGCAATCTTTCATCTAATTACCATGGGATATGGCAATCTTTCATCCAATTAACAGGATATGGTAATCTTTCATCTAATTACCATGGGATATGGCAATATTTCATCCATTTACCATGGGATATGGCAATCTGTCATCCAGTTACCATGGGATATGGCAATCTTTCATCCAATTACCATGGGATATGGCAATCTTTCATCCAATTACCATGGGTTATGGCAATCTTTCATCCAATTACCATGGGATATAACAATTTGTCATCCAATTACCATGGGATATGGCAATCTATCATCCAATTACCATGGGATATGGCAATCTTTCATCCAATTACCATGGGATATGGCAATCTTTTATCCAATCACCATGGGATACGGCAATCTTTCATCCAATTGCCATAGGATATTTACACATTTTCTTCCTGATGTGCCCAACAAAACAGTACACTGTACTGCACTTGCAACTGGCTTTGTGGTGACAAAGTGGTACATCAACCAGCCCCTGATGATGACTGATAAACAAATGACATGCTGTGTATGATGGCCACATACATGTACTCTGATGAAGTTCAAATGATTATTGGGGTGGGTGGGTGGGATATATTGTGATAAAGTTCAAATGATTATGCAGGGGGAGGGGGCATATATTGTGATCAAAGTTCAAAGACAATATCTATTTAAAAACACAACAACTAAAAACATGCATAATACAGATCAACCTGGCTAATGAAAGACCACAACTTCTAGCTAAAAAAATATGACCTCTCATGACAGGTCATAACATTATATAACCATTGCATCTAGAACCCCCACCTATCAAAAACATGTCCTCTGGTTTCTACTGTCATTTAAGATAGGGTTTACTGATTAAATGGAAAATTGCCTATTTAATAGCTACCCTATGCTTCAATGAACATGCTAATATTTTCATCTCACCCCTATCACTGCCGCCATGTAAAATACCAGTTAAAAGGAAAACACAACATGAGGTACCCAGTACTTTGATAGCTCTCCATAGCATATATCCTGATACTTTTATGACCTATCTCTCACCAAATCCCCATGCCACTTGTTACCCATCCTCAGGATCTACCCTGGCAGTGACCTGCATTTTTAAAAATACTCCAAATCTGTTCCATATGTGTTCTCTTCCTCTGCAGGCATAAAGTTTATCCAAACAGTAACTGTATCTGAAAATGTTTATACATCAGTAGTTTTGTATAAGTAGCCTTTAACCCCTCTCAGGGGCACCTGAGGAGAGGCCTGACAATTATGCAAACTGTTGCCACATGAGGAACCAACCATATGAAGTAAGTTGAACTTCCATGCAGGGGTTTAAAGATGTAGAGTTAAAGGCAAACAAAGGGACACATAGGGAATCCTTAATCTTTGGCTTAAAATCATATGATTTTAGTCTCAGATATGTCCACCCTATATACTCATTTATAATTTGGATCCAGATGCAAACTGCATCAATACAGATCACCCTTTCGTAATGTACCCTGGAAAGAAATGGGGCTATGAATTCTGTGTGCATTAACCAGTAGAACAAACTGATTATATTCAGTCAAAGCTTTATGCAAAACTGATCACAGTCTATGCTGTTTGCAGCCTGACTAGTGACTTGTAACCAAGTACTGAGACATACAGACAAACAGAGAGACAGACATTTTTCAGCACAACAGCCTATATACATGGCGGTCAGTATTAATGGTGGAGGAAGAACCCAGAAAAGCCCAGAAAGAACCACCGACCCAATGTCAAGCTTTCTCACATACCCACATTAGCTGCACCAGAGATTCAAACCCACACAGAAATTGGTGAGATGGCAGTGATCCGTAATAGAGAGAGAGAGAGAGAGAGAGAGAGAGAGAGAGAGAGAGAGAGAGAGAGAGAGAGAGAGAGAGAGAGAGAGAGAGAGAGAGAGAGAGAGAGAGAGAGAGAGAGAGAGCAAACTTTGGTATCAAAAGTCGTGGGTCAAATTTCAATATAGTCACTGGTGTAAACAATCCAGGTCTTTTGGCAATGAGGATGTAGTACTTATAATGATGCATTACCTCATCAACTTTTATGAACCTATGAAGAATTGAATGCATATAACAATCAAAACCCATGTGTAGTCATAAATTTCTTTTAAAATCTTAAAGCCAGAAAAAATGAAGTACAGGTTATGATGAGCCTTTTTAATATAAAGATAACAGGTAACATAACATAGATGCCTATCATTGTCAATTTCACATCTAAGCATGAAAACAGTAGCAACAATTGTGAAGGATAAAACATGGGTCACAATGATCTATTTCTACTCATTAAGATGCAAACCATCAACTTGATAAAATGCACAAAGCATGCCATAAACCTATGTGGTCACAATTGAAATGCAAAAGTTTATGCAAGTAATTAAAATGTGAAATTATGGTTCAAGTGACCTTTCTTTTCTGGTATGAATGTGTTACTAATTTAGAGGTGTACAATCGTTTAGTATAATGATGCCTGAATGAGCAAAATTTAAACACAAGCTCTAAAGTATGAAATACGTACATTTGTAAGTTTTCTTATCAGGGAGTAATACTTATCAAGATGTATCACCAAATTTCATGATATCATTTATTTTTTTCTACATTTTTTTTTTCACATTCTGATTCCAGTGTAGTTAATTTACAGTAAAACTACATGTGGATACATGACTGACCTAGGCAAGACACTATTTTACCCTTTGACCTGGTCAGCTGACTTAGGGGTGGATTACACTATGGTGTACAGAAGTAAGTTGAAAAGGAATAAATAACTAATTCATTATAGTCAGATTACTAATATGCCCAATCAGCTTGAAACAATAAACATTACATTCAGTTGTCGAGTTTATCAATTTGAACTTTTCTCTCTCTCTCTGAAAGTTGAAATGTGCGAAAATATAAATTCATTTAAAACTTAAATTCTTTCAAATGCTTTTAAGATGAATATGATTTAAACTGGATAAACTTTAATTTCTTTCAAGTTTTATCAAGTACTTTACTTAATAACATCTGAAAGTTACTAGGTTTAATAACAAATTTATAATACCAGGGGTTTAATGATTGCTCAACAGGTTATTTCTGGGAAGGACCCTTATTATGGCCACATACTGTGTTAGAGTCTGCTGTAAATTAACAAGGAAGACAAATACACTATTGATATACCATATATACATTATGTACAAGTTGAATCCAACAACAAAGTAAACAAACTCAAATCTAAATGTGCCAGCAGATCTGGGTCTGTGCAGTTTATTAGGAGTAATTAGTAGAATAAATAACACTGAATTGCTGATGCATTATTTGGTGTCAAATCAGGGTCAATGCTGTTTGAGTTATAAACAAGGATATACGGTATGTATCTACCACCAACCCTACATTTTATGTATACTGAACACTGTTATTTTGTTCTAAGTTTGGCATTAAAAAACATCTGTCTTAAAAATGACCAAATTTCAAAGGTATCTAATCTCCCAATCGGTAATAGGCATGTTCAAACTTCCTTGACACCAGTAAACAGTCCCGATTATAAAAGGGTTTTGCTTTTAAACAAATATTCTGGCAAAGACCACTGAAAACGTTTTTTAAGAGATCCACAAAGAAATGTACTAACTGACATGTAAATAAAAAATACAAAGACCTGGCTATTCTTATTACATGTTCCTGGTCGATAAGATTTCAAACTGCATATGTCAAACAACAGAAA
Organism: Unio pictorum; assembly: GCA_030141615.1. Lineage (NCBI taxonomy): Eukaryota > Metazoa > Mollusca > Bivalvia > Unionida > Unionidae > Unio > Unio pictorum. The sequence goes on along the minus strand of JARLTB010000020.1, from coordinate 15,658,515 downwards.
ATATCTTGAAAGGACAGTCTGTTAAAAATATACAGTTAGGAAATGACTTATGACTATATAATCCAATTGGAACATGAAAAACTCTACAGTTCCTGAAATGAAATGCAAACAACCCAAGTTTCCAATACCAATTATTCACCCACCCCCTTCCAGCACCACCCCAAAAATTTCAAAACTTTTCAAGGTTTTAATCTGGATGAAATCTTTTTCTTTCAATGATCATCTATCACTCTAAATAAATAGAACTGAAAACATTTTAGCACAGACAATATACATTTTACAAATAAATTCTGCCTTCATTTGGAGACTCTCCATTAGGATCCAATGTCCAAACTGAATTAGACACCTGATCATACTCCAAAAAATAGGATATAATCCTGATTAAAAAAATGTAAATAAATGAATATAATGGTGCACACCTAAGTATATATGATTTCAATTGTTCTGACATATATGCTACCTTTGACCACTCTGCTTTACTGCATCCTGTATGGGATGAGGCATTAATAGAATGATTCTTTGTTATTAACAGTGGCCAGTCACAAATCATTTATGTGGTGAAACCCCAAGGCATGGCTATATTACTTGTCATCCTTGAAGATTACTGCAGACATTTCAGACAACCACTATGGAGGCCATATTAGAATCTGATTGGCACTATGTACATCAGGACCAACTAGATGTCATACAAAAACTTTTCGTGAAACCACGATGTTGATATGACCATTCATTCAGATGCAATATTGATAACATGACTCTGAAGTGGCTGCCATCCCAAACACAATGGCCATCAGATTAGCACCATTTTCACTTGTGACATCTCAAGAAGTTTTAGTGTAAACTCATTGCAATATAACTTTTCTTACAGAAGGAATAGCCCTAAGAAAGTTTCCTAAATGGCTTCTGTGGTAGCTATATTAGACATCAGATTGGCATATTTTTATTTAGGACCAACCAGACATCATAAGAAGTTTCAAAAAAGAAGTAGCAATAACATAAATTTCAAGATGGTCACTGTGTTGGTCATTATCAGATTAGCAACATTTTTCCATGGAAAAACTAGGTATCATACGTTTTCTTTTCTTTGATGAGTGCCTGTTTCCACCAATGCTGTGTATACATGTAAGGCTAAAGCTTTATGCAAAATAATGTCTTACGACTTTCCTTTCAGGAGAATGAGCAATAACAAGATTTTCAACATTGCTGCAGTGGTGGGCTGATTAGACATTAGAGTTGTCCCTCTTCCATTTAGAGCCAATTAGACATTAAAGTTGTCCCTCTTCCATTTAGAGCCAATTAGACATTAGAGTTGTCCCTCTTCCATTTAGAGCCAATTAGACATTAGATGGTCCCACTTTCATTTAGGGCAGTGCTGTCCAACCTACAGCCTTGTGGACTGATTTTAAATTGCCTACCAGAGCTCAAGCAATTTTTTGTGCATTTATGTGAAAGAAGTCCATGACCTACTTACAAAGACTATCTTCTTAACCAGGTAAACAACTGCATATAATTTGTATAGTTGTTACTTTTAAGTTTTCTGCTGCTGCCCTCTGCTTCAAGAAAAAAGTTCAGTGGCCTATGGTGTCAAAAAAGTTGGACAGCACTGATTTAGGGCCAATTAGACATTAGATTTGTCCCACTTTCATTTAGGACCAATTAAACATTAGATCTGTCCCACTTTAATTTAGGGCCAATTAAACATTAGATTGATCCCTGTGACTTTCATTTTGGGACAATTAGACTTAGATTTGTCCCACTATAATTTAGGGCCAAGTAGACATTAGATTGGTCCCACTTTACTTTAGGGCCAATTAAACATTAGATTGGTCCCTGTGACTTTCATTTTGGGCCAATTAGACTTAGATTTGTCCAACTTTCATTTAGGGCCAAGTAGACATTAGATTTGTCCCCTTCCATTTAGGGCTACTTAAACACTAGATTGGTCCCACTTTCATTTAGGACCAATTAGACATTAGATTGGTCCCACTTTCATTTAGGACCAATTAAACATTAGATTTGTCCAACTTTCATTTAGGGCCAAGTAGACATTATATTTGTCCCCCTTCCATTTAGGGCTACTTAAACACTAGATTGGTCCCACTTTCATTTAGGACCAATTAGACATTAGATTGGTCCCACTTTCATTTAGGACCAATTAAACATTAGATTTGTCCAACTTTCATTTTTGTCCAATTACAAATTAGATTTGTCCCACTTTAATTTAGGGCCAATTAGACATTAGATTGGTCCCACTTTCATTTAGGACCAATTAGACTTCATAAGAAGCCTTTTAGTGAAAACATCTTCTTGATAGACTGTCCATTCAGTATGATTAGTGAGAACTACTTTGGGATAAATGTAATTTCACTCAGAAATTCTGGATCATATCACTGTTATACATCATGACCAATGTCTAACATCAGCACATTCATGATTATTTGAATTTATTCAGAACGTTTTATATATTTGGACTTGTGACAGAACATTTAGGATTCTATGGGAATTAATTCACAATACTGTCTTTAGAATTTTCACTTTGTATTCTATAAAATGAAATTTCTTTTTGAATTTTGTTGGTTTCGCTTAATTTGTGTTGCTTATTTTAAGACAGAGTCGTAACATGTTAAGGACCAAAAGAATTTTAGTGAAAACCCTGTGCTGATATGATCATCCATCAAGAAGTAGTGCTAAGATTTTCAAGATGGCCACTGTGGTGGCTATATTGGATATCTATATGATACCATTTTCATTTAGGACCAAATAGACCATGTGTTGAAAGCGTGTGTAAAATTTCAGGTCACTCCTCCAAGTAGTTTAGTTGGAGTAGAGATAACAAACTTGTATTAACAGACAGACTGATGGTTAACAGACCATCTCTTTTTTAAGCTCTTCTGATCTCTAACCATAGAACTTAAAAATACTGTAAAAGTTTAACTGATAAAGCATGAAATAATCGCTGGCAAGTTGTACACGCTTCAGATCATTAATTCACATCCTGAGCTAATATCATCACCTGAGCGTTTAACAAGAACTCCTCAACAGATTGCTTTATTAGGAAAAATGTCAACTAGCTGAACAGGAAAGGCAATGTTATTTAGTAGAAAGAGTCTTCATTGACCATCCCTTCTGCTAAAACATTCTGGTTTCCCAAGACTGATGGTCTCTTATCACACTGGTCATATCCCTATATCACCAATGAACTTATTATGCATGAGAATCTGGTCTCTCAAGATAGGTGGTCTCCCATAGCAGTAGTGTTTCAAGACAGGTTTTACTCTTACGCATTAGAAATTCAAATCTCAGTATAGAAGCCTCTTGAGCTGGGATGATGATAATGATTATAGACACTTGGGTCAAACTGATTCATTTCTACAATAAATATTCAATACTCCATCATTAAATACTGCAATGAGTCACTGTTGAGTCAGACTACAGTAAATGTGTCATAAATATAAGACATGGTTAGTTCAAAAGACCAGAAAAATGTAGAAAGAAAACAAAATGCTGTAATCTGATATTAGAATGCCTAATTTAAAACATAAAAAGCTGTAAAAGTGAAAATTTATTGCATGATGTAAGTGCCTGTAATAAAAATGTTGTGGAATTTCTATATTTAACACCCAACAAGTAATGGTATTTTTGACCCCACTTTCTTCTAAATGACCCCACTTTCTGACCCAATAGGGGCCATTAGGACCACCAAAATTTTTACATTTCTGAAATGAATGCTGCATGTAGGATAAATGAAGAGAAATAGCTCTACATGCTTATATTTGCTGAAGATTCACAGTTAAGTCCGAGTCTTATTACAACTGTGATACCTATCTAATAATATGTAAACGCCCACCATATGTACTCTCTTAAAAGAGTACAACCTCAAACTCCAATGACCCAGGTCTACCACCGCATAATATGCCAGCAGATCTGGATCTGTTCAGTTTGTTTGGATTAATCAGTCAAACAAACAATATTCACTCTGATCTTTTGGTGCATTATGGTATGGCAGATCCGGATCTTTGTTATTTGCAATTTGACTTGATTTATAAGTGAGTTATATAAGAGTACATATCTGTGAATATACTCACAAGAGACAGAGTACATAGGCCCCTGGGAGTGTCTCACTGTCTCTGACCAGGAAGCTCCCGTCATCACCAGCTTTTAACAAGAACTCCTCAGACTGCATGCGGGAAATCCCTTTGTGGAAAAATGTACCTGACATCCTGGTATGGATTTCTCTCAGGCGTGGACGTTTTGAAGACCTATGAACAGAATAGAGATAAAACTCAGACTTGCACGGTTTCCTAATATACAACTTCCTCACTATAGAGCCCTTGATTAGAACATGATTCCTTTTATAAGGCAGGTATGAGCATAAAACCCATTTTATAATCATTTTTCTCTCATTTCTCATGAGGAATAGGTGTTGGGGGAAAAAAAAGAGCCCATTGGTATTTATATAGCAGAAAATCAGATAATTTTCAAAAAGATTTACCTATATACTCACTTATAAGTCGCATCAAGCTAGAAACAACAATGACTGGTCCAGTGGCTTAGTGGTTAGAGTGTCTGCAGGAGATCATGGGTTCAATCCCAGGCAGAGTCATATCAAAGACTTACAAAAACAGTACTAACAGCTGCCTCGCTTGGCGCTCAGAATTAAGATGTTAGTGTTAGGACTGGTTGGTATGGTGTCAGGATAATGTGACTGGGTGGGACATCATGCTACATGTTTGCGGCATGATGCCTGAGTATTAGACATCACAATAAACTGCCCCACTGCAGACACTGTAGCAATATGACTGAAAAATTATTAAAGCTACGTTAAAAATCCTAATCACACACTCACTCACTCACTCACATACACACACACACACACACACACACACACACACACACACAAACAACAACTATCCTGATCTGTTATGGTATAATGTGCCTGCAGATCAAAGTCTATGTATGTTCTACTGATTACTCCCAATAAAGTGCACAAATGCAGACCTGCCAACACATTATGCAATGGCAAATCTGGGTCTGTGTGGTTTGCATTTGGACTCAACTTATAAGCAAGTACATATGGTAAATCAGAAATAGTATTAAAAAAAATTAGTTTACAAAAAAAAATTGTTGAAAACAAGAATGTTTACATTGTTATTTGCTAGCAAGATGTGTCACCTCAATACTAAACCACAAGAAACATTACAGATGTTCGTGATGTTATTATATACATGATGATGTGTTTCAAAAGTGTCAGCATCATGGTCAAACTGTATATTCCGATAATTTAATTTCTGTTAACCCTGAATATTTCATATACCATATAAAATATTTATAATCTATTTTTTATGTGCAAATTTTTTCGACTGGCAACATTTTGTTAATGCAATTTCAATGATTGAAAACTTATGAAATAGATTAGTTAAATTATAATTAATGTTTTCAACAAATGTTTTCATATCCCATCACAACTGATCTAAATGTTAAATTTTTGTATGAACAGACAAATTGATGGAGGGACAAATGCAACACATTATATCCTACTACTGCCATTGTTGGACATAACAAGCTTGTGACAGAAGAGGCCCAAACGGTAAATATATTAGTTGACAATTACTGATCTTAAAAGGTCTTGGAAGTAAGTGCCTGATAAGCCAAAAGCATGTTAAACATTTCAAAGGCATGTACACTGTACCTGACTTCAATGTATGAACATGAAACAGTATGAACATGAAATGGAGTCAACATGAAACAGTATGAACATGAAACAGTATGAACATGAAATGGAGTCAACATGAAACAGTATGAACATGAAACAGTATGAACATGAAATGGAGTCAACATGAAACAGTATGAACATGAAACAGTATGAACACAAAATGGAATCAACATGAAACAGTATGAACATGAAATGGAATCAACATGAAATAGTATGAACACGAAATGGAATCAACATGAAACAGTATGAACATGAAACAGTATGAACATGAAATGGAATCAACATGAAATGGTATGAACATGAAACAGTATGAACAAAAAATGGAATCAATATGAAATGGTATGAATATGAAATAGTATGAACATGGAATGGAATCGACATGAAATGGAATTAATCTGCTCAAGAATCTGTAAGTTTAAATCCAATGGTTGTGAGGTACAAAGAAAACATTTACTACCAGCTTCTTTCCCAATTTTTAGTAATTTTATTGTTTGTTTATATCATCTTTCATGCTAATAGTAGGGTGAGAAAAGTGCCTTTGATGTTTATGTATTGTATATAAAAGGGATGTGAACCTGGCATAATACAAGGAGCATTACTTCCAATGTAAGATCTTGCACCATCTTGAGTACCTGAATACAATGCATTGTGTCATACTGTGAAGAAAGCCTGCATTCACCTTTGATGTTATATTGATTTAACAATTAATGAAGAACAAGTGCAAATCTTGGATATTTAGGTAAATTAACTATGCCATAAACGCCAACTCTCTCCAAAGATGCCTTACCTTTTAAAAGACCATCTTGTCTTACATTAAAATAGTACAATTCAAGCATTTTGCCTTTAACATGAGAAATCACATAATTACAAAGCCACATTTTCATTGCAGAAGGGGCATAAAACACAAAAGAAGAAAAAATTACCAAGTGTTAATCTTTTCAAAACATCTTTAATCTTTACCTACCTTTGCTAGAGATTAGCCTTGGACTGGTGAAATAAACTGTCATAACCACAGGACTTATACAACACATCCATGATCACATGATACCAAGTAATCACCTCTGAAGAATGACTAGTGGGTACAGTAAACTTTCCACAGTAATAGGACAATGAATACAACCTCTGAATAACTCACCTTATATATCCCACTTCTGGCACCATATATTCAATGTTAACTCAAATTTCAGTTTGAGAAAGTAGCAGAAGAAGTTAAACAGTATTATGTTTGCAAAATGCATCACTCTGATTATTTACAGCATTACTTTTGTTAAGCTCTACACATGCATGAGGTTAACTTCCTTATTTACAGCAAATGATACAACTGACCTACATATCAGTATTGCAGATGAAATATAACAAGTCCTTGTATATTAAAAAACTACAGAAACATTTGAAACAATGTTATCATGGCCTGAAAATCTAATCAGGTCCTTTATTTATGCTTACAAACATGCAACCCAATGTTGTTTGATTACATCATATGAGTTTTCTTAAAAATGTGAAAAGTGCTGTAATGGACTGAAAGTCTAATTTTGTCATGTACAATGTCCATGCTAAAGTGGGAAAATTTGTATGGCTATATGTCAAATAGCTTTCATGCCATGGTGCTTATGTGGACTCTGCAATGAACATGTACAATACAGACTTGTGATTTAAAAGCAGCAAAGCAAAACTGCCTCTTCACAGTGCAGAATAATTACAACTAGTAATGATGGGTGCATCACAATGGGACCCAGTCTCCACAATTTCCTCTGTATTGCCTTAAACGTAGAAGCTTTTTGGAAACAAGAAGACAGAAAATGAGGGGTCATAACTTGGTGTGGAATTCTGGAAATCAAACTCAGCTGTAGTTGCAATGTGATAATTAACCCTTAGCGACAACTTTACGGGGCATGAGGTAGTAGCCTACTTCCAAGGTCTGTAGCGTCAAGATCATACATGATTCACTTACGTGGGTGGTATCATAGAAAGGAAGACAGATGTAGCTCTACAATGATAGCAAATAATCTGGACATTTTAGTTGCACTAAAAAATACAGAGGGAAAAACCAAAATTTTTGGACCGGTTTTTTTTCTTCACATAAAATTCACCCATGGTTGGATTCCGAATTTGTGTCCAGATTTTAGACTTTATGGCCTCAGATCTATGGCAGACAGGTCTGAAGTGCACACAGACAGGTGAACCTGTGCAAAAAGTAGGATAAGGTGGACATTTTGAATAAAGAGTCTTCTCCATACGAAAATTATGGGTCCATTAAGCAAAAAAATCAACAACAAAAAATCCAATTTTTTACCTTCTGCTCATGCGCCAGCAAACTAGCCAATGAAAAACATTTTCTTTAGCGTGACTACCCATTTGTCAAATGGAATATTGCTTGGAAATCGATGTATTACAATGTATTCAGAAATAGCCCCCAAAATGTGTTTCCTACTCGCATTTCATGCGAAAACAGCAAAAACCTCCAGGGATTAATGGAAAATAGGCAATAACTCCATAAATTAAAAAAATGATGAAATACTTGAAGGGAACATCTAAATGTAATAAGCAATTCACCTACCAAATATAATCCATTTATGTATAAGGAATGCTGCTGGTTACATGAAACTTGATGAAAATATGAAGTTAATTGTCAAGGGCCATAAATCTATCCAAAATGAAGCTGACAAGACAAATCCCATCTGACACCAAACAGCATCAGAACAAGGGGCCCTGAGTGGCCGAGTGGTCTAAAGCGCTTTCCGTTACAGATCGCAGCCATCTCACCTCTGTCTGCGTGGGTTTGAGTCTCAGATTCAGCCAATGTAGTTATGTGAGAAAGCTTGCCAGTAGCTTCTCATGGGTCGGTGGTTCTTTCCGGGGTTTTTCCAGGGTTCTTCCTCCACCAATAATACTGGCCGCCATGTATAGCCAATCGTGTGCTGAAAAATGGCGTTAAACCCTAAAACAACAACAACAGCATCAGAATATACTGAATACCATATATACTTGATTATGAATCAAGACAAATTAAAAATAAAATAAAGATCCTGATCTACCTTATCATAATGCGCCTGCAAATTAGGGTTTATGTTACTTGTTCTATTGATTAACAAACTTCACAGACCCAGTACTGCTGGCACATTATGCAATGACCAATCTGAGTCTGTGCAGTTTGCAGCTGGACTTGTCTTATAAGTGAGTATATATGGTGGCTTGAGTCAAACAAACTCAAGCATATATGGTAGTTTCTGAGTTATGGCTGTTAATAAGGATCAGCTGTATTTGGAGGTGTCCTATGACAGAAAATGGTCTCCATTAAACTGAACCTGAAATGATGCAACTTTTAAAATGCACATCTCAATCTGTGAGACATTTCACTAACCAAAATGTGTGGGACATTTCACTAACCAAAATGTGTGAGACATTTCACTAACCAAAATGTGTGAGACATTTCACTAACCAAAATGTGTGAGACATTTCACTAACCAAAATGTGTGAGACATTTCACTAACCAAAATGTGTGAGACATTTCACTAACCAAAATGTGTGAGACATTTCACTAACCAAAAATGTGAGACATTTCACTAACCAAAATGTGTGAGACATTTCACTAACCAAAATGTGTGAGACATTTCACTAACCAAAATGTGCATCATTATGTGTAATGTATATTTTTTTTTTTTTAGCAACATTCGAGGTGAAGATATGAATTAGTTAATTGTCAATGGCTATAGTTTTTTTTTTCTCAAATATTCAGTTCTCAAAACAAAACCCAATAAGACAATTTATACATATGGATGCTTCTGTATACTTTTCAAGTCATACTGGTTACAGACTTAACAGGTTTTCTGTTGTGGAGATGTAAGATTGATTGAGAAAGGCAATAACTATGTCAAATTTGGACCTGCAAAGATAACATGTAAAACATTCATCTACATGCGTGAGCCAATTCATCTGGTATCAAAGAATGTGCAATGGTTGCCAAGCTATGCTTACTACAGCAACATCCTATGTGAAGACATGAAGTTAACTGTCAGAGAAACAACTCTGTTCAAAGTGGATTTGACAGGACAAAGCCAGCAAAAAGGCAAATCCAAGTGTATCAAATGATATGCACACCAAACTGCACATCTTGAATGGTTCCTGTGTATTTCTGGTTACAAGTATCACTTGTCATGAGATGTAGAATTGATGGAGAACGAGTGGTATCCCCATCAAAATCTGAACTGAAAAGAAGAAACCTTTAAACCACAACATATAATGTACCACACCATATGGCATTTGGTTAAGTGTAATGGCTGCAGAGATATGCTGATCACATTGATAGGCAGGTCAAATTGTTATAGGGCTTCCACAATGCTGGACGTAAAAATCAAAAGCTGCATTACATCAGAATCCACACCTAAATTAGTAGGTACTGTATAGGATCTGATAATAATAATAACAGTCCTTTTAGTTAGCAATAAATAGCAATATTGCAAAGTTGACATCTTTGTACAGTCCATCACAGCTTACAAAGAGGAGTTTAAGGCAATTTGATTAAAATCAAGATTTCTGACATAACTGAGATCTTTTGGACACTGATATGAGATCATGTTCTGTTGATATTTCAATTCACAGATCAAATCGCTGCTTTCACCTTTGTTGTTGTAGGGTTTATTGACATTTTTCAGCACAAGATAGACTATACATGGCAGCCAGTATCACTGTTTGAGGATGAACCCTGGAAAACCCAGAAAAGAACCGCCAACCCCCGAGAAGCTACTGGCAAGCTTTTCCACATACCCATGTTAGATGAACCTAAGACTTGAACCCATGCAGAGGTGAGATAGCAACGATCTGTAACAAATAGCACTTTAGACCACTCTGCCATTCACTTTATGAAAGCAAAAAACATCACTAAGAACATACCATTTCAAATGATAATTCTTCCTAGCATATATGCACAAGCTTGATCTGATAGGTTATCAAAATTAAGTGGACTAAAAAAAATTCCAAAAGGTTACCAAAATGTGAACTTTAATCAGTGCCTGTCAGATGCCTTTATTAACATTGAATGGTATTACTAAAGTAAATTCAATAGGCTAAACTATTAAATATGTTTAATAACACATAAATTAACATTGGAAATCAAACATATTTCTTGTTTGTCATTACCCTAAAAGTAGTTATGGCAATTCAGAATTTATAATCAATAATTGATTCCACTAAACCAACTGATAATTGCTTAAAATCGGTTTACTAAAAGCAAATTTTATTTTTGTTTCTTGTACAGAGTTCAAAAATGAACAGGAACAATCTCTTGTAATGACATTTATACTTTAACTGATAAACATATTACATTTTTCATTGTTATTTTTGTTCAAGAACTTTGTTAAATGAAAGAAACTTTTTATGGATTATCAGTTGTATGTAACTGAAATACTGTTGCAATCATCCCAAATCCTTTCATTCATAATTGATTAATTAATTGATTAATTAATTCATAATTCTATAATTTAAAATATTGAAGGACAATTTGGTTTTCTTGTTTGTCATCAGTTAGAAAGGATTTTACATTTAAACTGAAACAAATCATCCAAATGTGTTTAAATTTATTAACTCAACAATTTCAATGCTTAATCACATAATCATGTCTACATGTTCCTAATTACAAAGGTCTACAGAATATGGTTTGGTTTTATATTTGTAATCTGTGATGGGGGTAAATAAATCTGATCAAATTTAGTGGATTGGAAGCTCTATTTAGCTAACTTTCATATTTTGCATGCAACTAAAAAGACGTAGTTTCCCTTTACACAAAAACTGATTATGGAGTTTGACAATAGATTATCTTACTGGTTTGCTGAACCAAATGGTTATAAACAATAATCAAAACAACCTAAAATAGCAAATAAAGTAAGAAAAGCTGCCGTCAAGTCACCCATTTTCAAATGGAATCATCCATATATAGTGACCTTCAATATTTTATAATCTGTCTGTCTCTCTGTCTGCCTGTCTCTTCTAGCAAAAAATCGGGCATGAATTAAGTTCCAGAACATCAAACCCCTCATTGGAGATAGAAATCCCTCACACCAAATAAATCACAGAGATAGTATGGTAATGTATCTTCTCCCCCCCCCCACCTTGCATACAGGTCAAACAGGAACAATGCATACCTCCTGGGGGATGAACCCTGACCAGATAGGTGTAGAAACTTTCACAGATAAGGAGCTACAGACAAATATTAAATGATTGGCATCCATTTTTCACCAAAGTAAAAGCTGTCAGGCAATACAAATTAAATACTTAAAAATGACATGTTAAAAATTAAAATGGACTTTGATTTTGTTTCCTTCTTTCTAACAACAAATATTTGATGATAAAATTCTCCATACTACTAGCTTCTAGACAGTAGTATCTTTCATTGCTGATTTGGTATGCCAAATGTTAAACATTCTGCATGTATAAATGGCTCAATATACTGTTTATACTTGCTTATAAGCCTAGTAATACTGAAAAGAACAAAGATCCTGATGCCACAGAATATTGGTTCCTGCAGATCAGGATCTATGTTGTGTTTTTTTCTCCTGATTGCTATAAATAAACTGTAAAAACCCAGATCTGCCAACACACTGGACTAAAATTATGAACAAGTACATATGTCATGTTGATTAAGCAGTAAGTAGAGACATGATCCTTGGTGTTTAAAATGAATACATCAATTATAATCACACAAGTCTCTTGATGTAAAAATTAATCATTACAGCACTCCTTTGTGATAATGTCATTCATAATAACACCATTTCTTGTATAGGTGTGTATGACCATGGATCCCATTTCATCATATATTAGTGAGATTATGTTATATGCATACTGTACTTCAATACTTGTGTAAGTTGGTCTATCATTATAGCTGTACTCACTTGCTGTGGTTCCCATGCCCAACATTATAATGAGGGATTACTGCAAATGTATATCTGTTTATATAATATTTATGTGAATGAGTAAAACTGGACATGAAAGCCTGGTGCAATTTGGAGAACCACCTATCTCAAGGGACTAGATTCTCAATTCACATTAGATGTTTCAGGGCATATCTGAGCATCACAATTTTCATTTAGGGAGGATACATCCATTTAAGTGGAGTGGCAATAGCCCACATTTGCATGAAGACCATCACAGTGGCCATGGCAGCCATACTGGACATCAGATCAGCAACTTTTACATTTAGTACCAACTAAACATCATATCAAGTCTTTTAGCAAAAACCCCATGTGAACATGACTATTCATTCAGAAGAAGTAACAACAGTAGAAGTTTCAAGATTGTCACTGCGCCATAAATTGATGTCAGATGTGTACTATTTCATTTATGATTAACTAGAGACCATAACAAGTCTTTAAGCGAAAATCATTTAATCAGGAATAACATTGTAATTTTCAAGCTGGCCAAAATGGCAGTCATACTGGCTGTCCATTTCAAAGAAGTTATTTAGTGAAATACATATAAGTATCCATTCAGGTGGCCATATTGGTTGTCATCAAGTCAATACTTTTATTTAGAATCAAATCGACCTTGGGATGAATTTTCATGCAGGGTAGTAATGTTTACCAAAGCATCCAGTTATTTATAAATAAATGAAATGATCCCATTAAATCAAAATGACTAAAATGAGTAAAATTCCAACCTTTCCAATAATGAAAAATCCACTCAAGTATAGTACATAAATGGTCACACCTATCACTTTTTAAATGAAATATATTTTATTTATAAGTGAAATGCCTTATTTGCATGTAAAATCCCAATCTTTCACCTTCAAGTGACCAATAAATAAAGCAAAGTCATAAGCAATCTATAAGCTACAGATATATTTTTTTCAGTAAAGGTGTATTCTTGAAAACAAGAACAACACTAATCATGAACTATCCAAATCTGTCAAAAAAAGTTGACAAAAAAATCATCATGAGTGGATAACAAAATCCACATGATCGCACATAGCAACTCAAACATGGAAACAGCATTCATAACATTATTCAAAAAAGAAATCATCGCAATGACTTAGCGATACATGCATATGACAAGTGTAACAAATTTATCAATATTTATAACATCAAATATGTGGATGATTGATTATTTATCTTAAAACATACATCAGCATTAAAAGTTTGTTTTCTTGGATTTATTATGATTCTAATTGTTTAAAAAATACCACTGTTTGCTGTTAGCATAATATTATTTAGTCATTTTGTGAAGGATACATCATGGTTGTCCACATCAAATTTCTGATAGCTTCTTTGATTAATCATGACAGTCTATCGGCTGAATCCTAGATTAAACTTTGGCATGTAAGTGTTGTAAGAAAAATGTGTTCCCATTAAAACTTCTTATGCATATATACTTTGCATAAATTATTCAGCAGTATACATCTCCAAATCTGTGTCCAGTGAAAAAGAAATTGTCTCTTTTTTCATGTTGTTTGTATCAGCAATTGGAGTTTAAAGAAGAAAGAATATATTTCATTGAGTGTTTTTTTTTTTCATTCCCCCAGACAATGAAATGTATCGATTGAAAGCTCAGAACAAGCTTTTTTTTAAAAATTTTCTTCTCAAAAGTATTGTCTAGCTTTATATGCATAAAAGACTGAAATATAAGATTTCTTGTGGTATCCTGTGTGACACTGTCAGCTGTTTACTGTTTATGTTATGCTGTGTTTTGTGTGTATTCACATTATGTTGCTACTAAAATATTAGTAGCAACATAATTTTCTTTACATATTTATTGTGAAAAAGCACATAAGAAAAAAAAAGCACAGTTGTGAGGCTCAAACCAGATACTCCTTCATGACAAGTGACATGCCTGTAACCACTGGACCAAAAAGGTGACAAAATAGCAGATGGAGTTTCTTGGGCATAATGTAATCAGATTCTATTGACAACAGTGAAATTTTTTGTTGTTGAAAATTCATTCGAGTATTACACTCTTTGTTGAAGACCGTTCTAATAGAAAATCCACTAATTCATGGACTAGCATAAAGAAAACCATTATATTACTAAGATATTAGACCATTAAGTATATTTAAAAAAAGTATTACAAGGAAACACTATGCAATTGAGAGATACATAAGTCACTCACATGAAGGAAGTACCATCTTCCTGACATCACTAATACAGCAAGATATCACAGTCTGAATGTATGCTATGTGTCAAGTGCTCTGTTACATGTTGGGGATGTCCCCAAGATCTATTTGTTCCTGAGAATGATGAGAAATACAACCAGGTAGTTTTCACATTATTAATAAAGACAGCTGAAAATCAATGATCCATTATGTCTTTCAGCCTTTTCCCTAGCCCTTGCTTTAACCCTGATAGGACTCCATACTAAACCCTTGCAAACAATACTACACTTGCCTTGTTGTGTAATATTATACTATACTCTCAGCTAACATCCTTTCATGACCCAAGTATAATGTATCAAGTTTTAAAAAGGCCCAGATTACTTTAATGAAAAGACAGGTAAATGTAGCAATTTGCTACTACAATTACTTTAACATTATTATTATTATTACTAATACATGTATTATTAGTATTATCATCATTATTAGTATTATCATCATCATTATTATCATTATTATTATTATTATTATTATTATTATTATTATTATATTATTATATTATTATTATTATATTATTAATATTATTATTATATTATATTATTATTATTATTATTATTATTATTATTATATTATTATTATTATTATTATTATTATTATTATATCATCATCATCATCATCATCATCATCCTGGTAATGATTGGTAGTTACAAGTAGCAACAACACATGCAGGCTGCTTCTTTCAAAAATGAAAAAAAAGTTTAAAAATTATTTCATGAGATTTACTAATTTAATGCTTGTGATGGGGTAAATTTCTAGTGACCTTGAATCCATTAGCTGAGACCAGAGAACCCTTAATTAGATTTGTAGAGAATGGACGCGAATCAATCAACACACTGCCATGTTCAGAATATCTTTTCGAGGGGAGAACTCTGTTCTGAAATTAAACATTTGTTAGCATTTGTTTATGCAGGAGTCAAACAGACTATTAGGAACATGGTAAACTTTGATTTCATTGTGAAACTGTCACGAATTGAGAATTTCCTGTGACCAGTAGTCAACATAGGAGGTCAGACTATCCAAGGTTTGGTGCTTTGAAAAAGGCAGAAAATGTACGTAATTATGATTGGCCACACCAAATGAAGGGGTGTGTTTCCCACACTGAAATTCCTAGTTTAATATTTTACATCGAAATTTAAATCAGTCTAAGTTGCTCTACAATGGAGGATACTACAGTAGTCTTTTGACTTCAGTCCTTGACTCCGAGGACAGAATTTACAAGAAATTCTCCTCCTGATAACCGTTGACCAAGCAGCCGGATGCCTGGGAAGAATCGGGGTGTAAACAACACAATTTAAGGTATTTT
The DNA here is from genome assembly GCA_030141615.1 of Unio pictorum. Taxonomy (NCBI): domain Eukaryota; kingdom Metazoa; phylum Mollusca; class Bivalvia; order Unionida; family Unionidae; genus Unio; species Unio pictorum. The sequence continues at coordinate 15,642,366 of JARLTB010000020.1, read as the reverse complement.
GCGTAAATTTAATGAAATTTGTTTATGCCAATATAATGTTTTACTTGAATTGTCTGATAATATGTGCATGAATTTAGTTGTTTAAATTTGTAGATCAATTTTTCCTGATATGAGGATAACTGCTGATTTTTATATTTCTTTTATAGAAGTGTGACCAACTGTTCAATTTGTCATCTTGTTGTATAACAATGGGGTATTCTAATATTTCATGTATTACTTCAGTTATACGAGTTATGAGAGTCTGTTTGAATTCACCAATCTTAAATGATTTCATGTATGATAGACTAGAATTGTGTATTTGCTGAAATAGCATAATTAGGGAACTAAGATTGTTTTGGGTCTGCCGTATTTGGCCGGGATAAATAGACTTTGACATCTGTTTGAATACTGATAGTGAAATCTGATAACGAGGGAGGGAGAATTCACTCCCCGTGGAATAGCTGACAGGAAAACTTAAGCTAGCTCTCTGTTTCTCTTTACAAGGGGAAAATAGCTCTTTTCACGCAGTGAGAAGTCTGCAGAGATATTTTTCGGGCATCTTCATACGCAATAAGAACTCTACATATTGACCTGTCTGCCCAAGATGCGAAACTGCAAGGAAGTCGGAGAGAAGGAAAAAGGGAGAAAACAAGGTATGAAAGGATGAATTGGAGGGAACCATTGCAAAGCTGGCTATGCACTCGCACACGGCAACAATTTTGACTGTTCACTCGATCATATGATGAGAAAAAAATCCTATCATTAAAGAGATTATCTATTTTTTATATTTTAAATTGTGTCTTAAAGGGTTCGAAGACAGATTTATTCTAAAAGAAGTGTATCTTTCTAATGAACTGTATTGGTTTTCTATTGTTTGTAATTGATTAAATTTAGATTCTTTTGTATACGGGGGCTCGAGTCATTCTGTTGTATTATATCTGTTCAGATTCCTACTTATTCTACCTGTAAATTTACTCGAACCGGGCAAATTATATCGAGGACAGACATCTCCTAGATAGAGAGTCCCGAAAGAGGTGGGAAACATAATAACACTATATACACCACCCCATAACAATGCTGTTAGTACACAAATACAAGTCATTAATAATATACAACGAAAACAACTAAATATTTTAAATAAAACCATATATGCATTGAAATAACATTGAAACACAAGCAGTTTGCGTAAATGATACTAGCTGTTGTTGTTGTGACAATTCTATAATCTCTTAATTTTTGTACTCAATGTAACTTACTCATAAGCCTTGATAAGGTGACAACAATCAGACATTGGATAGTACAAACTCTTAAGCTGTAAGAAAATATTATTTTCATTTTTAAACCCATATTTTTAATGCAAGCTTTTTTTTATTAATAAAATCAGATGCAAGTAATCAAAATAAATACGGTATGTAGCAAGTAAGCAAAATAAATATGTAGCAAGTAAGCAAAATAAATAAGTAACAAGTAAAATAAATATGTAGCAAGTAAGCAAATTAAATAAGTAGCAAGTAAGCAAAATAAATATGTAGCAAGTAAGCAAAATAAATAAGTAGCAGAGTTGGGTACTAATCATCATGAAAACACTCTTTCACTAATTTTCACTAATAACAGAACCGATTTATTACCTGTACCAACTCTAAATGTACTAATTTATTTATCTAAATAATACTAAATGTAATAAATGATTTACCTGCACTAATAACTGCACTGATTTATTTACTATGTTATTATTGTACCAGTCTTTAACCCTCTACCTTTGTTTGTCAGTAAGAAACACCTCTGTATGATAAATAGAACCAAACTAATGCATGACATCCAAGCAAACCTAATAACTTGCTCACTGAATCAGCAGAACTCAATAGCTGCGCGTGTTCATTGCTTGAAAAGCATGCCCCAGCCACAAATTGCAGCGTATCAATTCAAAAGTGTAACTCTCCGTGGTATAGCTGTGTAAGGGATCAGCTTTGTAATGCTAAAAGAGACCACAGTTATAATTGCTGAGAGGCTTCCCAAAAGACTACATGTATAAAGCCGCTAAGAAGAATGTTACATAGTCCATGCAGTGAAATCAGCCATCTACAGTACCAAGATCATGGAAAGTTCTAGCTGCTAGTCAAGGAACAAATGTACACCACTTCCAACTACCTTCTCTAAAGTCGACATTCCGGACCTGTTTGCAAATTTATTCCGTGACAAGGATCAAAACATTAAAGATAAGCTTGACAACACAATTTCAACTGACACATCATCACCATACAATTGCGATACAGAATTTCAACAGCAACTGATAGAAGCATTTGAACCTGTCTCAATGGATTTAGTATGTACCATCGTGATGAAGAGTATACCAAAGTCATATGAACTTGATCCATTTCCAACATCACTGCTGCTTGAGTGCTTAGATCCAATATTGCCTTCAATAACTGATGTTATTAATACCTCTCTCTCGTACGGGAAATTCCCATCACTGTTCAAAACTGTCATTGTAAAGCCTCTACTGAAGAAACCAATACTCGATCATAATGATTTAAAGAACTACCTACCACCCAGTTTCTAACAGTTCATGAACACATTTGACTTTTAACAACCAGTTCATGAACAGTTCATGAACTTAAGAACTTTTTTTGCCAGGCATTTCCTATTCATATAAAAAAAATCTTAGAAAAAGTTGTTGTAACTGAACAGTTTGCATATCACCTAATGCCACAGTACAGAAACTACTCATTTAAAAAAAGTTAATGACATTCTCATTTGCTTTGGATAGTGGAAAGATAACAGTCCTCACCCTCCTTGATTTGTCTGCAGCACAAAAGACCATGATATATTACTTCACCGTCTCCAGCATGTATTTGGCATTCACAATAGAGCATTACTGTGGGTCAAGTCCTACTTAGTCAACAGGACACAAATTGTATCTGCAAATGGAATACAGTCTCCAGTCCAGTTGATCTATATTGTGGAGTTCCACAGGGGTCTGTTCTTGGTCCTGTTCCCTCCATTCTATACACTCAGCCGCTCTCAAGTTTCATAGATTATCACCCAGTTGTACGCTGATGACACCCAAATATACAATTCTAGCCACCCAACTCAAGTTGATGCTACTGTCTAAGGAGTAGAGAGGTGCATTTCTGATTTGAAATCATGGATAACATGAAACAAGCTGCAAATCAATGATGATAAAATTGAGGCCATTCTGATCACAAAACAAGGACTTTCTCATCCTTTATTTTAAATAATAAATACCAGCAACACCAACATTAAATTCACACAGTTATTACAAAATCTTTGGTATTACCTTTGACATTTACAACCAGTTCATGAACAGTTCTTATATTTGTTCATGAATAGTTCATGAACTGAAGATTCATGAAGTGGCCATTTTCTGTTCTTGTACTATTCCATAAATTTGAATTTTTGCAGGGGTACTCTCACATTGCACAACATGTCATGAACATATGCATTGCTGCATATCATTATCTGAGATGCATCAGCTACATTCACAAATATCTTTTATTTGATGCCAATAAAACACTTGTGTGTTCATTAGTACTTTCAAGACTGGACTATTGTAACTCAATTCAGTCTGTTTAAGTTTGCCTTAATATCTACTCCAGAAACTTCAAAAAGTTCAAAACACAGCTGCTAGGATCATTCTTAGAGTGACCACAATCAGTGCACACCTCTCCGCTCAGCTCTGTATCCTACACTGGCAATCCATTTGATCCAGAATCAAACACAAAATTTGTTCTCTTGGCTACATTTCACTGATGGACTCCAGTCCAATATACCTATCAGACCTCACCCATATGTACACACCTACAAGATACTTTAATTTAAGATCCTCTTCTGACAATCATATATTCATTATTCCCATGATGAAAATGAAGTCATATGGACAATGTTCTTTTGCATATCAGGGCCCAGCAAGATGAACAAATTGTCCATTGAAATTAGACTCAAAGACACAGTGATCCCTTTCAAGAGTGCTCTTAAAACTCACTTATTTCAACTGCACGAACAAACTTAAAGACTTAATAATGTTTCCTACCTTAATTATTTTCAGCATGTTTTTATCATGGTTTTCTAATTTCATGGTGGTTTTTTCGGGTAGTCATATCATTATATTGGTTGTTGTTGTTGTTGTAGGGTTTAACACCATTTTTCAGCCAATGATAGGCTATACATGGCGGCCAGTATTATTGGTGGAGGAAGAACCCAGGAAATACCCCGAAAGAACCATTGACCAGTCAAGAAGCTACTGGCAAGCTTTCTCACATAACTACATTAGCCAAATCTTTTTTTAAGACTCAAACCCACGCAGACAGAGGTGGGATGGCAGAGATCCATAACGGACAGCGCGTTAGACCAGGCCCCTTTATATTGGTTGTAAAACAATTAGAACTTCTAAAGATTAGGTGCTATTGCAAAATCCTCAATATTTTTATTATTTACCTGTACTAAAACTAAATGTACCACTTTATTTACCTGTACTAACACTAAATATATAGTAATTTATTTGCCCATACTTATACTAAATGTAATGTTCATTATAACATTTTCTGGTGAAAAAACAATGGATACCATCACTGGCGATGTATTAATTTACTTCACCAAATTTGGCGTGCCAGTTCTTGGAAAAGTCTTGCTGGCATTTAATTCTGAAACCATACCTACATGTTTATGAGACGAAATCAACTGCAAACTTCACAGACCATGATTGCCATCACATACTGTGCTGTCACTAACCAGTTTGGTAATAAATACATCAACACAGACCCTGATCTGCAGGTGCATTATGCTATTGCAGATCTGGGTCTTTGCTGTTTTCAGTTAACCTCAACTTATATGCAAGTATATACTGTACATGTATAACATATGAATGCTATATATTTCTCCTTTAATTAACTGAAACAATAGAAGCACTAAACTTCATTCAATGATAAAAACAGCATTCAACGGTAACAAAAGATATGTTAGAATTTAGGGAGAAACAGTTCAACTTATCTTTCTTGGTATTAAATAAACAAGATGAAAATTCACTTAAAAAACCATCAACCTATATCGACCCTTATTTTACTTTTCTTTTTTAAATTTAAAGATCTACTTCAACTTTTCTTTCCCTGCATATTCAGAAGTACAGTATGGGCAGATTGTTTATCACATGTCTAATTTGAAAATGAATGACATGTAAAAAGAAGTCTTCAAATACATGTATAAATGATAAGAGAATAATATGAACACAAAATTTTGCCAAATAATATTCAGAATTTTGTAGCAATATGAATTAAATAAGAGCGAACAATACTGGAATTACTCTGAAACACTGCCTTAATATGTATGCTACAGTGAATTAGATTAACACTGTCTTTCTAAATTTTCAACTCTTGCTAGTGCTATGTCTTCTGGTCTGCATCTAGTATAGATAAAAAATAGTTTCCACATAAAAGCATTAGTTCTATGTGACATTCCATAACTTGATTTTGAGGATGGTCTACATTTGAGGTTAGGGAAGAAAGCTATTGATTTGGAGGTCAAAAGTCTCTCAATACAAGAAGAAAATAGTTTTCACACATTTCTACTTATTCCTAACCCAAACTTTGCAGATGGCTTCCACTTGAGTTACATGGAGGCAAAGACTATTAATATTAGGGTTAAAATGGCTGAGGTCAAGGTCACTGAAAGAAAGAAAAACAAAACAACTCTGCATAGAGGACTATTAAATATGTGGGGGGGGGGGGAAGCATTTAATGTGCCATTCATGGGGACTCGTGTTAGTGCTTAATATACCAGTCAGACCTAGTGTATGATTTGGGATGGGTAATTATTTGGGGATGGGTAATGCTACCAAATTATAGTAGCCCTTCAAACACAATCAAGCTTTAGGCAGCCCTTCATACTTTAGTATGATCATGAAATGAGCAATCAAAGTAAAGCAACTCAAAACTGGTCACATGTCTACAGACAACTAGATGGCATGAACTGTTCCGTGTATGAAAAATAAACAAGAACAGCAAGGATTGAATTATTCCTTTCCCATCTGAATTTTACACAAGGATAACTAAATTATGTTGACTTTTCTTTTACAGATGTTGCCCTTTGAAATCAGCTGGCCCATACAGACCCAAAGACAACTTCACTAAGTAAAATGAAGTAAAATTACTTCTAAAATCATATACGTACAATCAAGTACAGATTATACCGCTAGACTAAATCTACATTATTTCATAAAATTAATGTGTAACAGCCCTTATCTAATGTGTTCCATGATCAATAATGATGATGATTTTAATGACAGCAACGGCGATGTACATGTAATCATAATTATGACTTAGAGTACCTTGAATCAGTCATCAAGTCATCAAGTACTGTCACAAGTTTTAAAGATTTATCCAAACAATAGTGATACAAATAGGCAAATCATCAAGTGCTGTCACAAGTTATAAAGATTTATCGAAACAATAGTGATACAAATAGGCAAGTCATCAAGTACTGTCACAAGTTTTAAAGATTTATCCAAACAATAGTGATACAAATAGGCAAATCATCAAGTACTGTCACAAGTTTTAAAGATTTATCCAAACAATAGTGATACAAATAGGCAAATCATCAAGTGCTGTCACAAGTTTAAAAGATTTATCGAAACAATAGTGATACAAATAGGCAAGTCATCAAGTACTGTCACAAGTTTAAAAGATTTATCCAAAAAATAGTGATACAAATAGGCAAATCATCAAGTGCTGTCACAAGTTATAAAGATTTATCTAAACAATAATGACACAAATATTTTTGTCACAATAGTCCTGACATGATGCAATATATTAAAATGATTCCAAATTTTAGAGTATTCATCTGATGTAGCCTACATACCTACGAGTGGTCATGATGATGCAAGTCCAGCTTGATTGAGTTATTGATATTGCAACCCAAGCCTTGTATCTTACATATCCTTAAAACAAAATAATGTATTATCCACATTCCTTCTCATTTATACATCAAGTAGCATAAGTGGTAAACTTACTAGGACATGACAAGCATAGCGTACATACTCACTTATAAGTCAAATCAAACTGAAGAAAAACAAAACCCTGATCTGCCCTAAGTCAATTGCATCACTATGTTGTTTTTTTCTACTGGTTAGTCCGAATGAACTGCAGTCACAGATATGCCAGTACATTATGTGGTGACAGATCTGGGTCTGTTCAGTTTGCACCTGGATTCAGCTTAAATATGATTCTGTACAGTACCACATTTGTAGTGCAATCCCAGAACATATCTTCACCCCTTGAATGCCATGTACCCTTATAACATCTTCATAACATAAAGCAACAAGGTGACCATAACAGATGCAAGCAGGATTTGTATAAATGAATATCAGGAATTTGCATTCAGGTAACGTATTTTGTGATTTTCCTGTAAAAAGAACATAATCTATATTACCACATTTATCCAATAATAAGCCCAGTTTTCATATTAAGCCCACTCCCCTTTTTAAATGACAAATACTATATATGACTAGTCTGAAAAAGAAGAATGACTTGCTTATGTATAGAGTATGCATGAAAAATATTCATGGCAACAGAATATTAAAATACTATAAATATGATTTTATATGCCCCTAACTTGCAATTTAATAGTTCTATATGAAGGTACTTTAATTGCTCCAAAGACAAAACAATTTATGAAATGTGATTAATGAAGATGGTTAGAACACAAGTGATATTCATGAAAAGAAATTTCTTCTTTGTTCACTATTACCATGATATCCAAGCTGGCTGCATAGTAAAATATTTCTGAATAGCTTATTTCCTTTCCAAAACAGTAGTATATCCTTAAAGGTTCATGCCAGGATTTGGGTTACAATTAAAGTTGATTTATGGGCATTTTTTTCACTTGACTGTGAGTGACCTTGACATTTGACCTTTACACCAAAACAAAAACATTTCTCTTAGCCTGTACAAGCCAAGCACAAAGTTGGGCAAAGTTATGTAGTTTGAAACTTAGAAGTTAACATACATTGAGACTGTCACATTTACACATGTAAATGACATTGTTTTGTTAAGTGATAAACATTTACAAAACCCGGTGTTACGAAACACCCAAAACCACTCAAATCCACCCAAATCCACTCAAATCCACAACCAAATCCACCAAAAATCAGCTCAAATCCACCCACCCACTCATACCTTATATGGCATATAAATAACACATATACGAGATAGAAGACCCTTGGCATAGGTCACTATTAAAAACAAAGGTAGATGACCCTGACTAGTAATTAAGCCTAGATCACAAGAATTATCCTTTAGATTGTTGTTGTTGTACTAGTGTTTAACGCCATATTTCAGAACATGATAGGCTATACATGGCGGTCAGTATTATTGGTGGAGGAAGAACTCGGGAAACCCCCCGGAAAGAACCACCGACTTAGGAGAAGCTACTGGCAAGCTTTCTCACATAACTACATTAACCGAATCTTAGACTCGAACCCACGCAGACCGAGGTGAGATGGCAGTGATCTGTAACCGAGAGCGCTTTAGAAAACTCAGAACTCGGGGCCCCACCCTTTAGATAGCACTGAGGCATAAATACCCCACACAATTCTCACAAACAAACTTTTGTGCAAAATTCTTTTTATAAAAAGTACAGATATACATACCTATATATCTGGTGCGTACCCCGCCCTCACCCCCGAACCTCCAAAAATTGTTGTTAGGTTTAACACCATTTTTATGCACACCATAGGCTATACATGGCGGCCACTCGGGCACTCCCCCCCCCCCTTAAAAGAAAAGGTAAATAGTTCATATGGTGGCAGTAACAAGTATTTACTAGAATACATCAGATTAAACTTTTCCTAAAAATTTGAAAACATTAAATAGTGTGGTTGTTTGACGATGTCAAAATTATGTATCTCACTTGCATTTCATTGAGACCAAAAATAATTTGTAGATTATGTAATGATAAATATTTACTTCAAATCTTTGTTTTAATTTTACCATTGCATTATCTCGAGATGTAAAAATGTTTTTCTACCTGATTGCTGAATGGTTGCAAATAGCCATCACAAACAAAATTTGCCTAAAAATATTCCAAATATGGCTGATTTTTTTTTTAGATTTTAAAATATATTTTGATTTGATTGTTATCGGAATTAAGATTATGTCATCCCCATAAGTTCATGAAGATCAGATGGATAACATATAACATTGTTTGTGTTATGTATCACTTTCTAACAAAGCTGAAACAATCATCATATTCCTAACCTAATTATGTCCACGTGAGGAATAAATATTTCAGACTGCATGTATAATAGAGCATCTAAGGTATCAAAATATCACGTCGTTAGTAGTCTGAACTTTGAATAAATGCACTGTTTATGTGGGCAGAACTTTTATACATTTCATTCTAGTGGGAAGAATGCTATGTATAGTACTTGGTATTGAGTAATCAAAGGTAAAACACAAATAGGGTTAACAAATAAGTATACCTATTGAATTTGAACATGTACATAGGGTTAACAAATAAGTATACCTATTGAATTTGAACATGTACATAGGGTTAACAAATAAGTATACCTATTGAATTTGAACATGTACATAGGGTTAACAAATAAGTATACCTATTGAATTTGAACATGTACATAGGGTTAACAAATAAGTATACCTATTGAATTTGAACATGTACATAGTTATTGTATGAGATAAGGCACTAATATATATAACTTTCGATTTGCAATTTACATTAGAACACTGCCTCCCATAACCCCACTTTGGGGATCAAATCCCACAACCCACGTAAAACTAGTATATATATATATATATATATATATATATATATATATATATTCACGTCACTTAAATTCGGCCACCATCTTATTCTCATTTTGTATTATGCTATCTAGGTAGTCTCTCGAGTCGAGGAAGACAAGTTGTGCACTTTCATTCAACGGTGGATGCGCATGTGACTCCTGAGTCCGAATTCCGATACACACATGCGGTTGCAGGTGGGGCATGGGACACCGGTGGATGTTGATATCTGGGATAGATTTATGTGGCGTCTTTCACGGGTTGCAGCAAGACGCTGGCGGCGGTCAACCTCAAAGGTGGAACAGGCTTTTCTGGTCAAGGCTTGCCAATGCTTTCTGTCTGAGGCAGAGAGCTCGAGCTGGCGTGGTTGAAGGTCTGCCCATTTGATGTTTGTCTTGAGGTTGTCTTTGTACCTCTTGTGAGGGCGGGCCTTGGTTTCGGTTCCCCAGGGATAGCTTGCCATAGAACAACTGCTTTGGGATTCTGCTTTGATCCATGCGGATGACATGGCCAGTCCATCGAAGCTGGGCCTGGATTATTTTGGCTTCAATGCTTGTTGTGTTGGCTCTATCAAGGACTTCCAGGTTGGTGATTCGGTCCTGCCACTTGATCCGCATGATGGATCAAAAGAAAATGTTGATTACCATTTATACTCGCTAATGAATCCGACTGCAAACTACACAGACACAGATCTGCCATCACATAATGCATAATCACATCTGGGTCTGTGCAGTTTGATAGGAGTAATCAGTTTGATAGGAGTAATCAGATTGATAGGAGTAATCAGTTTGATAGGAGTAATCAGTTTGATAGGAGTAATCAGATTGATAGGAGTAATCAGTTTGACAGGAGTAATCAGTTTGATAGAAGTAATCAGTTGGATTGGTGTAATCAGTTTGATAGGAGTAATCAGTTTGATAGGAGTAATCAGTTTGATAGGAGTAATCAGTACAACAAAAACAGACCATCAGATGAGCAGGCACATCATGCTGCAGCAGATCTTGATCTTTGTTGTTTGCAGTTTGACTTGACTTATAAGTGAATATATATGGTACTATTCATTTGTAATTCTAGGTGACTGAATTTGCACATCTCTTCATTGTGTCTCTTTGAAGAAATGTTGTCAAGTCATGGAATACACATTTTATAATTCTGGTGTATGTATGTATGTATGTATGTATGTATGTATGTATGTATGTATGTATGTATATATATATATATATATATATATATATATATATATATATATATATACACACACACACACACACACACACACACACAATTGATAAATAATATACAATTGATATATTCAACTCTGTAGGACATAGAAGGTTAAGTTTTAATCTCGTTTTAATCTTAATAACATTAATGTCATTAATTAATCACTTGAGTAATGAGTCAGTTATTATTCCATAATGCACCTTGTTTTGCTGCAGTTTCTACATACATCTAGCCTCTGTCTGCATGGGTTCAAGTCTCAGATTCAGCCAATTTGGGTATGTGAGAAAGCTTGTCAGTAGATTCTTGTGGGTTGCTGGTTCTTTCCATGGTATTTCAGAGTTCTTCCTCCAGCTTTTATACTGGGTACCATGTATAGCCTATCTTGTGCTGAAAAATGGCGTTCCAATCTACAACAACATACTGTAGCAGTCTCAGTTGTTCTAGTGAAAGCTTAGTAAACAGATAAAAAGTCCTTTCAAGCAATCTGAATTGTTGTTGAAAATACATAAATTTGGAGTAAATTAAGATGACTTTTACTTTTCCAATCAACATCTTTAATAAGCAGTGCTCATTTGTGCCTGTCTAGTATTCACGCTGCTTAATCAAATTTAAATTGTTTTGTTTTCCATTAATATCATAATACCATATATGTTTTTTTAAATAAATTCCTTGAAATTTTTTTTCTTAGAATCTGCAACATTACCTTTCAAATTTCTAAACCCAAAATCAATAAGTTTTCTCTCTCACAGCAATGCAAGCCATCCACAAAGTTCAATCCACATGATGAGCTACCGTGCAATCTATTAATATTTCATTGTATGACCTTTGACCTTTTTAGCCAAATATATTTGTTTCTTAATTGCAAGTCATTCTGAAAGCTTGGTTAAGGTATGTAATCCAAAACAAAAGTAATAATGGCTCAAAAAAATTGAAAATTTCAAAATATTATATTGTCAAATGCAACATAGGCTGAAACTATATGCTACATACCCATTACACTAGTGCACAATCCAAATGCACACACTCGGATCTGCCATTGTCTAATGTGCCAGCAGATCTGGGTCTGTGCAGTTCGTTAGGAGTAATCAGCACACACCTGATTGGCAGGCACATTATTCTATGGCAGATCAGGATCTTTGTTATTAACAGTTTTACTTGACTTAAAAGTGAGTATATATGGCAGATTAAAACAGAATATTATTATAGATACATGTACATCTATATGTCTACGACAAACTTAGATATATAAAAAAAACACTAGTTAACTATAAAAAAAACACTACGATAGGAAACACATTATCAGTGCAGATGGGTTTTGGGGCTTTTTTGCATCATCTGGCATAGAGATTTGAATATATTTATCTGACAAATGTTAGCACAATTTCCAGGGTGAAATTTTTTTATAAACATCCGATTCATCAAAAACAGGTGTTACATAATCCTCCATTTTCCAGATTACCAGTGATTTGAAATCTTGCCTCAATGCTTCCAGTGGTGTATACCTATATATACCTGCATTGGGGATAAAATAAAAACGTTCCTTGACTTCTTCCAGATAAAGCAGATTTACCCATTGGCAAGAATAGGAAATTTTTAGTTCATGATGAACCTAAAGCAACCCAATAATGCAAAGCCCATTCTAAATCCAAAATCAATCTTCAATGATGTAAAACAGACACTGTAATATGTACATTTAACTTCGCTTAATCAGCTAATATTATGTGAGCTGTCAAAATTAGGTCATAACTCAAATTTTTATGTAAGCATGATTACCCCCAAAATGTAAACCCTACAGTCACTTTTAGAGTTGGCCTGTGGATTACCAATTTCACATTTTGTGAATAATATTGATTTGGTGAAAAAAAAATGCTAATGGCAAATTTGTTTGTCAAAAAGAAATTTGAAAGGATCAAAAATTGAAATGAATGAATGAATCCAGTGAACTGCGGCATGCATTAAAACAACATACCAACTGACTAAAACCCCTAATCAGTTTGAAAAAATCAATAGCAATATATATTCCCACCACTTTGAAGTCAATATTAGAGAAAAAAACACCATGCAAGAAAATTATTATTCCCAGGTACAAAATTCAATGGGAGCTCATCTTGAAATAAGATTCCTATGAACAGCACATTAATACACTCATCCGGTTATTTCCTTAATAGTTCTCTGTGTCTCAAATATCCTTAGTGCATGGTTGATTATGGATATGACAAACCAACAGGTCTGAATCACCTAGAACTTTGGTCGGGGCATTTAGTCCTAAACTAAACTTACTGTTCTGAAGTCATTATTTTCTTAACACATTAACTCCTAGCGCCGAGTTTACGGGGCATGAGTAGCCTACAATTAATTCTAAGGATCTGTAGCATCAAGGTCATACATGATACACTAAAGTGGGTGGTATTATAGAAAGTTAGACCGATTTAGCTCTACAAAGATACCAGATAATCTGGACATTTTAGCTGCACTACAAAATACAGCGGGTAAAACCTAATTTTTTGGACCAGTTTTTTTTTTTTTCCCACCCAAAATCTGCCTATGGTCAGAATCCAATTTTGTGTCCAGATTTTAGACTTTATGGCTCAGATCCAAAGCACACTGGTCTGAAGTGCACACAGACAGGTGAACCTGTGCAAAAAGTAGGATAAAGTGGTCATTTTGACTAAAGAGCCTTCTCCATGCAAACATTATGGGACAGTTAAGCAACAACAACAACAAACCCCCCCCCCCACCCCAAAAAAAGAACTCAACTTTTCACCTTCTGCTCATACGTTAGGATGTATTCAGAAAAAGTTCCCAAAATGTGTTTCCTACTTGCATTTCATGTGAAAACAACAAAAACCTCCATGGGTTAATATGTTAATAGACACTGTGCTGCTATAATGACCTCTGACCTTTAAGTACCAGTCTGATTATTCTGGTTTCTTTATTATCCTAAATGTACACTATCAATACCAGTCTGATTCTTCTGGTTTCTTTATTATCCTAAATGTACACTATCAATACCAGTCTGATTCTTCTGGTTTCTTTATTATCCTAAATGTACACTATCATTACCAGTCTGATTCTTCTGGTTTCTTTATTATCCTAAATGTACACTATCAATACCAGTCTGATTCTTCTGGTTTCTTTATTATCCTAAATGTACACTATCAGAACAGATTGGCCAAGGTGCTTATTCTGGAAAAACTTATTCTACAAAACCTTTGGGTCATAATTGCCTTGAGACATTATTTAATTTACGGAATTTCAGTCTTTTTTACAGTCTTGAGTATGGAACACTCAGTACTGATATTAGCACCTGACTATTTGGTGCGGAATTGAAAGACACATATCAACACATGTAGGTCCAGAAAATGCTTTGGCTCATAGCCTTTTTTCTACACAGAAGTTATCATCCAGGATGTACTGATAAATATGGGTTCAATAATATGAGCACACAGAATTTTAAAGTTATTAAAATAAGGTGATGCCTCATAGAATGTGAACGTCCATCTGCTGGGTTGACCAGTGATGTGAACGTCCATCTGCTGGGTTGACCAGTTTCCTTATCTTTGTAACTCATACTACAAGAGGGAATTGGTCTAGTTGATTGAATTTTCTAACTGATCATAATGTGTCTGGTCATTTAGAAGTTTTAATAAACCCTTTAACTGGCTTGTGCCACCAGTGCAGTTGGTCATGTGAAAATTATTTGTACTGTCATTGCATACTGATGCAGCCAGTGTACTAGTTTTCTGGCAATGTTGATGCAGCTGGATTTTGAATAACATAATTGACCCATAGCTGATTGGAACTCCACTGGCATTCTAACATTAGTGACTTACCCAAGTAAGCTTTTTTCAAAGTTCCATTAAGACAGATGCTGTTAAACTATTAAGACAAAACATATGGAGTGGTGGACAGCATCATAACAAGAGATGATCCTGTAGATGGAAATTGAAAGACACCCTTTAGGTCAGGTATGACATATGCTTAGCAGCTTCCAATGAATACCTCTGTCCCAACTATTTGGTCCAAAACATTCATGGAACCTTAAACTAGTGTTTTGCTCCAGCCACCCACACTCCCTATTGTAACTTGTCATCTCTGTAATGGGTGTTTTACAACCATACAAGGATGTAATTGTAGACCTACCATACATAAAGAGAGTCCTCAAGGGAGATATTGAAATAAGTTCATGGAGGTTTCAATTATTGCAAGGGAGGATTTTATCAAGGGAGAATCATGTTGAACACATTTACAAAAAGTGACTGGTTTTCATATAAACATACTAATTCAATTCTAAAATGGTTTATTTTTAGATACTAGGGCACCTGCCTGATCAGCTGCAGATATATGAATTTTATGTTCAGTTTGAAACCCAGTAAAAAATGCTTAAACTATGCTCAGTCAGCTTTGGATGAATCCACAAGTTTAAAAAATTTGACACATCCTGGGTGTTTCTATTTGTCTGTGCAGATGTTAAGTGCCTCAGTATACAACAAAGCAAATGAAATTTAAAATACTGACTCAGAAACAAAATATAACAAAATATAAATTGCATTCTTTCACAAAAATGAATTGCATTTAATGTTTCATACTTTTTATTATAACTTTCAGACCCAATTAAGTATTTCTTTCTCTCCCGATCGTACTATATATCTTAGGCAAGAAGATGTAGTTCTTAGGAAAGAGCTGATAAATCTAAAATTAAAGTGGATATTTTCGAGTTTACGGCTAAATTATAATAATAATAATGAAGTCTTAGTACATCTGTATCAATTCATATGTTAATTATTCAACTGTTCCTGATTTAACCAACCTATCAGTGTATCCTAATTTCACTGTAAAGCTAATAATAATTTTAATGCTGGCACTCAAATTACAATTTGTAGCATATAATTAAGGCCATAAAAATAAATAGTAAGATTAAAAACTTACTTTTGTGACTGGAGATGTCATCGACAATCATCGCATCCGCCACTGGTAACAATGAAACATGAATTGCACGTCTTGCAAAACACGGTATGCTTATCACTTCCACGAGTCAGGCATGTAAAGTTTTATTTAATTTTTTTTTTTTGAATCTCCCTTACTTTTAGACATTGTAGAATCACCAAACATATGGATTCAAGTCTGCGTGCACATACGGGGAATTTCAAAAACATATTTCATTAAACAAAAACAAAATTTCTTCCGATTTTTGTTGTTGACAAAACAAATTTTTTTGTCAGGTGCAGTTGAATTTAGTGAGTCTCCTGCAAATCAACAGGAGGGTTGGCATGTCTGTAATTAGCATTGGGCCTTCCCCACCTTGCAGCCTCTCATGCTGGCTGGCACCCAAAGCTGCTCAGCATTAATGTACTGTCCTGCACGTGCTGAGCCGGGCCCTGTTACCAGTAAATTGTCTATCTTTGCACCATTTATAAAGAGGTTTGGAGTTTTATTTAAAAATGTTGTAGTCCTTATATTATCTGACATCATTGAGGGTGAGCATACTTAAGTCTCGAGACTATGAGCCTTATCTGTATTAACCCTAATGGTTCCTTTTAGCCAATGCTAAAAGTTTTTAAAAAATATGTTTATATCCAATGAGCTGGGAGTACTCATGATTATAATGCGATACTGTTAATAAAACAGTTTTGATGATAATACCATACTGTTAAAAGTTTTTTTTTTTTTACCAGCCAACCTACACTGCCAGTTACTAACTATAAACCAATTTACAGTTATTAGCCTTTGTGTTGCTGTTTGACAACCCTGTCAAAGTTCAAGCCAGATTACCAACAAATGTGACAATAATATAATCATAGAGGAAAGTCTAACAGATGGGTATACAAAGATTATGTTTTAGAATATAATGTGGGCATCCCAGTTGGAAGTTTTAAATGCTCAATCAATCACAATAGTGATTGTTCCATGGTTTAATCACATGTTTGTATGAAAAGATGAAAGGATTAAATTGTATTGGCATGTTGACACAGTAAGGTGCGAGGAGAATACACAGTTAAATGGTATGGTCTATCCATAACAACATATGCATAATAAACAATCTGAGGCACTGGAAAAATGCAGAAAGATACTGCTTTTTTGTGTGAGAGGGAAATGGGACTTCTATTAGAAATGATACTAAGATACTATACATAGCCATGCTGGGTATGTTTTTTATTCAATGGGTTTCCATCACTAACTTTGCTAACAGTTGCTGCAACGACAATAGTGGGAACTGGCCTAATGGCAGCAGTAACAAATGCTCCTTCTGGTGCTACTTCAGTCCACAACTTTCTGCTTGGATACAAGCCATTCTGGATGATGGCAAGTGCTTGGAAGGCAGTAGTGACTCTACATGAGATGCTGGAAAGGGTGAAGAACAGCTTTTGGTAGCCATTCAAGTCTCATCATGAAAGAAAGGAAATGTAATGCAATGGTTTATACAACTGTTTCATAGTGAGATCTGTAAGTAGGCATCTCTAATAACTTCATGTCAAGCACTGTTCTGGTCCTTTGAGACTTTTTCGCCGAAGATAACAATATTGTTTGTTCAAAATTGAGTGTCATACCACAGTTCAAGCAATCGGTTGGCAACATGTGTGAAGCCACATGTTAGGATTATACTATTTCCTGCATACCACTGCAGTCACAGAATGCAAGAACACCCAAAGCTCCTCTGGTTACTACAACACCCCAAAACATGGCAACCAAAAATATCTGGCACATCACTGAGCAGAAAGTTAAGGTGGACTCGATGCAAAATATGGTTGAGGTGCACTGGGGATAAGCATCAAGTAAGACGGCCATTGTTCCAACGTTTGGGCCTTAGATGTTCATTTGCATACCAATAGCTGATGGAATGGCTGTGAAAAATGAATGTAATAGATGGCAGTTTACTATAGCCTGCAAGGTTACTGGACAGATTTACCAGCTATCAAAAAGTTGACAGAAGCTGAACTTGGACAAGAAGTTGCCAAAGCAGATTATCCTATGCAAATTCTTCTGGACAATGTAATGAGGTGCACCAGTCCATTCTTTTTCCTTCAAATGAGAAAATTGGTCTATAAACATTCAAGTATGTCTTGATTATAGTGGCTGATGTTGCCAGTGATTACAAGGGGACCAGCCATTGGCCATAGGTAGTTTTTTCATGTCTGCTTTTGGAACTTTGGTTTTGCATTTTTCAGATTCACACCTTGTCTACCCTCAGAAAATTATATATTTTCTGGCACTAGACCCACAAATGCAACAATCACAAATCCTTTGCACTCATCCTTGAACTTGCCCACCATGTTTTTGTTGGCAGTGCTAAATTGTGGGTGCTGTTTTGGGTAGTTGCTCATGCCATGTAGGTGTGCATCTTCACCAATGTCTGGGTATTGATCAATAGTCCTGATGCTAAGCAACAGGCCATCAGTTTCTGATTACAGATGATAGCATGGTTGGAATAGGATTTATGCATAACATGTATGATCAATTCAAGGATAGATATCATTGTATAGCAGGTGGAACTGAGCTTCAACTTGGCATTTTGGAATGAATGCTGTGCTGAACACAATATGGGTAAATCTTTCACTACATTTTAATTTCAATCAAAAGTAATTCACCAAGGCTTTTGGTGTCAATGCACAAGCCTCATGGAGAAGGGAGGCAAAACTACAGTTTAAGGCTCTCTTAGTATTTTGGGCCAGTGACACAACATACTCATTTTAAATTGCAAATTGCTACATCCCTCCCACCTCATGTGGCAGAGGTAGACCAAATGTCCTCTTTCACATCTACATTAATGCTGTATGACTGAAATATGCAGAGAAAGTCCAAGAGATGGTTCTTGGTTCAAAGGCCTTGTTATCATTTCATGATGAATTTACAAGGACACAGAACTAGAAAACCATTGTCTGCTTCTTTAAATTGCAGATATGCAAATAAATGGAGGCCATTTCAGACTTTTGCACCAGTAAATTATGTACAAGTTACATAGAATATTACATGTACTTGTTTCCTTTAATATGTACAAGAGCTTAAATAATGAGGCTTAAATGGTCCATTACTCTCCCATCTGGGCCATTACTGGGCCATGAAATTACATCACTGGCAATCATGGGCCATATAATCATAGCTCTCTCTCTCTCTCTTGATATTGAGACTAAGATTTTGTTTTAACCAAACAAATGATGTTACTTCTGAAACCTCAATATAAGACTTGAGCGGAGTTTTATAATCTCTTTAGCAGGTGAGGCTTCCCTAAAACTGCACACAAGATATGTTCTGTTCTTGTCAGATATACGAGGGTGACAAATACAGGTCCAGCTAGGATGCCACCTGGAGAGCTCCAAAATAAGGGAACACACATGTGAGCTCTTGAGAAACTGACATATTAACAACACTAGGTCTTAGAATCATTCTTTAAAATACCTCACAGGTTTAAGCCCTAGCTGCCACTAATAAATATTCTGGATAGTGATTCCCTGCACAGCTAGAGTATCCCTTTCTTGGTTGATGTAGATGTTAAAAAAAGGCTGTTAAGCTGTTGATATTTTGAAGTGGTGAAATGTTCCTGCTGTCTTGAAAACATTACAAATCATAATTAAGTTTAGGAAAAAAGATATTGTTGTTGTAGGTTTATCATCATTTTTCAACATATGATAAGGCTATACATGGTGGCCAGTTCATTTGGTTCAGCAAGAACCTGTGAAAACCCCAGGAAGAACCATCAATCCACAAGACTACACAAGCAAGCTTTCTCAATTACCCTAACCAAAATGAACTGAGGCAAGAGGGCAGTGCTCAGCAAAAGATGAGCACCTTAAACCACTTAGCACCCTTGGATAAAAGAACACAAGAAGTATCAACTGGGGTTTCAATTTATGAGTCAAGCTTCTTTGACATGGTTGACTTTGATGTTCAGTTAAATTTGCCTAAATAAATAAAGCCAATTTTTAGCATATAACTTCAAGTCAAAATTGCTACTAAAATGGTATACCATTTGTTGTAGTAGTAGGGTTTAACTCCATTTTTCAGCACAAGCTAGGCTTCACATGGCAGCCAGTATTAATGGTGAAGGAAGAACCTGGGAAAACCCCGGGGAAAGAACCACTGACCCACGAGAAGCTACAGGCATGTATACCATATAGAATGCAATGATAATGATGTTTTTGTCAATGACCTTGAAGATCATTCTGGACACATTGATGACTTTTATTCTTTTCAAGCCAAATATGATGTTCAAATTATTTGAAATTCTACAGAAATGTAGCAGCATTATAATGCAACTGATAAACCATGTCAAATTATAAGCAATCAAACAGCTAACAGTGGTACCAGGATCCATGTATTATATATAAGTCAAGTCCAGATACAAACAACATAGACCCTGATCTGCTGGTGCAAAATCTGTCAGCAGATCAGGGTGTGTTGTTAGTTCTTCTAATTAGTCCTAAAAAAAACTGCACATACCTAGAGTTACTGATGCATAATGGATGAAATTACAATTAGTATTGATTTGAGTAGTATTTTAAACACTAATGGTTTTATTATGCACTGAAAGAAGAAGCTAACAGCCTTTACCAAGTACACACTAATATAGCTGACCCCGACTGGCTAAGACTGATACCAAAACCCTCAACCTTTTGGATTATGAATATGATGCTTTTCAACTAATCTAGCTCTCCAGGATTGATTCACCAGTGAAAATTGGAGTCTAAGACTTTCACAGAATGTTAATTTGGTAGGAATTGCATACAATTGTATGAATAAAATCTTTTATTAATGTTTTCTACATTCACATCAACTGAAAATATACAAACTTTTAATTTAATAAATTAATTCATCTAGCATTTGGTACTTGGCACAGTTGCCTATATACCATATGTACTTGTTTATTAGTCAGTTCAACTGCAAAGTTGCACAGGCCCATGATCTGCTGGCACATTTTGTGCCAGTAGAAACGGGTCTGTGCAGTTTGTTTGGAGTGATCAGTGGACCAGACAACCCACACTGATCTGAAGGTGCATTACACTACAGCAGATCAAGCTCTTTCTTGTTTGCAGTTTGCCAACACTTATAAGTGAGTATAGATGGTAAATAAACTGTTGTCCATAATTGGTTCGATTACATTACTTGTGTTTGTGGCTAAATGTAAATATATTCCTTGTCAGAGACAAGACTTGGGAGGTCATAATTAGTACAATCCAATTAAAATCTAGACATCTGACATAATGAAGATCTGAAGATCAACATTAACTGGACATGTTCACTTGACTTTCAATTAACCAAACAAATTATCAAGCTTTCACTTTTGTAAAAATGAAGAACATAATTTAGACCATATCAATTCTAATGGTAACTCTCCTAGCACAAAATGCACTATTTTACATGATCTGTTACTAAAATTAAGTGGATGGGGAATTCCACAGGTTTTCAGAACATGACCCTTCTATTTCTGCCAGATCTACTTATCAAGATGATCTCAACTTTGATCAGATGCATAATAAGTGGTATTCAAGTGGGCAATTACTGCTTTTAAATGATGAAATGTATAATAATAATCAGCAACATTACAGTCAGAAAAACTGAAGTAGTAATTTCTTTATGTATGCTTACCTTTTATTATCCCAAGGCCAATTACCATGGTCTATATTTCCACAGAAATACATGATACAGTTAAACTACTAAATAGCAAAACTGATTTTAAAAAATACACCACGTAGAATTTCAGATGAAACTTCTCATATCACTAATTGAACTCTGGTCAAGCAATTTTTCCCTCTTGTTATAAACTCAGCCAGAACATTCCTCTGAAACACCTTTTTCTTTTAGTACAAATAGTCATACTCTAGTAATGTAACAAGACCAAATATTTCATATAACAATTAAGGTCTTAAAGAAAAATGTGATCAGCTCTGGTTTATGCTGAGGGTATTTACGCATGCCATTCTATTGTTGTTGACTATTCTGACCTGTGTTATGACTGCCTTTATGCAAGTTAACATGAAATCTCTATCGATCACAGAATCCATGGTTTCTGATGTGGTGCATATATTTGTGTTGTAACTTGATTCTAATATGTCATTATAGAGAAACAATCAATTCTGACTCAGTCTCAAAGTATACAACATTTGGAAGAAACTTTCAACTGTCTCCATTAAAATGGAATTTCAGCTTTATCTGATGCTTCTAAATTTAAGAGTGCAATACAGTCTAGGTTCCAATCTCTGCTTTACGAAATCCCCTTTCATCAGAAAGCACTTGTTCTGGACATTACTTTGTGAAATCTCAAGGAACCATCCAGACATGGCTGGCTTAATGTCTTGTTGAATCTTTTAAAATCTTATAAATGACGAGATCCTAATGCTGAGTGAGGGAGGAGTTATCAACAATTGCAGCAAATAATGGCCCTGATAGATTATATTTATTACCAGCTCCAAAACATTGAACAAAACTGTTGGCTCTTTAACAATCTAAAAAACCCAGATCATTTCTGATGCAAACCGTTGTAATCAGTCATTACACAGCTTGCCTACATTACACAGCTTGCCTACAGTCTACATTACACAGCTTGTCTACATTACACAGCTTGCCTACATTACACAGCCTGCCTACATTACACAGCTTGCCTACATTATGCAGCTTGCCTACATTACACAGCTTGCCTACATTATACAGCTTGCCTACATTACACAGCTTGCTACATTACATAGCTTGCTACATTACATAGCTTGCCTACATTACACAGCCTGCCTACATTACACAGCTTGCCTACATTACACAGCTTGTCTACATTACACAGCTTGCCTACATTACACAGCTTGCCTACATTACAGCTTGCCTACATTACACATATAACACAGCTTGTCTACATTACGCAGCTTGCCTACATTACACAGCTTGTCTACATTACACAGCTTGCCTACATTACACAGCTTGCCTACATTACACAGCTTGCCTACATTACACAGCTTGCCTACATTACACAGCTTGTCTATTATTACACAGCTTGCCTACATTACACAGCTTGTCTACATTATACAGCTTGCCTACATTACACAGCTTGTCTACATTATACAGCTTGCCTACATTACACAGCTTGCCTACATTACACAGCTTGTCTATTCAACACTTAGAAATATCCAACTGCTGCAGCAAATATCATTATTATGCATAAAGTATAATCTAACAAAAACGATCCTGACAATGAAATATTTTCCTCTTTTCTAACAAAAATGTTTGTAGGAAATTTTTTCTTTATGTCATAACTTTAACTCTTTTAATATTAAAACTCTAATCAGAATGACATGCATTTTAGTCATTACCTGACAACCAACCTACTTGGACTATGAGACTAAAACATAAAAATTGGACATTTTTTTCTTTATGTCAAGCAGAGAACAATCAGTCTTAAAAACAACAGTAATGTTGTTTTTGTATTATTCTCTTAAAATTAATTATAAAAAGAAAATCTGCTTAAAAAACTGTGATCATTTCCTGCCTCTAGAAGACAGATTTGACTGGGTCAAAATCACAGGCTTTGAGTACCATGGAGTCTCTGCCAGTAGTACATGCATGATCTACCCATCAATAATTACCTTGCTTAGCTACCTCTCACAAAAGTTGACAAGTATGTAGCAGGCAGTGCACTGTCTCCTTGACCTAACACATCACAAAGTTAATCTGCCATTAGGAAGCCTATCACAATACACAATATGCAGTCCTTAAAACAGGAAGTTTAGCTGAATCAACCTACTTCCATCTTCAAAGGATTTACAGATCATCAGAGAATTTCTGCCAATAAAAACATTCTTCACCAAAATTAGTAAAGCATAAAACCTTGGTCTCATTGATCTTTGGTTGCAAGGGTATATTACTAACAGAGAAACATAAAAATGTTAAGACTGGAAGATAAGCAACACCCAATAAAGAAACTCTTAAACACTTAGACCAACTGAAGCATGAAACGTAAGTCACAGTCCTTTCCTTGCAAAACGGCTGTAGAATATATGGATGCATTCACTCACCAAGTATCATGATTTATGGCATGCAATGATGCTTGTACCATGCCAAACACTTGTGTGGTCATGAACCAATCGTTAAACCTTAACAAATGCCACTAAAAGATGAAATGGTAAGTCAGAAACATATCATCAATTTATCATTTCTGCCTGAGAACAGAACCATCAATGTCAGTTCAACCAGAATGACCGATATTGAAATAAAGGAGTGGCATCCATCAAGACCAACCCTGTTTTCATGCCATGTTTCAAGATTTTAGAGAGGACAGTATATACATATTCATGCAAAGTCCAACTAAAATCAAAACTGAATCTAAGCCATTCCAATAGGAAATGTATGTCAATAGCTCAATTTTTTATACAGGTAATGTATGTCAATAGCTCAATTTTTTATACAGGAAATGTATGTCAATAGCTCAATTTTTTATACAGGTAATGTATGTCAATAGCTCAATTTTTTATACAGGAAATGTATGTCAATAGCTCAATTTTTTATACAGGTAATGTATGTCAATAGCTCAATTTTTTATACAGGCAATGTATGTCAATAGCTCAATTTTTTATACAGGTAATGTATGTCAATAGCTCAATTTTTTATACAGGAAATGTATGTCAATAGCTCAATTTTTTATACAGGTAATGTATGTCAATAGTTCAATTTTTTATATAGGTAATGTATGTCAATAGTTCAATTTGTTATATAGGTAATGTATGTTAATAGTTCAATTTTTAATATTGGTAATGTATGTCAATACAAGTAGTTCAATTTTTTATATAGGTAATGCATGTTGAAATGAATCATCTTGGTCAGGATTTAAGTATGAACAGTTGAAACAATATTTAAATCATGTTAGTGAAACCTGAAATATGGGTCAGTGTGACATACTTTTCATATCTGGAAAGTTGTGCTTGGTTGGCACATGGTCTGCTGATTAATATTGCAGCAAAGCATTTTATATTTCTTCAAATAATGTTTAGTACTATTTGTGATGTACTTGCCTAACCTGGTGAAAGGTTAGAGTATACATCCATTTCGATGTCTAAATAAATGATACAAGATCATTGGAAAGAGATAACATTAATATTCTTTCCTGTTTTTTAATCACTATATTTTAAGAAGGAATTTCAAACTAAAATCTGTCCTGAAAGACAACTGCCATAGAAGACCACCTGTATTGACAGACCAGGTATGCAATGCATGGACTATTCTGTTAAAATAAGAAATTACCTCCAATGAGAGACCAACAGTGACTGTTACATAACAAAAATACTAATTAAAAAATGAAAAACAAAATATTAGCAATGACAAAATCAACAAACATGAATATTTCCATAAACTTCCTAATCCGAAGCTCAGATTTAATAGAACCACCTGAAAAGTGGCATGTATGATTCCCCTTACTGCAATGCTTGTCACAGTATGTTGAATAACTACAATGACAAAGAAAAAGTCTTCATCACACTCAGGTTACAATAATGAGGAAAAAGTCTTCATCACACTCGTGTTACAATAATGAGGAAAAAGTCTTCATCACACTCAGGTTACATGATAAGCAAAATGAGGAAAATATTAGTATCTCATTTTGGATGAGTGGACATCAGACACAATAATTGCACTTGAACTCAGATTGACTGCATTATTACAACCATTACTTCAATGGAATAAGATCATGTTAAAAGTTAATTACATTGATATTGGTACCTTTGGAAAGACAGGTTGTAAACTACTAAATATGGATCACAAATTAATCTCTTACAAACTTATTACTATATAATGATGAACCATAATGGTACTTAAAGAGTATAATAATAATAATAATAATAATAATAATAATAATAATAATAATAATAATAATAATATAAAGAACAAAATATAACATTTTGTTTTAAAACAAAAAAATAAAATAAAAAAACACACCAGTAAAGATCATTTAAAATTTAAAGCATGTTTGATAAAATAATAAAAAAACATTTTTTTAAGGATTTCATTAAATACCCCGTTTCTCCAAGAACAATAATTCTTTAAACTTGGATACCTTTGGTCTTGCATAAAAGTGCTTGTGTAGTAGATGTATAGTCCTTACTCATCACACACATAGTTCTGTATGCAAAGTGTACCTACTCTTACATATCCAGGCACATTCTTCCATCTTCCTGTCTCTGTCACGAAACTGTGATTACATGTACAAAATTTTTTGGATAGGTCTTTTAACAAATACTGATCAAATATTAATTTCGTTTAAAGAATTCATCCAACACCGTATTATATAATATATTTGAACTATTATTTTTTTAAATAGCTAAATATTTTAACACAATGTTTATATCATGTTTCTTATAAATTTTATATATTCCTTAATGTATGTGCCAAATGAATTACGGGTTATTTAATAAACAGGCGCTGCCTAGATATTACGATGTTCACCATTATTACTTTTCTGCCTCTTATCAGGTTCACTTTTGAATTCTGATATTACACAGAATATAATGTGAACATGGAGTGAAATGTTTCAGTAAAAAAATTATAAACTTTTTATATGGGAAGCAATTTAGGGTTAAACAGACATTACTGGTTCATATGTTGCTGGTGTCTTGTTTAAGGGAAGTTATTCATAAACTTTATATTCAATGGCCAAATATCAACGAAATGTATGGGCTACAGAGATATTAGCTACAAGCAACACCATATGTAAAGATAAGTTATATATATATATATATATATATATATATATATATATATATATATATATGGCTATGAGACACTAAAGTGCATCAGAAGAGGTTGATTGGGTCTCAAGGACACACTGTACTAATGATATTGATATATGAAAACCAGTCTGGAAATGGGTGAACATAATATAGAGCATATAAGGGTTTGGCTGACTTGGATTGGTAAGTTATGTTTTAGGAAAAAGAATCTTTTGAAAGCTTATCCTAGTTGTAAGTGAAACAAAATTGGAACATTGTTTTTATTGACTTTATTTTAGTCTTTTAACAATCCTAAGTTTGGAACACCCATTACTAAATTAGCGGGGGCCCCGAGTGGCCGAGTGGTCTAATGCACTCTTTGTTACGGATCACTGCCATCTCACCTCTGTCTGTGTGTGTTCGAGTCTCAGATTCAGCCAATGTGGGTATGTGAGAAATCTTGCCCGTAGCTTCTCGTGGGTCGGTGGTTCTTTCCGTTTTTTTTTCCTGGTTTCTTCCTCCACCATTAATACTGACCACCATATATAGCCTATCTTGTGCTGAAAAATGGCATTAAACCCTAGAACAACAACAACAACTAAAATTAGCACCTGACTCTTTGGTGCAGAATTGAAAGCACATATTTCAAACACATACAGATCTAGAAAATACTGTGGCTCATGATTCCTTTCCTCTACACAGACATCCAGGTTTCATCAATACTGATAAATATATGTTATTGAATTTTTAATATCATGGTGTTTTGCATAGGTATAATATGGGAACTGAATTAGTACCACAAGTCCTTAAGCAATGCTGCATGGTTACAAGGACCTGCTGTAGCATACTGAAATGTTGATGGGAAAATGACATTAACTGCCAAAGTTGAACTGGAAAAGGTGAAACCATTAAAAGAAACAAACACATGTAACAGGGAATTTAGCCACCAAATGTCATCCAATTATGTGTAATTATGGGTTGCAGATCTATGCTGGCTACAAGCTGTGAATGGGTAAACAGGTACACAGAAGAAGAATAAGATTAGAGACCAACCATTTTAAAGGGAGAAGAGCTGGGATTTTCTTTTGAGCTGGGATATTCTTTTTTTCTCTGGCTATAATTTATTTTTCATCTAATTTAATTGATGGAATAGAATATTTTTTTTATAAAGCAGAGTGTAAATATTTTTACAAGCAATTTTAGGGTATGGAAATTTCCCCTCCATCCCCAACTCCAACATACAAAATTACATGATTGGTCACTTACTACTGCTTCCTGCATCTTGATAAGATGCCTTAAAAAAACATCACCTTGAGCATTCTGAATTCCATTTTCACAACTCAAGATTAATTATATCAGTTTGCAAAGCTTAATAAAAAAAAAAAAACAAAGGACAGATTACTCTTTAAGCAGTCAAAACTACAAACTCCCAACCCACCTAAATGAAATGCTGTTGAAATATAAAAGAAACAGTGAAATTATGTTCAGTGATAAAGCTATCTCACACACTGGGGGATGAGAAAGATATAAATGAACAATCTGAAGTAGACATATCATTGATGAGTGATAGATGATGCTACACCCAGCTGACATTATAATTTCAGACTTTTGCTAACTGATTTCTTCACTTAAATCACTAAAAACAATTCTGTGTTGTTTATATGCTTGTATTTCACTGGGTTTTCAGATGAAAAAACAAATGGAGTTTGTGATGTCAATAAAAAAAATTCAGGATGATTAATTAATAGTTGTATATTTCTTCTGAACAATTTTCTGGAAAATATTACAGGCATTCTCTATAACAATGAGCACATTATACAATCTTGAAAGAGAAAACTAAATAAACAATACAATTACTATAGACATAAAAATCAGGCCAAGGATATGTAATTAATTATCCAACTGTAATACAATTACTACAGACAAAAATTAGACCAAATATAAATAATTATCCATATGTAATACAATTACTACAGACATAAAAATACGGTCAAGGATATGTTATTATTATAAAAATATAATACAATTACTACAGGCATACAAATCAGGCCAAGGATATGTAATTATTGTAAATATGTCAGGGTTTCAGAAATATAAAAAAAAGCAGTTACTATAATTATTATGAGCACAAGTAAACACAGACAATATTGTAATTTTCTATGGATCATTTCTTGTTGTGGTTTTAATGCCATATCCCAGCACAAATTGAGACATGGCAGCCAGAATACCTGGTATGGAAGAGTTACCTTGAAAAACTCCAGGAATAACCCAAATTGAGACATGGCTGCCAGAATACCTGGTATGGAAGAACCTTGGAAAACTCCAGGAATAACCCAAGGGAAGATACTGGCAAGCTTTCTCAAACACCCACATTAGCTGAGCCAGAGACTCAAATCTAGGAGGACAGGTGAAACGTCAGTGGTTGGTAAAGGTGATAAAACACAGGTGAGAATTCTTAGTGATCCGTAAAAGCAAGCACCTTAGACCGCTCTGCCATCTACTGACCCCATGTCAAGGTACAGCTTAATTGCCATGGGGGTTTCTATTTTTTTTAACTGATTTTCCATATTGTTTGTTATAAGTTCATATTGCATCATTAATGAATAATTGCATTTACAAGTATGATCCTCACAAAAGTCAACACAGGTATTGCCTGCCTCTGAAATGAAGTGATGACTATCACTAGAACAAAGAATATACTTACAGATTATACTACTATGGGTATGAAATAAACAGTGATTCTGTGTAAATTCAAGAAATTAAAGTTAAATGATACATCTACATTCAATATCGTAAAAGCAAGACCCAAAAAAATAAAATGGGAAAAAAAACCAAAAAATATTAAGCATTTAAATAGAGACGTGATCTCAACATATTTTCTGTCATATTATATAAGCCATACTGAGAAAATAGATACATTAGATCTTTATATTTGGTAAAATTATTGCCAATAATGCCACAAAAAGAAATACAAGTACTTTTGAGTGGTATATGGAGGAACCTTACCCTTTAAACTTACCCTATCTCCTAGTAAAATATTTTGCCATGTTTTTAGATTTCTCTATCATAATCTAGAAAACAAAGATATTTATTTACAGTACAAATATCTGACAACTATGAATGGAGACGACTTATTTTTCAATATGCTTCATAATTTTCCTGACTCTCTTTCCCCTGACAACTGCCTAATTTTTAAAATTCTGTTTCCAATGTTCAGAAGGATTTGTGATGATTTGATTGTTTTTAACATGCTTGGGGGTGAGGGAAGAGGGAATCAGTATGAACATTTGGACCAACTCTAAAAGCTGTTCTTATTATGCTTCCTGGTTTCACTGTATGATTAGGAGACCACATTTCTGACTTCACTTAAAAATTTAAAACAAAAAGGAAAAGAAAAACCTTTTTCTTGTTTTCAATCACAGTTTGTGACAATATGCTGCACAAAATCTGTCATGGTTACTTGAAAAACTGTCTTGGATTGGTTGGCTCATTTAGGGAATTATTGATATCACACATGGCAGCTAACCAAGCCTACATAATGGGAGGTAACACTGCTGGAAATTTTACACAATACATCATAAATTTTAACTGTATATTCCAAAAATTCAGTTCAATCATTGTTTCTCAAATGTTTTTCATCCACAGCCCACTTTGGGCATAGCGCTTGTTTGAACTTTTTACCTCTGTGAAACATAACATGGCAGTGATTATCAGTTTCTAAACCTAGCCATTTGGACAAAGCAAACCGACGTAATTGCATTCAGTCTTCTTTTTCGTGTTATTATTCTTATTATTGTTCTTACTGAAAACCATGTACCAGGCATTAAATTTGTTCATCTGAATATTTGGTTACAGTGGTGCTTGAGCCTGCAGACTATATATAAATCATAGGGATGATACACACATGGCGGCAAACAAATTTAAATTTGATGACTCTTTCTAGAACACTCTAATACACAAATTGCTTGCATTTTATCACTGACAGATTACCTTGAATATTTTGAGGTGAAAATTCCAAAGGAACTGGCCAGTCTGAATTATGACATTTTACCCAACCAAGGTTCCAACTATAAAATCATACATGGGATTTGTTGAATTTAGGCCAGAGGTACTCCACATTTTACTATACACATTTTGTAAATCACATCATTGCTCCAATTTCTGCATTTACATATTTTGCTAGCAGACTGTGCAGGTATCAGCCACCATAGTAATAAATTTAAAAGGCCTCAGTACCAAATACCTTCCATTAAAAATGTAAAATTCTGCCATGCAGTTTCTGAGAAAAGAGGTTTAAGGCCATTTCTATTTTTAGCAATAGTGGCCATATCTGACAGTGGATTGGCATTACCTGTACAAATCTTAAAGGCCTTTATACCAAGATGCTTTCTATTTTGGGTAAAAAAAAAGGGGGTCCACAAAATTAGGTTTTTCCCTCTGTATTTTGTAGTGTAACTAAAATGCCCAGATTATTTGGTATCATTGTAACACTATCTGTCTACCTTTCTATAATACCACCCACTTTAATGTATCATACATGACCTTGATGCTAGAGAACTTGGCAGTAGGCTACTACCTAAGCCTGCCTCTCACCCCCCCCCCCCCAATGGCACCAGGGGTTAATGTGTCAAAGAATAATGGATTAGCATCCAATGAACAAATTTTGAGGCCTTCATGCCAAGATGCTACATGTACCTGTAAAATCATCAGCAGTTTTTTAGAAGAAGCTGTAAATAGCCATTTTTGAAAAATGATGGACAATGAATAATGGATGAAGGAGGATACCATATCTTTTTGTTTGCATACTATTATTATCAACATAATCAATCAATTTAAACTATGACAGGTAGAAAATAAGAACTTGTTCCCTTCAGAAAACAGTTACAGTCAAATCCAATCTGTCACCAAGGTAAGCAGATTACTTTCTAACCATAAGGCATATTCACCCCACCCCCTACTGTGCCTAAAATTGAATGTACCGATCCACACACTACTGAGAACCATATCTGCATACCCATTGGGAACAGGTGATATCTGGTAGTTCTCCAAGCTTCCAATCTGTGTGTTATATAACCTCCTGAATGTTACAAATGTATTTGTATATAAAATAAAAATTAAAAAAAAAGACAATGTCATTATGACCACTATTCCACCATGTGTGTGTGTGTGTGTGTGTGTGTGTGTGTGTGTGTGTGTGTGTAATGGGTTTGATGCACTGAATTTTGGATATTGCC
This sequence comes from Unio pictorum, assembly GCA_030141615.1. Classification (NCBI taxonomy): domain Eukaryota; kingdom Metazoa; phylum Mollusca; class Bivalvia; order Unionida; family Unionidae; genus Unio; species Unio pictorum. The sequence continues at coordinate 15,610,446 of JARLTB010000020.1, read as the reverse complement.
AAAATTGCAAAGGAAGCAAAGATATAGGACAAATAAGAAAATGGTAAAATTGGTAACATGAATTTTGTAATATATCTTACAATTTTTATTTTTTTCTTCTTCTCTCATTTAACTGATGATAATTCCTACATCTGTTCTATATTCATTTAACTGATGATAATTTCAACATCTGTACTATATTCCTTCCACTCCAGATTTTATCAAGAAATAAGATCATTGTTTCTATCCCTGACTGAATCTTTTATGGAGGTATAAAATAACAGCAGGCATCCAGATGCACTCCTATTAATAATTGCAGGATTGTGTGCATCACCTGTTAGTTCTCTTTTAGTGCCTGGATTGCAAGATATAGGAACATAATATCAAGCTTAGAAATGGGACTCAGACAAAATCCCCCATATCTAGATATATCTCTAAAATCTCAACCAGGTGTCAGCACATAAACAGTTAACATTGTTCCAATTCACCAGTCTCATAACAGCTGGTACAGAAAATACTGATCTCTCTGACCAAAGTAAAGAATGATTTTTCTTAGATTTTTTAGTCTCTTTCAAGTACTTACTAACTTATACTGATTAACAGGTGAAAATGCTAATTTTGATCATTAGGAAGTTCTTCTTTCAATCATTCTGACTGGTAAGCAGGCACTTGAAAAACTTTAGAGAAAAAATGGAACCAGGAAATGAACATGCATTAAATTCAGTTATAACATTTACTTAGTACTTTTACACACACAAAAAAAAACCATTTTCAACTGCATGTTAAATAAGAAATACTTATTATTCACTGTATTTACCTGACATGACAAAAACAAGCTCAAATGACCAATGGCAAGCTTGTCATGACAGACACTGGACATTTTAAAAGTTGACCATAATAATCCTATGTAATCTAGTGGTATGTTAAAATTATAAATTGATCATGTTTGTGGATAAACTAGTAGTGTGATCATACTGTACCCACTGATTGCATAAACAATGCCCAGTCCCGGATTACCCATTAGGCAGAGTAGGCAACTGCCTATGGGCCCCGTGACTTTTATGGGCTCCATCAGGGGCCCCCATGAGACCGTGACCGTGGGTCTGGGGCCCCAAAAGTTTGACTGCCTATGGGCCTCCACGGTGCTTAATCCGGCGCTGACAATGCCTGTTTTAGCTAGTTGCTGATGAAGGTTTTAATTCTTAAATAAACCCACTGGGATCAAATTATACACGCTTTTTAACAGGTCGATCTGCCAAAAAATCGAGGTTAAGATTACAGAATTTTTCAGGAAATTGACATAATAAACATGCATAGTGTGATGTGTTAATTGTTTAAACTTATATTTACTGTATGTGTATGTTATATTTATTTACTGAAAATAGAAGTACAAGCACATGTTATAATAATGTGGAATAAACACAAGTCAATAGATGTATTCATTAATTTATTTCAACCATTATTTAATATACAGAACAATTACAACATATACATATAAAATGTATAGTATGATGACAAAACAAAAAAAAAATGTCCATGATTCAATTATCCAGAAAACTAATTAATCTGGACATATTCACTGGGAATGAAGGTGTCCGGATTAACGAGGCTCCTCTGTAAACATCATGCTCCAGAGTGTCTCTTTAGAGTCAAGTTCGGATAGATAACAAAGTTCAAGTCCCCAAAACCTTGGCATAAGCTATTTGTGAATGGGCAAATTTCTGGCGATCGTTGAGGTTGGAATCCGGAGATCCTGGCGTCTGAATAACTACAGTGGAAGTCTTGCGAACTGAAGAACATATTATGAAATCATACAAGACGTTGACTTCAATTGTTCACTCGATTCTATGATGAACTAAATCTATCAGTAAACAGATCAGCTATTTTATCTGAACCATTTGTGCTTTCCTTTGTAATTCGAGAAGTTTTGTTTTCTAAAAGCTGAGATATTTCTAATCTAATGACTTTGCATAGCTGTTTCATGTAATTGATTAATTGTTTGTTTGGGGCCCCGAGTGGCCGAGTGGTCTAAAGTGCTGTCTGTTATGGATTACTGCCATCACACCACTGTCTGAGTGGGTTTGAGTCTCAGATCTGGCCAATGTGGGTATGTGAGAAAGCTTGCCAGTAGCTTCTCGTGGGTCGGTGATTCTTACCAGGGTTTTTCCGGGTTCTTCCTCCACCATTAATACTGGCTGCCACAAAGCCGATATTGTGCTGAAAAATGTCGTTAAACCATTTTAAAAAAAAATGATTTGTTTACCTGTATGTGATTGTTTGTTCTATATATCTGCTCAGATCTCTATATATTTCATCTATAAGTTTCACCAATAATATTTACTCGAACCAGGCAATTACATCGAGGGTGGTCTACCTCTAGATAACGAAACCAAATTAAGCCAGACACCAGTCAGTAAAAAAGTCCTGGTTCCCGACACTATTTTACAATCTGGTTGTGTGTCATTACAGTTCAGACCTTTAACAAACTATCTGTAGCCTAGGCACTAAATAGAACAAAAATGATACTCTTCCAACATATTTAAAGGATCAGATTAAACAAAATGAAATTAGACTTGATTGGAAATGACCATCAAATAAATGTATCCATTTTCAATGTAGCAAGTCTTCTAACTCCAAATATGGAGCGAGAGTGGCAGAGTTGTCTAAAACAAGCTCTCCGTTATGAATCACTGCCATCTCACATTTGTCTGTGTGGGTTTGAGTCTCGGATTCGGCCAATTTGGGTATGTGAGAAAGCTTGCCAGTAGCTTCTCATGGGTCGGTAGTTCTTCCCCCGGGTTCTTCCTCCACCATTAATACTGGCTCCTGAGGTGGTTAAATTGGATACCAGATCAACACCATTTTAATTAGGAAAATCAAACATCCAAATAATTTTTTATTAAAACCCTATGCTGATAAGAGTATCCATGTAGAAAAAGTAATTATGACAAGATTTTCAAGCTGGCCACTGTGGCAGCCATACTGTATACAAGATCTGCACCAATTTCATTTAACATTTTTAGAAGATGTTTTAGTGAAAATCCCATGTCGATATGACCAACCATTCAGGAGGAGTAGCAATGAAAGTTTTAATATGGCCGCCATAGTGATGTCAGATCAGCATCATCTTCATTCTGGACCAACTAGACATCACAAGAAGTCTTTTCCTGAAAACCCTATGTTGAAAAGACCATCCATTCTGAAAGTGTAATGATAAGAATTATGTCATACTGGATTTGCACATTATTTTCATTTTGGATCAACTAGACCAGGGGTCTCAAACACAGGGCCTGAAAGCTGCATGCAGGGAGCCAAGCTGTATCCTGTGGTCTGCAAAATAATTAGTGTCACAAGATGTCATGAAAAATAACAAAAGTGGTGTGACCCTTGGGCCTTCAAAAATGCCCATATGCAGCCCTCAGGGTGGTTTGAGTTTGAGACCCCTTAACTAGACCAAGGGATGAATGTTTATGTAAAGTTTCATGGCAATTCTACAAGTAGTTTAGGAGGAATAGCAGCAACAAACTTGTACTAATGTGCAGACAAAAATCAGACAACTGACCGTCCCAATGGTCTAATGTGCAGACTAAAATCAAACAACTGACTGTCCCAATGGTCTAATGTGCAGACAAAAATCCAACAACTGACCATCCCAATGGTCTAATGTGCAGACTAAAATCAAACAACTGACTGTCCCAATGGTCTAATGTGTAGACTAAAAATCAAACAACTGACTGTCCCAATGGTCTAATGTGCAGACTAAAATCAAACAACTGACCATCCCAATAGTCTAATTAGCCAGTAGAGCTAATAACTGGTATAAAGAGAAGATGACTGCCATATATACTAACATAAATATAGGGTAAATACTTCCTTGACCCAGATCTTCTGGTGCATTATCTGATAGCATATCTGGGTCCATGCAATTTATTAGGAGTATAAACAAAAGAACAACAAAGACCATGTGCATTATACAAATGCAATCTGGGTCAATGATGTTTTTATTGTTGGACCAAGATTATAAGCAAGTATATATGTTAACTAATCAGCCATACTATATGTATTTTCCTTTGATTTCTTGCATATTCTTAAAAATGATGATGATAATTAATAAAGCATCCTCAACTCCAAATGCATGTACCTGTATTATTACCATATATGCTCGCTTAGAAGTTGAATCAAATCACAAACTAGAAAAATCCTTATGACATAGCATATTGCACCTATCTGTCAGGGTCAATGTTGCTTGTTCTATTGATTACTTGCTTAAGAGTCCATCAAGAACCTATACAGACCCAGATCTGTTGGTGAATTGGCTGATATAGGTCTACAGTGTCTTGGACTTAAAATATTGTTGCCCATGAATATTATTATCCGACCTGGATTAATCCATTGGTAGTAATTCAAACTAAAGTACAGTGTTCCCCCCCATCCCCCCCCCACAAGGTAGCCGACCTGGATTAATCCATTGGTAGTAATTCAAACTAAAGTACAGTGTTGACCCCCTCCCCCCACTCCCCATAGTGGACAAGGTAGCCGACCTGGATTAATCCATTGGTAGTAATTCAAACTAAAGTACAGTGTTCCCCCCCATCCCCCCCCCCCCCCACAGTGGACAAGGTAGCCGACCTGGATTGATCCATTGGTAGTAATTCAAACTAAAGTACAGTGTTGACCCCCCCTCCCCCCACTCCTCATAGTGGACAAGGTAGCCGACCTGGATTGATCCATTGGTAGGATTTCAAACTTAAGTTCCTTGAAATGCCTCCCCCCCCCCCCTCGATAATGGACAAGGTAGCCGACCTGAATCGATCCATTAGTAGATTTCAAACTTAAGTACAATGAGTTGCCCATGGACACAGTAGCTAACATGGGTTGACCCAATGGTACAGTTTCAAATTAAAGTACTGTGGGTTGCCCATGGACATAGATTTCTTAGATTATGTTATGGTAGATTTCAGATGTCTAATCTATCTGATTATGTTCATATTTTACCTTTTTTTATCTAAAGAAAATGAAGGAAATTGCTGCGACTCCATCTATACCTGCTTATAAATAAAATAATAAATAAAAACAGACTCTGATCTACCATAGCCGACCTGAATCGATCCATTAGTAGATTTCAAACTTAAGTACAATGAGTTGCCCATGGACACAGTAGCTAACATGGGTTGACCCAATGGTACAGTTTCAAATTAAAGTACTGTGGGTTGCCCATGGACATAGATTTCTTAGATTATGTTATGGTAGATTTCAGATGTCTAATCTATCTGATTATGTTCATATTTTACCTTTTTTTATCTAAAGAAAATGAAGGAAATTGCTGCGACTCCATCTATACCTGCTTATAAATAAAATAATAAATAAAAACAGACTCTGATCTACCATAGCCGACCTGAATCGATCCATTAGTAGATTTCAAACTTAAGTACAATGAGTTGCCCATGGACACAGTAGCTAACATGGGTTGACCCAATGGTACAGTTTCAAATTAAAGTACTGTGGGTTGCCCATGGACATAGATTTCTTAGATTATGTTATGGTAGATTTCAGATGTCTAATCTATCTGATTATGTTCATATTTTACCTTTTTTTATCTAAAGAAAATGAAGGAAATTGCTGCGACTCCATCTATACCTGCTTATAAGTCCAAATAAAAACAGACTCTGATCTACCATTGCCAAATGCAGACAGATCAGGATCTGTGTTGTTTGTTTGACTGATTACTCATAACAAACTATATAGACCCAGGACAACAGCACATTGGGTCATGGCAGATCTGTGTCAGTACAGTTTGCAGCTTGACTTGTAAAAAAAATTTACATTGTAATTCTACATTGACATGTCTGATGGTAGAAGTCAGATTAAATCTGACCTATTCCAATGTATTCACATGTTTCAGCTTATTTCCAACAACATGTCAAGAAAATGGATGCTTTTTTCTTATTGGTTAGCTGATATCTCATAGCAGATGCCAGATTATGCTGGGAGCCACAGTAACTAAACTGGCAGTGTCTGACTCTAATCCAAGGGTCACATGTTTTATACCTGCCCACTGATCAACTGTTAGGTTGGCTGTCTCAGTGTCTCCTTCTGAATGACACTTATGTCCAATTGCCTTGGCATGATATTGCCAATAATGTTTTTAAAATGCCAATAGAACCAACAAACCAACCAGATTATATTTGATCCACTTCAATATTTAAGAGTATCGGCTTTTTGTTAAAAAAACGAGCATTTACTGAATAATTTCTACAACATTTTTGCTGCTAGCAATATCTGGCAGTGGATGCCACATTAACACGTTAACCCCTGGCACTGCATTTACCAGGCAGGAGGTAGTAGCCTACTGCCAAGCTCTGTCAGCATCAAGGGCATGTATGATACACTAAAGTGGCTGGTATTATAGAAAGGTAGATAGATTTAGCTCTACAATGATACCAAATAATCTGGACTATTTAGTTGCACTACAAAATACAGAGGGGGAAACACCTTATTGCTTTTAACCTGTTTTTTTTTCACCCAAAGTTCACCTGTGGTTAGAATCCGATTTTGTGTCCAGATTTAAGACTTTTTGGCCTTAGATCTAAGGCAGACTGGTTTAAAGTGCACACAGGTGAACCTGTGCAAAAATAGGATAAGGTGGACATATTTAAAATAGTCTTCTCCATACGAAAATGATGGGTCCATTAAGCAAAAAAAAAAAAAAAGAAGCTTATCACCTACTGCTCATGCGTAAGCAAAAATAACCAATAGAAAATGTTGTTTTTAACACAACTAGGCATTGGGCTAATGGAAAATTGTTTGGAAGTCTATGTATTAGGATGTACGTGTATTCAAAAATAGACCCAAAAATGTGTTTCCTACTCACATTTCATGCAAAAAAAGCAAAAACCTCCAGGGGTTAAATTGTGTTAAGACCGCCAAAAGAAATAGCCTGTCACAAAGCTCTGCAGTAAATGCCCCTTTCTTGAATGTGTTAAATGAGAAAGCATAATACTGGATTCTTGGCATTGAAAAGTGCAAGGAACTGCTATCATATGCTAGTGTGTTGACAAAAGACAAACATGGAGTCTTTATGTCTTTCAGGATTCTCTGCAGTGGGACTGGTAGTCCAATATCACTTCCAGGAAATGGATTTTTCTACTTTTTAACAATAATAGCTTAAACTGAAGCTAAATTATTTCCTGGAATCACTAAAAATATAGTTAAATTGTTATGAAGGCAGTTGCTGTACAGAGAACACATCTGAAATTTGACTTGGGTGAAACATGCCCTGCAGATGCTCCAGCAGTAATATGACTTGAAGGATACCACTGTTATGTTCATCTTGTGATGAGAGTATTTAATGGTCTATTACTCTCACATCTGGCAACATTGGTGTGAGGCTTCCACAATGCAGTACTGTATCAAGATCATTTTTTTCTTCTGATTTACAAAGTGACAAAAACACAGCTATAATCTTGTCAGAGGCTGGCTATACACTTGGCTGTTCAATTAGCAACTAATTGTAAAGCACATGGCCATTTGGTTTCATCGCCTGTGATTAAATCATAATAAGTGTGTGGGTGGTGGTGTAATAATTATTGTTTCTTGTCTCCATTACCAGTATTGTTTCTTTCATTGCAATCTCTACATTTTATAATGCACTCTCATGCTACTTGTTTATAGTTGAGTCAAACTGCAAAAGACAAAGATCCTTATCTACTGTTGGATAATGTGCCTGCCGATCAGGATCTGTGTTGTTTGTTCGACTGATTATTCCCAACAAAATGCACAGACCTGGATCTGCAAGCACATTATGCAACTGCAGATCTGGGTCTGTGCAGTTTGCAGTTGGACTTGTCAGCGAGTATAGATGGTAATCATGGTTTTCTTATCTTCATTACAAGGCCTATCTCATTAAATGCAGTGCATGTCTCAGTTTCTTTCTGTTGGGTGCACAAGAATTTAGAAATGCAATTCAAGTCACTATACTTAAATAAACAAAATACATTGTTGAATTATTTAATGAGAAATTTTTCTATAACATCTGGAGATCATTATGTAATATGTCCACCACCTTCATTATAGATAAAGATTGAAACCCTTACATAGATCATTATGCAACACAGATATTCAACTCCATCTCAAAATCCAATTATTGTTTCTTTATGGTATACTACAAGTAGATCCTTTTGACCTCAGTCATGTATTTTTTAAAACTTTTTATATATCTGGCAGGTGTGTGCAACATTAAATTTGAGCATACAAATTCACTGTTAGACCATTACAAACATGAAGGGTTATTTTCCAGGAATTCAAGACAAGAACATTTCCTCCTTTTAACTTTGAAGTCAATAAACCACTCTTTAGCAATAAAAAGATTTTGAAATTAGCTGTGGAATATATACTAGATATCAGCTTGGCACCATTTTCATTAGGACAAAGTATACATTGTTAACACATTGACCATTTTCATTAGGACAAAGTATACACTGTTAACACATTGACCATTTTCATTAGGTCAAAGTATACATTGTTAACACATTGACCATTTTCATTAGGACAAAGTATACATTGTTAACACATTGACCATTTTCATTAGGACAAAGTATACATTGTTAACACATTGACCATTTTCATTAGGACAAAGTATACACTGTTAACACATTGACCATTTTCATTAGACAAAGTATACATTGTCAACACATTAACCATTTTCATTAGACAAAGTATACATTGTTAACACATTGACCATTTTCATTAGGACAAAGTATACATTGTTAACACATTGACCATTTTCATTAGACAAAGTATACATTGTCAACACATTAACCATTTTCATTAGACAAAGTATACATTGTCAATACAATAACCATGGTGCTGTTTGCTGTTTTTGCATGAAATGCAAGTAGGAAACACAATTTGGGGACTATTTCTGAATACATCCTAATACATCGACTTCAAGCAATTTTCCATTAGCCTACTGTCTAGTTGTGTTAAAAACATTGGTTTCCATTGGTTATTTTGCTCACGCATGAGCAGAAGGGGGAAAAGTTGGAGTTCTTTGTCTTTTTTTTGGGTAAGGAATATTCAAATTTTGTGATGTCATGAAAATGCACTTAATACCACATTAACCCCTGGAGGTTTTTGCTGTTTTTACATGAAAACACATTTTGGGGACTATTTCCGAATACATCCTAATACATCGACTTCAAGCAAATTCCCATTAAAATACTGCCTAGTTGTGTTAAAAACATTGTTTATCTTTGCTTATTTAGCTCAAGTTGGAGTTCTTTTTTCTTTTGCTTAACAGATCCATCATTTTCATATGGAGACTACTCTATAAAAAATGCCCATCTTATCTTACTCTTTGCACAGGTTCACCTGTCTGTGTGCAGTTCAGACTGGTCTGTATTAGATTTGAGGCCATAAAGTCTATAATCTGGACACAAAATCGAATTCCAACCACTGGCAAATTTTCAGTGAGAAAAAAAAAGCATTAAAAAAATTAGGTTTCTCTCTGCATTTTGTAGTACAAATAAAATGTCATTCTCATTTGGTATCACTGTGGAGCTAAATCTTTCAACCTTTCTATAATACCACCCACTTTAGTGTATTACATTGAACCTTGATGAAACAGAGCTTGGCAGTAGGCAACTAACTCTCTGTTCTGTAAACTTTGTGTTAAAACCATCTCTGCTATTGTTAAAGGACATGATTTTTACATCAGCTGCTGTGGTGCACATACTAGGTATCTGATTAGCACCATTTTCATTTATGACAAGGTAGACATCCTAAGAAATCTTTTGGTAAATTATCATGTCATCTATTCTGGGAGAGCAGTGACTTTCACGATATCCACAATGGATGAACTGGCACCATTTCCATCTAAGATCAACAAGATATCAAAAGTGGTGAACAATATTTACAAGAAAGCCACCATTGTTGTCATACTGAGGATTAAAGCAGCTTGAATACACCATAAGAACTTAACTGATGAAAACTCAATGTCATAATGGCTTATAAAAACAAGATTTGAATGATGTCCACCTAAAGATGCCAGAAAAACACCAATTAAGGATGAATGTAACATTATAAAAAGCCTTCAGTTACAACCCTTTGCAATATGAGCATTCATTCAAGAGAAGTGGTGATTGCAATAATTTTAAGCTTGCCATTGTCTCAGCCATATTAGGTATCAGTTGGGTACTTAGGCAGTTCAGAACTAGGCAGTTATCATAAGAAGTCTTTATCAGGTGAAAACACCATACCAATATTTTCCACTCAGAATGGGGTTGTGAGAAGAATATTTTCAACATGGTCACTGTTGTGGCAATATTGGACTCAGATTGGCAGCATTTTAATTTCACAGTAACCAGAAATTATATGACATTATACCAGTATTTTTGTGTGTGGTAAAAACCTGATGCCGATATGGCCATCCATTCAGAAGGAGTCAATTTTAAAGATGGCTGCTGTAGTGGCCATATTGGATGCTAGATCAGCATGATGTTCATTTAGGTCCAGCTAGACACATAAAAAGTCTTTCAGTGAAAACATTATTGTGATATGACCATGTAGGAAGAATTTAGATCTTCAAGAGGTTGCTGAAGTGGCAGTACTATTTTCATTTAGGGCCAACTTAGATATGTTAAGAAATCCTTTAGAAAAGAAAAACACAATTTGGTATCACCATTCATTGAGAAACAGTAGCATAAACAAAACTGTTAATGTGGCTGTAATGGCAGTCATATTTAACATCACTATTCATTTATAATCCACTAGATATCCTGAAAAACCTTTAAGGGAAAACCCCATGATGATATGAACATCCATTCTGAAGCAGCAATAACAAGGTGGCCACTTAGGCAGCTATATGGGATGACCAGGTCGCAACATATTCATTATGTAATTTTCTATGGGATGAATGTGTAAGTTTTATGGGATGAATGTGTATGTTCTATGGGATGAATGTGTAAGTTCTATGGGATGAATGTGTAAGTTCTATGGGATGAATGTGCATGTAAAGTTCTATGGGATGAATGTGTATGTAAAGTTTCATGGGAACATTACAACTCTTTAAAAGTAGTTTATTAGTAGCAACTACAAACTTGTGCTATTAGACAGACTAATGATGGATGAAAAGTCATTGCATACAAAAATTATAAACCTTTGATATACTCAGCATCTTAATGCCATGACTTTTTTTATATATTGTTTGAGAAAATCAGTTTTAGATTCTAAAAATGGTAAAAAGGTCCTCATTTTTCCCAAACCTGAAGGCCAGCATAAACCTATTTTTCAAAACTTAGATTCAGGGCTATATCTGAAGGTGATGGATATAGACATCTGGGGAGTTTGTATCTGTTTTTGAAACCCATTTCTTTGGACCATAAATTATTCCATTTATATCCTGGTATACCTTGTCTGTTTCCCTGATTCCAAGAATCTTGACCACATGGGTCAGTGACCTTATCATTCAAATAAATTTTTCCATCAGACTACAAATAAAACTAGATCACCACTGATTTACGTTTCTACTTTGTTATAAGATGTACTGTAAAGTTCATGATGTGGTTTCATTCAAACCCAGGACCACTAAATAGGCAAATTTATGGACACTGGGTCCATAGCACTATTCTGTTTATAACATATGATTATAAGGACAGGTGTTATAATGAGGGAGACTGTCAAAGCAATACTGAATTTAGTATTAAATAACTAACTGTCCATTATCATTATCCATATTGTTTTCAAAAAGTGTAGTAGTAAATCATTAATTAAAGTAAGACATTAAATCTTAAAACACAATCAATATTCAAACAATATGATAAATTCAATTAACGTAACACTTCCGATCATAACTCCACAGTGTTTTTTACGACATCAATTAACACTATGTCATTCTTAACTACAAATTACATGTAATGTAAAAATTCTAATTCATAATTCAAAAGCACATTACTAATTTAATGTAAAAAATGAAACTAATCATACAAATGTATCAACAAATCATGCAGATCTGTAACGAAGAAACATTATATCAATTACATCACAATAAACGTGGATTTGAGAAAAATACCTCGTGTTTTTGGTGCGTCTCTCAATCGTTGGTTTTTGGCAGTTTTTCGATCACGCTTCCTTGACGAATGGATTTCACTCAAATCACATCCAGAGCCTTTCTTCCAAAATAATTCTACACTGGCTATTCTCACAATAGCGAATTCAGAAGAATGAAGTAAATTTCAGCTAGTAGGATATTATATTCTAAAAGATTCTCGTGTAAAACACACCCCTTATTCAAAAGTGACCAATTAGAACAAATATATTTTCTCACGCTTTCCTTTAAAAGTCGCTTACATCAGCGTGTCAAGATGACACGCTTTGGTTTTAAGTAACAATTCTCTGTTCCTTATCAAACATGACACTTTCGTGATAAAATTAAACTTTCCCCAGGTCACGGCGGTCAGTACTGCCCCCTGTATAAACAACTTGTTAATTAGTATGGTAGTCGACTAGCGTTTCCAGGCGCCCCCCTCCTGCACGATGTGTCGTAAATCTAACAAATGGCTACCTGGCTAGAATTAATAGTTATTTAATAGATTCGACCGAAAATTTGGCACTTCACACAGGTCATCAGCGTACAATTGGTGAGACACTGGGTGATAATATATGACACTTGAGAGGGGCTGAATGTGCAGAATGAAGTGAACAGGTCCGAGAACAGAACCCTGTGGAACTCCATAACAAAGATAAACTGGGCTGGAGAGTATTCCATTTGCAGATGCAACTTGTGTCCTGTTCACTAAATAGGACTTGAACCACTCTGTAAGGCTTATTGTGAATGCCAAATACATGCTGGAGACAGTGAAGAAATATATCATGGTCTATTGTGTCAAATGCTGTTGACAAATCAAGGAGGGTGAGGACTGTAATCTTTTTGCTATCCAAAGCAGAGAGAATGTTATTAAATACTTTCAGAAGAGGTGTTTCAGTACTGTGGCAAGGACGATATACATCCTAATACATTGACTTCCAAGTGATTTACAATTAGCCTAATGCCTTGTTGTGTCAGAAACATTGTTTTCCATTGGTTATTTTGCTCAAGCATGAGCAGAGAGAGAAAAATTGGAGTTCTTTTTTTTTTTGCTTAACAGACCCATCATTTTCGTATCAAGACCAATCTATTGCAAATACCCACCTTATCCAACTTTTTGCACAGGTTCACAAAAATTGTCTGTGCGCAGTTCAGACCGGTTTGCCTTAGATCTGAGGCCAAAAAGTCTAAAATCTGGACACAAAATGGGATTCGGACCATGGGTGAAGTTTGGGTATTAAAGAAAAACAGGTCCAAAAACTTAGGTTTTTCCCTCTTTATTTTGTAGTGCAACAAAAACATCCAGATTATTTGGTATCTTTGAAGAGCTAAATCTGTCTACTTTTCTATAATACCACCCACTTTAGTGTATCTTACATGACCTTGATCCTACACTGCAAATGCATCCAATAGAGCTTGTTAGTATGCTACGACCTCCTTCCTGTTAATATGGTGCCAGGGATTTAATGTTAAAGGTACGTTAAGAGGTTAGTGTTAGGACTGGTCAGCCTGATGTCACTTCCTGGATAATGTGACTCGGGGTGGGACATGAATCATTACATGTGTGTATCATGATGCCCCAGTGCTAAACATCACCACACACACACATGCATACACATCCTTAATTAAGGTATTTTTCCTTTGGCTAAATAAAGTCCAAATCTTAAGAATCTGTTGTTGCAAAGAATTCCTTTATTTGGATGATTCTTTACTCAGACCAAGAGCCCAATGGATCATTTGGTATTAGGCATAAATGATAAAAACGTTTTTTGTTTCTTTATTTACCTCGAAAAACACTTTTTTTAAAACTTTTTTTTTATTTTTTTGCATTTTCTTCACACGAGAGTGCGAGATGTAGTGTTTGTGCATGCAAATCTTCGCCTAAAGGAAAAGCTGGACAATATAAATTTTATATATAATGGAAACCACAGAGTGGTCAGATCAATCAGATGGTGATAACGACATTGAGTGAAAATAAATTCAATGTTACAGATGTCTGGACTACAGTTTAAAACTTTTGACATTTTTTCATATTTGTATCACTGAAACTTTAAAACTGGTATGTAGCGTGTAAATAAGTAAAATATTTATATTGATATTGTCTAAAAATTATTGGAACATTTTTATTTGTTTTTTATTTATTGAGAAAAAATGTTTTTTTTATACGTTTTTTTATTTTAATTGTAAAGTTTTTAACATCTATGGCATTAAGGGGTGGGGTAGGGGGAGTACCATTCACATACTGAAACTTTATATCCCATACAGGCAATGCAAAGCAAATGATTTTGTCCAGCATCACCAGTCTCTAATTTTGTGTTGGGATATTCACATTAGCCATCAAATATTTAACCTTCTGTAAATCAAGTTCAATGTCATTAAAATTCACAACCCTGAGGTAAAATAAATACAGACCCACTTAATTATTTGCCATGCTGTCATGCTTGTCAAGTCAATGCTGGAAAATGATGCTATCACAGCTAATTAAAAGATCACAACATTGGTAACAACCCTCAGCCAATGAACAATTTGGTTATATTCTACGTCAGTATTTAATGAGAAGAAATTTTCAAGGCTATGCACTCTCACTCCATCCCTTTTCTAACCACTCAAACTTACATGGCTGGAAATAATAAAATGCACATACCATTTAGTCCTAGGAATAGTAGCTAGGATAAACCCCAGAAAAAGACTCAAACGTCATATGGAGTCAAATTAGGTAAGCACAATTATGTCATATGGAGTCAAATTAGGTAAGCATAATTATGTGCTTATATTTAACCCTGGATTTTAGTTTTAAAATTATTTCCATGAGTATACATGTGAAGGGACGTATTAAATTGGATGAGATCTGAAATAATGCCCCATAAGTGAAATTTCACAACTGCATATAGAAATAATAAATAGTTTACCATTTTATAATTATTAATGACAATGTACATTTACAAACCTTACTAGAAGCTTCCACTCACCTTTTGCTCTCCCATGGCCAGTTAACATGGTCCACCATTCCACAGAAGAACATGATGGCAACTTAATTGAAGAATCAAGATTTCACACAAAAAAAACACCACTCTTTGAATTTCAAAGATCTCTGAGAGAAGGTGAACTATCAGTCAATGACTTTCTCCAATATACAATACATCAAAAAAGATTACTTCAAAAAGTTTTTTATAAAAATTTGTCTTCAAAGTCCTCACTCGGAAATATCATATCTATAGCTATTTAGCAAAATTCCATATAATAAGTCTATTCTTGTTGAGTAAATTACACATTCAATTTTGGTATCAAACAGACTGAGCTTGTGTTGAAACTTCATTCATTGCGAGTAAACAAAATTGTCCAGATTATTTTAATGCATTATTTTTAATCTAGTAATGCTACTGTCTTCTGCATTTCTTTTTCAAGGTATCTCCACAACGAGGCACTGGTACAAATTGATGCCCATTTTAAATTCACAATGATAATCCACTTAGTAATTCATTTCACTGCTCCAAAATGTCATTATGATAAAACCTTATGATAAATCTTCTACCAACAGGATAACTGCTCCAAACTCTACCAAAAGATCCATCAGTCTCTGTCTCCATCTGATCTGAAGCCCAGTGTCTAATGAAGCTTCAGTTTCAGTGTAAAGCAGTTTTGAACCCTAAGTCTGTGTATAGTATGGGAATTCCCTTTCACCAGTTCCAGCTGTTCGCAGGTAAACAGCTAACAAGAGTATCAGGCATTAGCTATCTCAAATTGAAGCTGTATAGTCATCCCCAGCAATCAGACAGACAATATATGCCAGGTTTAATAGTTATTACTGGGTCATTGAGCCTGCATTAAGCAAGCTGAGCAGCTCTTAAATAGTCAAATTATGTATAGGATTAAAGAAGACCTTAGCCCAAATTGCTTCTGATCAGTTGAGCTCTGAATAAATAATGCTGGAAATATACTTAAAATTATCTACAATCCAAATATCAAAAACTGCCATTCAAGTCAAAATTAATGCACAAGTCGAGAAGAATTGACATTTTTGGGGGAAAATGTTATTTTTGGCACTCTCATAAACTAGAATATATTTTAAAAAACACATTGTTTAAAAATATACACAAGAACCAATACAATGCAAATAAACATTACATTCAACGGTTCTATTTTTCAAAAAGAAAATTGTTCCTGAAAACTCCTATGATTTGCTACCATCATAAATTGTAATGTTCAACAGTTTTGCCTTCCAGTGTAAAATGCAATGCTGTTTTCAAACTCAGTTTATGAGAGCTAGATCCAAAACTATTCCATCATACATCATGTAGATTTGTACAATATTGTCAACTACTAGTAAGAGAGACCAATTAGACCTTTTTCTATAATTGGCCAATTTAAAAGTGGCCCCATGTCACAGAAACCACTCTGCCAACATGCTTATGAACAAGACATATTTGAAATATGACCTATATTATAAGTACATACAGCACATATTTACCCCACAATTTGACAGTACTTTATTGCCAAGAATTCTTACTCAGATTTTTATTTTGTTTCTTTTGCATTGTGGGTTTAATGGTTAATTCTCAGCACATGATAGGCTATACATTGTGGCCAGTATATCTAGTAGATGAAACATCCAGAAAACCACCCAGAAAGAACCAGTGACCTATCGGAACATATTACAAGCTTCCGCACATAGTAATAATGAGGACTTTGTATAGCGCCTAATCTTTTGAAGCTCTAAGTGCTTTACACCATCAATAATGATATGACTACACTACAGAACAACAAATGACAATGAAATTGGAAAACAGAAAACATGCTGAAAACATATAAGATACAAAACATGATTAGGTCACTAAGTTTGTCCCTGCAGTCGAAACATGTGAGTCTTGAGAGCACTCTTAAAAGGGACCACTGTGTCTTTGTGTCTAATTTCAATGGGCAATTCGTTCCACATTGTTCCACATACCAACATTTATTGAGCAGAAACTGATAGCCCTCACAAACAGAAATTAAATGTTTGAGTGATCTACAAATCTGAGAGCTTGAGAACACTTAGCCATCCAAGGCAAAATCCATCATTTCTCTACACTACAGCATAAGATGTTTGGTAAGCAGCCATGTATACCCTATTTAGAAGGCAAAGCACACTTGGTACTGAGACAAACTCTTTCAGGCAGCGTACGGCACACCCCTTTAAATACTCCAGGCCAGATGTAGAAAGACCTTATGCACCCTTGCGCATGCTGTAATAGGCAACTAATGAAAAAAGTAACTTTTGTAGTAATGGGATATGTCAGATGATCATTCTTCAGCTGATCAGGATTAGGTTTTATTTTAAAGTGTGCAGTTTTAGGGAATTACTGATCCACTGACCATCCCTGTTACCGCACTGCTGACCCTACCACTTTTATCCCATCCATGGTTACAAATAAAAAGATAAATAAATACATTCAATGTTGAAACAAAACAACTGCTCCATTAACTTTCAAGCCAGTTTAATAATAATGCACATATACATGCATACATACATACGTACGTACGTACATACATACATACATACATACATACATACATACATACATATGTACAACATTCCAAAACAAAGAAAAGAAAAAAAAACATTTAACATCTGCATTTAAAATAAACTGACATAGCCTATTAATTTCCTTTTACATTTTAGAGAAATATGTCATCAAGAAACATTACTCTACTATGAGGTCTAATTAAACATGGCATTGTATATTCATCAACAGCAGTGCAGGATGTGATGGGAATGTTCTAAAAAATTCCTTGTTCTCATGCATTATCAGATAAAATATAATGTTGTCACCATAAAATAATTCTTTGCAACAGTAAAAGGCTCAGATTGAAATTCATCCTGCAACATTAATGAAATTTTAAAAAAATCAAAGTATATTCTCTTAGAAGTCAGTTTCTACTGCCAACTGTACAGACCCTAATCTGTTGTTGCATACTATGCAGGCAGATCTGGGTCTGTGCTGTTTGTTAGAAGTAATCACTGGGTCAAGCAAGGTATACCCTGGTCTGCAGGTGCATTACACTATGGCAGATCAGGATCTTTGTTGTTTGCAGTTTGACACGACTTCTAAACAAGTACATAAGGTAACACGATCATCAAAATATTGGCAAGATTTTATTATTGACAAAAATGTAATCAGTCATAAATCACTTAAAATTAATTAATTGAACCAATAATGGCCAATATAAAATGGCAAGTGTCCATTAAGAAAATATATATATTTCCTTACACTGATTCAAAAATAATATATGCATGCAATGGAGTATCCTGTTTTTAGTTTTGATTCCACTTCAATGTTAGGCATCATATTAATCCTATACAAGGTCAAGGTCCCTTAACTGAGCTATACTGCATTATCAATGACCAAGAAATGTCATATTCCAAGTTGACACATTGATCTGTCAAGTGCCCTATGCCAAACTGAAACCCTTGATTAAAATGTCACAAAACCATGGGGAATTGCCCCATTTTTAATAAAGGATACTTCAATCCCCCTATACATGTGCGAAACAAAACAATACATGTATATACTGCAAGGTTCTATACTATACACTGGAGGACAAAACAGACCTTTAATATATGGCACACACACATGTATATATATATATATATATATATATATATATATATATATATATATATATATATATATATATATATATATATATAGAGAGAGAGAGAGAGAGAGAGAGAGAGAGAGAGACAGACAGACAGACAGACACAGACAGACAGAGATACATAGACTGTATCACAATAAACTTTGAAGTTTAAATGGCAATTTTAACACAGAATATGCATAGAAATGACCTGCCTTTCTCAAACATAAGACTCATGGATTAGGAGTGAACTGCTAAATGAGAACTTCACCACTGAGTAGTACACTATTAAAAGACAGATGAAATCAAAACATTTGTTAATCCATGCCTTGGTTATTCTTTTTAAAACTGAAACTATAAACTTCATCAAAGTATATATTTTATCACTTGCAAAGGAAACTGTAGTCAACTACATCTGATACAATCAAGGAAATAAAATATTTACCCACTCACTCTTCAGAAAATGATAAAAACAGGCTACAGGTAAGACATCCATATAATTTAGACATCCAGGTGAAATTATTTGAATTACAACTTTAATTACCTAAGAATAATGGACTTCAACTGTCAGCTGCTCCTTGTTGTAAGCAAGAATTTAATGTTCTTGTGTACAATCATGATATTAACGAAGTCAGAAAGAAAGAAGCTTAATACGCTACAAAATCATACATTTCTTTGTAGAATAATCTGAACCATTAGTGACAATTAAAATTTCTTTTTTTCTTCTTCCCCCAGACAATCAATCTTTTCCAACGAAAAAACTACAGACATTTTTGACTAAAATGTAATGTCAATTACAATTTTTAAAACCTTTTTCAAGTGCTAATGTAATATACATCAAAAAAGATTAAACTGATACTCAATCATCAAGGCTCTATATCTCTCTTTTAGAATGATGTTAGTGGAAAAAAAAGCTATTCAAATATTTAACAGAAAACTGGAACACTAAGGAAATAACCCTGGAGTTTTGCTTATTGACTTTCAGTCAAGCTGAAAATACAGACTTGCCTCAGAAAAGACCAGATGAGTAACATTAACTATCTGTTAATGAAAAAAAAACAGGATGCATCAAAAACAGTCAAAGCTCTCATTTTATTTATATGCACTGTGATCCAACAACAGCCCTATGACATTAATATCACAAGGACATCACAAAGGTGGTCATTCTTGAATTAATTGTGCAATAACAGGAATCCACTCCATTTGCACTTTAAATCTCTCAAACTTTCCTGCTCCCACTTTTAGCACTGATAATCAATGTAAATTTTATTGTCAGAATAAAATTACATGTACTAGGATGTGTGGTGATACAATAATATTATGTCCTCAGATCAAATGAACGAAATAGAAACAAACAATGGGTTCACCTCAAGCAATGATGCAAACACTAAGAGCTGGCAAAAAAAGCAAAAAGAAATCAAAGCTGGACTTAATTACATCTAGGCTTGCAAACTCATTCCAATGTGTCACTATTATTTAAATTCAGACACTGCTGCCACTACAAGTACCAAACAGCCAATTTTCTGCAGAAATGGCCAGAGGCATAGCCCGGGGGGAAGATTCATTTTTACGCCCCTCTCCCCCCCCTCTCAACTCTGAAACCCCATATTCCGCATGCAACCTATTTCAAAGCCCATTTTGGCACCCCCACTAGTCTGGCACCCAGGGACATCTGTCCCCTCTGCCCCCACCCCCAGCTACGCCTCTGGAAATGGTTGCTTTTCTTTTAACCTCATTCTTCAAAAGATTCAGCAATAGGAGCAGAAAATATAAAAAAAAATTAAGACTTTAGCAAGCTCATTTAGCACTATTTGTTAATTTTCCTCAATTTTCAACACAATTCAATGAAAAAATGACAGAAATGACAACTTAAAACGAGGCAAACCCTTGGGTAAAATAGTCTGTGCTGGTATTACTGTTTGTTT
This sequence comes from Unio pictorum, assembly GCA_030141615.1. NCBI lineage: Eukaryota > Metazoa > Mollusca > Bivalvia > Unionida > Unionidae > Unio > Unio pictorum. The sequence goes on along the minus strand of JARLTB010000020.1, from coordinate 15,589,845 downwards.
ACCTTTGTCACTGGAGTGCAGCTTATGCACAGTTGGGGCCACCAAGCAGACTAGACAATGGACTGATGGACCAAGCAGACTAGACAATGGACTGATGGACCAAGCAGACTAGACAATGGACTGATGGACCAAGCAGACTAGACAATGGACTGATGGACCAAGCAGACTAGACAATGGACTGATGGACCATGCAGACTAGACAATGGACTGATGGACCAAGCAGACTAGACAATGGACTGATGGACCAAGCAGACTAGACAATGGACTGATGGACCAAGCAGACTAGACAATGGACTGATGGACCAAGCAAACTAGACAATGGACTGATGGACCAAGCAGACTAGACAATGGACTGATGGACCAAGCAGACTAGACAATGGACTGATGGACCAAGCAGACTAGACAATGGACTGATGGACCAAGCAAACTAGACAATGGACTGATGGACCAAGCAGACTAGACAATGGACTGATGGACCAAGCAGACTAGACAATGGACTGATGGACCAAGCAGACTAGACAATGGACTGATGGACCAAGCAGACTAGACAATGGACTGATGGACCAAGCAAACTAGACAATGGACTGATGGACCAAGCAGACTAGAGTATGGACTGATGGACCAAGCAGACTAGACAATGGACTGATGGCATCAACTGCAGCAATGGTCATGATACAGTGTATTATCAGTGTAGTTTCTACCCTTAATTTAAGGGTAATCTGTAAAGTACAATATTAGTACAGTGGTCTTATCTGCACTTCATTTTTCTTATGTTATCTCTTACTAGCTTTGTGGATTATCTTGGTGATATTTGTGAAATTTGCATCAAGTTCTTGCTGATACTTTGAAAGCTGATCTTTGAGATAAACCATTCCAAATAAGTACTATCTCAATATAAATTCATCCAAGCATTCCATTTAAGTGAAAGGGGGCTGGGATTTTATTTCAAACTAGAAATTGTTTATCACAGGATAAGTTTTTAAAAATACTAATACAATGGATATATTTAGTTTTTTCTTCACTATAAATCAGAGCAAGAATGTTGTTCAATATATTAGTTGGTTCTTTACATTTGTCTGGAATGTTTTGGGGAAAAATCTCAGCAACTCTTACAATTAGGTAATTAGCCTCTGAATATAAGGTCACTCTCTCCCAAAAGATCTGGCTTTCAGGTGTCAGATATTACTGTCCACTATGCTGCATCTATATTACAAGATGTAAAGTAACATAAAAGATTTTGTATTTTGGTAAACCATAGTTATTTTTAACATTCCATGATATGTCATGGAAGTTGCTGATTTACCTAGCTACTTTTACGGTACACCCAGCAACTTTTTATTATTAAAAAAAAACACTGAGGTAGGTCTGCCAAACTATGTGGCTACTTTCACAACTCAGCATCCAACTTTAAATCTATTATTAATGGAAGGCCATATATGTACCACAGAATACTGCAATACATTAGTTGGTTCTTTACATTTCAAACCTCCCTCAGCTGGTCAAAAATATTTTAGTCTGTATTAAGCCAACTAATATCAATTATATTATTTTTCAAAATTAGTTATCTTCAGGTAAAAGAAGATTAAATATATCTGCTAAAAGAAAAAAAAATCACCACTACCACCCCAAATTAATTCTAATAACTGACGCTGGATGATTGAGTTTACACTATAGTAAGTAAAAGATGTTGTGCCGAAGCTACAAAGCTTACTGATGAAGTGTTGACATTGAAGCCAACAATTTGCTAAGCTATCTGTATTGATATACAGGGACACTTTGAGTGGTATGCTAACATTCATTTTAATCCTTAATATTTCAGGAAGTTAGAATTTGGTTTGAAAGTCTTTCACAATATCCCATTCTTATGCTATGCTGGCAAAATTATGGCACGTGCCAAATATATGAATAATGGTTAATAATACAATTATATTCATAATATTTGAAACTATTTTGTAATTTATAAAAAAAATTAAGGATTCTTTCACTCATAAAGAATAAAGATATGCTTGTAATAAAGTAATAAATCCGCAATGAGCTTATTCTGAAATTTCCACACAATTCCATAATGGTGGAAACTACTGAAGTATTAGCACAGGGAAAAAGTACTGTGGAATGGACCACAGAAAATGAATTTCACAGCAACCAATAATAGAGACACCTCTATTGTCATTCATATTCTTCATAATGAGACAGCAAATCTAGGTCAATGTAACTCATTAGCAGTAATTGGTACAATAAAGAACATTATGCACTGTCAGATTAGGGTCTATGTAGACTGCAGTTGGTATGACTTATAAATGAGTAAATAAGGTAGTTTGTAGACATATATCTACTATTCTACATCACTGAAACTCCTACTGAGTTAACACAGGACACATGGAATATCAGAGAGATCACATGGCCAGGTTAATTTATAAAAATGACAACATGAAACAATTAAAATTCATAAATTAGCTAGCTACATGTAAAATTTTACCCCAAAAGTATTTTTTCCTCCTAATATTTGGAAGGGTCTGTTGGTCCTGTACAGAATTTTTCAGAACTAATTTATTATAATGTTTTTATTGTGGTCTTGATTATGATGCTGAAAAAAAAAAAAATTTTCATTATTTTTTTCTTTATCGGTACAGTTCAATTTGTCCAGCATTATTGTCAAGTTATTTCTTTATTATCAGTAAATTAATTTATGTATGTTAAGCTACTAGATGTAATATTAAAATACTCCAAAGAATTAGCCATTGTGAAATGCCAAATTTTCGGTCGATCTATTAATCAACCATTAGTTGTGGCCAGATAGCCATTAGTAAGATTTATGACACAACGCTATGCAAGAAGGGTGCCTGTAGAGTCTAGGCGACCGTTATACTAATTAAACATTGTTTACACAGAAGCAGGGGCTGAATGCTGGCGACCTTTTAAAGTTTCATTTTATCATGAAAAGTGTCAGAATTGAGAAATACAGAGATTCTGTTACTTAAAACCAAAGCATGTCATATTGACCATGACGTAAGCGACTTTTAGAAGGAAGCGGGAGAAAATACCTTTGAATCTGATTGGTGACGGTTAAATAAGGGGTGTGTTTTACATGAAGATCTTAGAACACAATATCGCACTAGCTAAATTAGAAGCCAGTCTTTAAAATTTCTCTGCAAGAGAGAAGACAGTGTTAGAATTATTTATTAAGACTCTGGATGGTATTTTAAAGAAGTACATCCATTAAACCGTAGTCCAGGTGAAAAACCGCCAAAAACAATGGTTGAGTGACACACCAAAACACACAAAGGAAGAAAATAGCTTTTTGGGGAAGAAAGTGAAGTACGGGAATAATGACGTACACATTGGAAAAAGAATTGAGAGGTGGAAATTGCAGTGTATGTATGATACAGTGGACAAGTCCGGATTCAAACGGAACATCCACGAGGGCAGATTATCTAGAGAGAAAGGGACTTCTAGAGCAACATTGGAGGGAACAGTTAATGTGGACCGAGACGTAGCAGGTTATGAAAATCGAACAAAGCACAGACTTCGATTGTACCACTCGATCCTATGATGATTTGTAACTATCAGTAATAGAACAGCTAATTTGTTTAATTCTATTTCAAATCTTATTGTAATTCGGTGAAAGTTTATTTCTAAACCGCGTGTATTCCTAATGAAAGGAAATTTCATGACTGTGTATGTATTTGATTAAATTGCTTGTTTTATCTTTACAGGGGCTCGGAGTTGTTTGTTCAATATACCTGCTCAGGTTACCATATACATTCTCTTACTCGAAACCGGCCAATTTTACCGAGGGCAGTCATCTCTTAGATAACGACTATCAAAGGGGAGTGGGTTATAGTTATTATTATTATATGTTGTACCATACCCCTTGACAAAGTGGGACGTAACACTTACCATTTGACAAGTGGGGCTTGTACAATATTATACGAATAACGCTCATAAGCCGCGAGAACCTGATAGCCATGCAATTAATTGTCCATTAATGTTGTTTTGCATACCGGCATTGTTTTCCAACTTGTACAGCTAATCCCTTAATTACACATTATTTGTATTGGTTGCATAACTCAAAACCATATTAAGTCCATTTTGGTTTCCCATGCCTTTAATTTTCATTGAAAAATATGTAATTCAATTAACTTTTATATCATTCTTTTTATCTATGAGTCCTAATATTTTTTGTTTCTGACAAATATTTTTGTCTTTAAATAAAAAATGATCATTTTGAAATAGCACTAACACTCAATTAACACCAATTAGAATTGCTGGTAGATACATGTACACACCTCAACTGTTCTGAATTCAGTCAGGCTTATTTTAAGAGTACATTTATTAAATCTAATTATTGTCCACTGTTGAAAATGTTTGCCCACTGGTACTGTGTCATAAATAAAGGCAGCATTGAATGACCTTTATTGATCTTGCATTTTAATATTAACCATGATGTTCAGTCTTTTTGGACACATACTGCTATAAGGGCTACAAAAATGAAGTAGCAAAGCCTCCATTTGATGAACCGGTGAGCATGCGAATCATAAATCACTGACAAGTACAGACCCAGTTCTCATTTTTATGGACCTATTTTTTATTATTAACTTCAATTTGGGAGCCAAGGTAGCTGTTTAAGTATTAGTATAAGAACTCTTATCATCAACACTATCAGCATTCTCTTCTTCTGACGATTCAATCGCTTCCATGCTGAATATAAATCTTGCAAAATATCCAACTGCTGAACATATCTTTCCTCTGCTTGCTCAATATTTTAGAGATCAAACCAGAGAAACTCATTTTCGCTCTCATCGTCATCAAAAATCTTACATCCACCATCATTTACAATTTTTCATGAACAGAACACGTATAGTGAAACTGACCTCCATTAGTAACCCTTGGTTTCTGAACAATTCAAATTTGCACAAAGGAAAGTAAAATAATTTCTGATTGGTTAATATTGGTCTCATTCTTGTAATAAAAAACATTTGTAACCAATCAGAGACAGTGTATCTGTTCAAAACAACTAAAGATGGGATTGGCCACTGAATGCAGAAATCAGATCACACGTACAAATGGGATTGGGGCCAAATGAGTTACGAAACAGTTTTCTGGGAGAGAGACAAGACAGTCCATAGACAGAAGTTTGGAAAAATAAGAGGACTGATGCACTCAGAATAAAGGACTAGGAAGCCTAGAAAGGGATGGAATGTCGGAATAGAAAGACTCAAGGAAACAGGACACATTTGAACACGGTCGAGAGAGGAAGGTGATGCAATCTGTCATGGACATTGCACTCTTTTCACCACTCATTATTATGAAACAAATCCAAATTAGACACTGCTATTAAATATTGTTGAATTGAAATTAACAGTATTAATCTGTTTTATTAAATTTGTTATTTTCCTTGTCTAAGGGGGCTCGTATTGCATTATTTCTTAATAATAGTCTAACTCATATCTCTGTTCATGTTCTATCTATTCACTATACACCAGGTCATAAAATTGAGGGAGATCATTCTATAGATAACACAGCCAAATCAAATTAACCACCCTCTGGCAAAGAGGGCGACGTTACATGCCTACAATGTTTTGGAGAAAAGTTGAAAACCAAATAGAAAGGAGAAGAATTCACGAGAAGCTCATTTGCCCAAGAGCCTGAGAAGCTGGCTGGACATTTTGGAAGTTTTATTGGCATCATTTAGGACAGGAAACAACAAAATAATTTAAAAACAAAATGACAAAATTAAAAGAAACCACAAAAAAATGTCATTCAGGAAAAGTAGTGAAAGTATTTACAAGCAACCACACTGGCAACAGTGCAGCTGGTCAGATTGGCACAATTTTCATTTAACCTCATAAGGTTTTCAGTATTAAAAAAACCAAAACAATTGTTGAGATGACTTCTGTTCAGGAGTAGCGCAAAACAAGATTTTAAAAATGGCCATCACAACCATCTTCTTTGATGTCATTATTAAGTATGAACTAAATATCACAGAAAGTCCTTATTGGAAAGCCTTGTTAAAGTAGTGATAAGATTCTTTTAAGATGACCTGATCATGTTGACCATAATGGATGTCTGAGATGCCCTTTATACCAATGTTCTACAAAACTTTGTGCTAAATGTGTGCATAAAGTTTCATGCCAATCTTGCCATTAGTTTAATAACTGTGTGCTAACATATTGATCAGTAATAAGACACTGCACAGCTCTTCTGGTTTATGAACCAAAACAATCGAATGACCAGAATAAAATGGGGCTTGAATACGACATGCATGTGAACAAGCATTATGGGAGTTGGCACTGACATCATAATAACTATTCCAAAATTATGATTAGCCCAGCAGCAACTTTTCCACCAAATTTTAAAGGTTAGTTTCTCCTGGTATGTCACTGGAAAAATATATATTAATTACTGTATCTCTTCCATGATAATACCACAGCCAATTTAATAAATTTGCTAAAAATTTGGGGGTGTGAGCAGGTCACACAAATATATACTAATTACAAAACCAAGTAGTCGCAGTATCATCAAGCATGGTTTTAAAGGTGGTACATGCTTAATACAAAGGAATATATAAACAAGAGACTCAGATGAGCAAGATAACACTCACTAGGAATACACAGGTCAAAAATATAGTGCAGAAATAAAGGATATGCCTTGGCATGAAAGACATGAATGTCAAGATAATTTTCCAGCAATCTGGTGGAAACTGGCGGTATCTGACATGCTTAAATTTGTTTCTACTTGAAGTAGTTCCAGCCACACCAGATGATGCATTGGCATATTTTGCATAAAATGTAAAAGGTGTTCATGCCAGGTCTCTGCCTATCATACGTAGCATGATATAGTGAGGCAGTTTCGTCAAAAAGGCAGTCCATTAAAAAATATAAAGCTGCATCTGTCATACTTTATGGGATAAAAATCTTTTGGTATTCAACCCAGCTGATATGGAAGCTGCACCAATGCCACCGGAACCTCTATGAAAAAACTCTGAAAGAGCATGTCCTAAGAAACTGAGTACGCCCTAAGAAATATTCATGCCAAATTTAATCAAAATTCTGAATAAGAAGTTGAAAAATTGATTTTCAATTTCTTAGCAATGAACTAAAAAGAAGCCACATCTGGTTAAATACTGACAAAGCATGTCAAAGAAATAATCCTATGATGTTTAATATAAATGAGCTAGGTCATTCTAGAACCACATACAAAAAAAAACGTTTTTTAAATGGTTTCTATGGAGGCCAAACCATTATGGAAGCAAACCAGAACAAAATTTGAATAGAACAATGTCCTAACAAAAATTCCCAAAAATATAAAAACAGACTTAACCCTTTTGGACATGATTTTACAAACTGATTTTATATATGCTTGCAATTGAAGCTATACCATTATTGAAGAACAAACCGTGATAAAATTGTACAAAGCTTATTGTAGAAAACATTCCTTCGAAGTATGTTTGAATTGGGTTCAGCTTTTCAAAACACATGAAAACAGGTTATAAAACAGTTGTAAAAAAGCAACACAGTCGCTAAGTGAGCCACCCTGGAATTTTTTGTTAAAGTTTACACTCAGATACATGCCTACCTGTATTTTTTCCATTTGCTTCCATTGGCAGCAATGTCACTTCTAAACAGCCACACTCTGAATTTGATTTTGTCAGAACATAGCTGCTAATATTATTAGCTGCACCAAAGATCAAGTCTGACTGAAATGGGCCAAGTATTTTTGGAGAAATAAAATGAGCAATATTTATGGCAGACACACAACAGACAAACGGTCATACCATAAGCTTACCTAACTGACAGGGCAGAGGCATCTATAGCACTCACCGTTACAGATCACTGCCATGTCTGTCTGCATGGGTTTGAGTCTCAGGCTCAGCCAATGTGGGTATGAGAGAAAGCTTGCTGGTAGCTTCTCATGAGTCAGTGGTTCTTTCCAATGTTTATCCCAATTCTTCCTCCAACACTGATACTGACCGCCATGTATAGCCTATCTTGTGCTGAAAATGGCGTTAAACCCTATAACAACAACAACAACAACCTAACTGGCCTTATGGCCAGGTACGTTAAAACTATACCAGAATCCTAAATACTTAACTGATCAGTTAATAATTTCTACTATGCCATCACCTCTAGTTATGATTTCTGCCAAGCTACCACTGTTCATCCAGATGTCTGGATGCAAATCTGACTTTATATGCTGATCTTTTATGGACACCCACAATATTTTGCAAAATTTTAATTTGAATATTGCAATATGTCTTGTTGTTAATCATGTTTGTAACGTGAGGTGGATTGTGTATGTGATTTCTTTTTGTGACTCCTTTTTGTAATTTCTGTCATAAAGCTGAATCTTATGTCAATCATTTAAAACAACATTTTCAATGATATAAATTAAACAAATGAGATTGTTACATCAGTAATTTTTTGCATTAAAGTGTCTAATCTCAATAATTAATTGTTCTGGCTAATTAGAAGATTTCATCTTACTGAATGAAATAGTACTGTTTTGCTGAATTAGAAGTGTCTTGTTTTTGTTGGCAGGTCACACAGTGCTACTGGGAAGAAGCCAAGCATAAGTGCAGACAGAAAGGTGGCTTAGAAAGTCTATAACCTAAATTTGATGTTTCAGCTGAGTTCATTGCTAATTGAAGATATAAGTTGTAATCACTTGCATAATATAAATCCATAATTGAATCATAATAATAATTGCATTATATACACATTAACAACTGTGAGGGTAAGTCAGTAAAACAGAAAACCCATCATGCAAGTTTTTAACAGATCAGAGTACAAGTCACAAGTAAAACAGCAAACTACTATGCATATTTTTCTAGCCAGAAGTAAAACACCAAACCACTATGCATATTTTTCTTGCCAGAAGTAAAACACCAAACCACTATGCATATTTTTCTTGCCAGAAGTAAAACACCAAACTACTATGCATATTTTTCTTGACAGAAGTAAAACAGCAAAGTACTATGCATATTTTTCTGGACAGATGTAAAACACCAAACTAATATGCATATTTTTCTTGACAACAGTAAAACACCAAACTACTATGCATATTTTTCTGGCCAGATGTAAAACAGCAAAGTACTATGCATATTTTTCTGGACAGATGTAAAACACCAAACTACTATGCATATTTTTCTGGCCAGAAGTAAAACACCAAACTACTATGCATATTTTTCTGGCCAGATGTAAAACAGCAAAGTACTATGCATATTTTTCTGGACAGATGTAAAACACCAAACTACTATGCATATTTTTCTGGCCAGAAGTAAAACACCAAACTACTATGCATATTTTTCTGGCCAGAAGTTAAACACCAAACTACTATGCATATTTTTCTTGACAGAAGTAAAACACCAAACCACTATGCATATTTTTCTGGCCAGATGTAAAACACCAAACTACTATGCATATTTTTCTTGACATAAGTAAAACACCAAACTACTATGCATATTTTTCTTGACAGAAGTAAAACAGCAAACCACTATGCATATTTTTCTTGACAGAAGTAAAACAGCAAACTACTATGCATATTTTTCTTGACAGAAGTAAACAGAAATTATTGACATCTCACAGCGATATTTATATTTTATTTTTCATCTGTTTTAACTTTAGTTAGGCATGTTATTAAGGTAACCTGCAGCCGTCAATCCACCTGCCCTAAACCAACACATAGTGGTCACCATTTTCAGTGCGCGCGCGCACGCACACACACACATCACTTTCATATTTACTGTAATAAGCCTGAATACAGCAACCACCTTCTACATGTGACATACAGACTTAATGGGTCCTGTGAAAATGCTTGCTCTGTATATAACAAACAATGATTATTAAGTGTGAATATCTGCTTTACCGGTATTCTTGCTCTGAAATTATGACTGCATGTAAAAGATTAAACCTATTTTTTGTTCCTTCTTTCTGCATCCATCTGTCTATTCATCTCTCTCCACTAAATGTTTCTATTTCCTGATCTCTGGTTTATCATTTCTTCAAACCCATTAACCTAAATTGTACCTATATAAAAAGATTGCACATCCAAAGAGATAACTGTTGTGTGATCACCTGTGGAATTGTTGTTCACAGGTTGACAATACAGTGATTGGTGCAATACACTTCTAAATAATAGTAGAATTCTGGAAATAAAATTCAAAGTTTTATCAATATATAAAGGTCTGATCATCCTGGAAATTATAACGCTGCAGAAATGAAAGGAGATGAGACTATCAAGGGATATAACTCATTTAAACACTGAAATTGAACGACAGAAATCCATTCCTTAAAGGTCAAATCAACATAAGGTTGCATAACCAAGTTCAATTGAAATCCCAGATATTTTGGTAAAGTTATGTTGCAGAAACCGAATTCTAGTGGATGGACAATAAGTTAGCATACTTCCTGTAAATGTCATGGAATGCAGAAAATCAATCTCATTCAAGTTATCATCAGCATAAAGTCATACCCCAAATTTGGTTTGATTTCAACAAACATTAGAAAACTTTACCATGGAAAACAAAGTAAAAGAAAAAGAGCAATCTGAGATACAAATCCTGTGACTGATGTCAATCAGAGGGCATAACTCCTGAGAATGATTGTACACAGCGAATGAAAAAAGAACTAATTTAAGATTTAATCAATGAGAACTGCATGTCTGTTTACTTGTATTATGCTTACAAACCAAATACTCAATGTTTGAGCATTTCTGATCCACACCTTTAATCTTAATACCCATCAAACTTTTAAAACAATGAAAACCTTTAATCTGCATACAGCTGGTCATAAAACTTTGTAGGTAAATTACCTTACATATGGCTCAGCCCAACCAAGCCGCTCAAAACAACCAAACCAAGTACTGATTTTGACACCAAACCAAGTATCGATCTTGACACCAAACCAAATATTGATCCTGATACCAAACCAAGTATTGATATAGACACCAAACCAAGTACATGTCTTAATCCTGACACCAAACCAAGTATTGATCTTGACACCAAACCAAGTACTGATCCTGACACCAAACCAAGTACTGATCTTGACACCAAACCAAGTATTGATCTTGACACCAAACCAAGTACTGATCTTGACACCAAACCAAATACTGATCCTGATACCAAACCAAGTATTGATATAGACACCAAACCAAGTACATGTCTTGATCCTGACACCAAACCAAGTATTGATCTTGACACCAAACCAAGTACTGATCCTGACACCAAACCAAGTACTGATCTTGACACCAAACCAAGTATTGATCTTGACACCAAACCAAGTACTGATCTTGACACCAAACCAAATACTGATCCTGATAACAAACCAAGTATTGATACAGACACCAAACCAACTACATATCTTGATCTTGACACCAAACCAAGTACTGATCTTGACACCAAACCAAGTACATGTCTTGATCTTGACACCAAACCAAGTATTGATCTTGACACCAAACCAAGTACTGATCTTGACACCAAACCAAGTACTGATATAGACACCAAACCAAATATTGATCCTGATACCAAACCAAATATTGATCTTGACACCAAACCAAGTATTGATATAGACACCAAACCAAGTACATGTCTTGATTTTGACACCAAACCAAGTATTGATCTTGACACCAAACCAAGTATTGATCTTGACACCAAACCAAATATTGATCTTGACACCAAACCAAGTATTGATCTTGACACCAAACCAAGTACATGTATCGATCCATGCCGTCAGACGATGCACATCTATACGTTATGGTATGTAATGAATATCTTTTATTCGCAAGAGGCATTCACTAACTTGCATTATAAGAATATCTTTCTTGTAATTTCAATGTAGCACAAAAACTGATAATCGGTTTAAATCGGATTTCTACAAACGATAATCGGTTTTGGAAAAAAAAAATGATATTAACATCCCTACCTGATACCAAACCAAGTATTGATATAGACACCAAATCAAGTACATGTCTTGATCTTGACACCAAACCAAGTACTGTTCTTGACACCAAACCAAGTACTGATCTTGACACCAAACCAAGTATTGATCTTGACACCAAACCAAGTACTGATCTTGACACCAAACCAAATACTGATCCTGATAACAAACCAAGTATTGATATAGACACCAAACCAACTACATATCTTGATCTTGACACCAAACCAAGTATTGATCTTGACACCAAACCAAGTCCTGATCTTGACACCAAACCAAGTACATGTCTTGATCTTGACACCAAACCAAGTATTGATCCTGACACCAAACCAAGTATTGATATAGACACCAAGCCAAATATTGATCTTGACACCAAACCAAGTATTGATATAGACACCAAACCAAGTACATGTCTTGATCTTGACACCAAACCAAGTATTGATCTTGACACCAAACCAAGTACTGATCATGACACCAAACCAAGTACTGATCTTGACATCAAACCAAATATTGATCCTGATACCAAACAAAGTATTGATATAGACACCAAACCAAATATTGATCTTGACACCAAACCAAATATTGATCCTGATACCAAACAAAGTATTGATATAGACACCAAACCAAATATTGATCTTGACACCAAACCAAGTATTGATCTTGACACCAAAGTATTGATCTTGACTGTGTTTCTGACACGCACACACACCATTAACATGAGCAGCTTCAAATGGTACTATTATAATAAAATGCAAGGAAATGTTGGTTGTATTGAGGTTATCACCTACAAGTGTTATTTTGTGTCATTTCATAAATATTAAAAATTATTAGTTCTGCATTATTTTAGATTTATGCTTGGTATTTTTGGCTATAATAAAAACAAGGCTATATCACTCACCTGTTTATAAAACTTGACTTTTGCCCATTTCACTTGTCAAGCTTACGGAATAGTGTGAAAACACATACTATGTAAACTCATAAATTTGACATACTTTTGGTTTTACCTATTTACTATATTCTGATAAAAAATTTCACAAAGTCATCCAAGATGTTGATTATAATAGACACAACTGTGGCATCAAGAATAGTAAGAAGCACAGCCAATAAAATATAAGATTATAATATATAAGATTATAATATATAAGATAATATATAAGATTATAATATATAAGATTATAATATATAAGATTATAATATATAAGATTATAATATATAAGATTATAATATATAAGATAATATATAAGATTATAATATATAAGATAATATATAAGATTAGATCCTTAACATAGCTGGATCTTGATCAATATTAAATATCTACAAGCATATATGACAGAATTTTACATTTCAAGTTTGATCACAATTGGATCAGAAATAATGCTTCCTGATGAGCATCAAATGCAATCATTCTGATACAAGATCGCCTAATTAATGTATGAATTTAGTTAATTATAAAAAAATCTGACTTTTAACAATATATGAACAATTATATTGGAAGTTTTTAATAAAATCTGACCAGACCTCCAGAGTGGATGGAAGATTAGCCAATCAGGTGCAAGATCAACTTCTTAATATCCATGGTTCTGTCAAACTTTTCCAAGATTTTGATGATATAAGCCCATACAGTTTGATTAAAACTGGATCACAATTATTGAGAGATGGACAATGCACAAGCTAATATTTTCAATTATTGAGAGATGGACAATGCACAAGCTAATATTTTCAATTATTGAGAGATGGACAATGCACAACCTAATATTTTCAAGCATGAAACTGGATACAATAATAATTTATATTTCGGTCTAATAAACAATAGACAACTCTGTGCTTCAAAGTTTTGCTTTCCACTCCACAGTTTCACTATACATATGAATTTGTTGACAGTTAAAAAGGAGTATGAAGTAAAACAACAAAGACCCTGATCTGCCAGTGCATTATGCATTGGCAGACAAATGTCTTTATTGTTTGCTGTTTGCCTCAACTTGTAAGTGAATACATATGGTATCCTCCTCAATGAATCATCATGTGGATACTATGATTAAAGCCACGTTTGTCCACATCATATATACTAGCTTATAAGTCACATTAAACTGCAAACAATAATGATCCAGATCTGCCATAGCATACTGCACCTGCTGATCATGGTCTGTCTTGTTCTACTGATTACTCCTAACACACAGCATAAACCCAGATTTTCCAGCATATTAGATGATGGCAGATCTAAGTCTGTGCAGTTTGCAGCTGTACTTGTCTTTTAAGCAAAGTATAGATCGTAAATCTGAAATACCTCTAGTGCTGATTCCCTCACATGTCTAAGAAAATTGCTTGAATAATTGAAGATACAAGTGTCAACTAGTCAAGACTATAACCTCTGCATAATATCAGGGGTCTCTCCCTAAACCCCTGAAACTTAAATCCTTGGACATAATTCAGAAACTATTGCAATTTCCAGTCTCTAAACATCTAAAAGACAAAGCATGAAAAAACTTGTACATGCAAGCAGTATTTTTGTCCTTGGTCCCTCCATGCCTCTGGTAATTGGAAATTATTGTGATCCATATAAACATGGCACTGTCCACCAACAACTGGAATTGACTCCAAGGGTCTATCAACACACACAGGAGAATTTGCCTCTGGGTCAAAGATTGAGATCAATGCACAGTTACCATATATATGTGTACACATAACTGGCATGAAACAGATAAGTACAGTAAAACCTATCTTGAAAAATCACTACTATATGAGACTACCTGTCTTGAGAGACCACACTCTCAATGCACAAATTTAATGATGATATAACAGTATGACCTGTTATGAGAGACCACCTGTCTTGAGAGGTCATATCTTTCTGGCAAAAGAGGTGGTCTCTCAAGACAGGTTTTACTGTATACGCAATTGACAATAGCCAGGGTCCATCATTACTTGAATGAATACAAATTCTGGCATTCAAAAGCACAAAAGCTTTGACTTGGCTTGGAAACTATTGATATCCCCACAATATAAACATGACACAGACAATTACAAACAGCATTGAGTTCAATGTCAATCCCTACACACTAGGGACCAACCCATACATATTCAAAAGCCTGGACTTAGGTCCATAATCAAAGCTTATAATATTTGGAGCTCAACAAAATAAACATGTACATGCTTTCTGGGCATTATAAGACCAATGCACTTGCAACTGACATTGAGCAATCTTTAATCAAAGGAACCTACCCAGTATAATTTTGGGTTGAAGGTAAAAAAAGACAAAGCAAGTGCAGTTTTGCATGCTTTACAAATTTCATATTTTAGCATTACATAGTGCACATGAATTGCACACATGAACTTTCCCTCTTGTAAATTACTTGCATGTACACTGATACTGAAACCATACATGATCACAAAAACTGGTAGGTGTCAATTTCCGCAATTGTTTTTTTTTAATCTTCCACTTATGATTCAGTACAAAGTATATTGGAAACAAATAAATAGAACTGGTTGGCACCTATCTATTGTAAAACACTGTGCAGATTTACATGTTATCAATCTGTTCAGCTTCCCAGCACACACACACACACATTCTAAACGTCTCAAATCCATACATTATTCTAAAAGTGGTTTATGTTATCAGTTCCATGTAGGTAAGTTGATTTAAATGTTTAATCAAACTAATCAAACTATAAAATCCAAACCAGGACCCTGCATGGTATATTATATGCTTGCCCTATATTTAAGAGTTCCACATGTCAGCACTTATATAGAATGGCGGACTCTGGATTAGATTGAGTGAAACACAAAAACTTAATCATAAGCCAGTAATATGTGAAATGTAGGTCACTGTGATTCTTTCTTTTTAGACAAGGTTGTGCATACAATCATACACGCAATTTTACTGAAGCATGAACACAGCATAAGAAATAAACTTTAAGCACAAAATTTTAACCAAAGTCAGTGAACTTGACAAGTACAGGTCACAAAGACCTATTTTTATGTGGGGAGCTGTGGTGGCCCACTATAAAAAATAATGATTGACATTCAGTGAGGGTATACTTATGAATATACTATTTCCTGTGTGGATACCAATGCTAATTCCTTTGCAGTACAATAGATTTATGTTTCCAAGAAGTACACTAAAATCTTGTAATTGGGTTGAGATATCTCTTTGTAGTACAAATAGCTTATCTCTTTACAGTACAATTACTGATCTGTTTCCTAAAAGTAGCCTACAATTTTGTAATTGAGTTGACATCCATTTGTAGTATAACAGCTTTTCTATATTTCCTAGAAGTACACTACAATTTGTAATTGAGTTGGCTTATCCATTTGTAGCACAGCATCTCTCTTTTTTCTTAGAAGTACACTAAACTTTTGTAATTGAGTTGACATATCTATTTGTAGTACAACAGCTTTTCTATATTTCCTAGAAGTACATTAGAACTTTTTAAAGGAGACTCCTATCTCCAAGGGATGAAGTTAAGACACACAACAGGAATGTGTTCCACTATTAGTAGACACTGGCAAAGTGCTTGAGGTTTAACCTTTATGAGGTATGCATGGGTCAGGTACATGTGGTTAAATTTATTTGGCAAAATCACTATCAAATTTCTAACATAAATAGATGAAACTTTTTACTGCAATTAAGAAAGCAAATGTGAACTACACATGTATCACAGAAATAACTGTTTGCAGTGCTTCCTACATGAAAGAAACTATTTTGATCATCTGTAACCATGCATGGTCAGCTATAGGGTCTTGCAAAAATCTATGTGCAATGGGAGTCAGGCTTTTAGATGTGCATGCAGTTCATTAAATGCTATTAACAATGGCATTAACAATAACTATTAACAATGGCATTAACAATAACTATTAACAATGGCATTAACAATAACTATTAACAATGGCATTAACAATAACTATTAACAATGGCATTAACAATAACTATTAACAATGGCATTAACAATAACTATTAACAATGGCATTAACAATAACTATTAACAATGGCATTAACAATAACTATTAACAATGGCATTAACAATAACTATTAACAATGGCATTAGGGTAGCAGCACTGACCTGTGCACTGAAACTTTGTGGTAGGAAAGAACTGATATAAACTTAATACAAAATAACGGAAACTGGAAAATTGAGTCCAAATGTCCTGATACACATGAGGACTAACAGAAAGACAACAAATACTTTGTTATTAGCCAAAACCATGAACTGACCATCATTTTGGATTTGCATACTGACTAGTTATGTGACATATGCATCATTTTGTGGTGTTGCTTTGTGGTACCAAATGTTCAAAGAAATATACAGTGTACAAGTTATCAAAACTGTTTTATGACTCTGCTTAGACTGTTTTTGGAAGCAAAACAATCTGAGGATTATCTTGTTAAAGTGAAACTTCTCCAAACCAGTTCCACTGAATAAATCAAGTTAAATAGTAAACCAGGTAATACAATTTCTGACCCAATATTAGGCCATTCTAATGCTTACTGAACCTCTTTATTCTGGACACTCCCATAAACTGGGCAACATGTTCGATCTCAACAGTGTCTGGTTTAAGAAAAGTTTCAATGCAATTTGTATTCTGATACAGATGCCAGATTTAAAGAATAGCATGATGTGATGTATTTCAATATGATAGCTAATTGTATTCACACTAATGCTGATTAACTTTAAGATGATAGCCAGGCATCTGATAAGGTAATTAGAATTTGTGGCAAATGGGAAAAGCAGTAATCTGTTAATTTAATCAAAGCCCATTGATTTTATTCTTGCTCTGTTTGGCTTTGCTCATTTCCATTAAACACATGCAGAATCAGTATTTATCATTGTTTCTATATGTAAACATTGATCCTTTGGGACCAAACTCAATTATGTAAATTTTATAAATAATCAATGCACACAGAAATATGCCAATATTTTACAGACAACAAAAATTTGATGACTTTTCAGCCCATAGTCAAAATACTTTAGATTCAAGAAATTTTTTTAAATTTATTTTTGGATCGGCAAATTTTGTATATATTTTTAACTTCAATCAAGAAACTGAAAGAGAAAGTTGTAGGTTTTCATTTCTTTCATATAAAAAGTGGAGTCGCTGGGTAGGTAGCCAATTGGTTTAAAGCAGTGGTGTCACTAGGGAGGTGCAGACCGCACCGGGTGACACCATCAGTGACACCACAAAGACTATAAAAGTTAAAATTTTGTGCACGAAGGAGTTCCATGTGGGTGACACCATCACAGGGTGTAACACCATAATAACTGTCAATAACATTTTTGAATTTTTGTGCAGAAAGGAGGTCTATGGGGGGACACAGTAAGTTACTGCACTGGGTGACACCAACCCTAGACAATGGTTTAAAGCACTCACTTTTACTAATCACTGCCATCTCTTTTTTCTTTGTGGGTTCAAAGTCTTGGGTTTAGTCAATGAGGATATGTAAGAAAGTTTGTCAGTAGTTTCCCAGGGTTCAGTGGCTCTGATCAGATATTTACAGGTGGGTTCTTCCTTCACCAGTTATTTACATGCCATTTACAGTCTATCTTGTGCAGAAAAATTGGCATTAAACTAACAACAACAAAAAGTCAGTCCATGAGAATTTAAATTCTGCTTGCAGTCAGCTGCAAGGATAAACATTACTTCGTAAGATTATCTGTGTGTGTGATGTGATGTCTAGCACTGGGGCATCATGTCGCATACATGTAGCACGATGTCCAACACAGTCATATTATCCTGACACCAGGCTGACCAGTCCTAACACTAACCTCATAATGATGAGCGTCTAGCGAGGCAGCTGCAAGTACCATTTCTATAAGTCTGGTATGACTTGACCAAGATCGAACATGCAACATCCCCCATCCGAGGCAGAGGCTCCAACCACTAGGCCATTAGAGCAGTCCTTAAGATTATCTCAATTTTAATCAGAATAAATGTCATCAATTATACTACCATCAAAAGAGGTTAATGGAAAGAAGAACTTCATCCAATACTGATAAAAAGCTTGAATGAAATAATTCTACAAAGTCAAATTTAGGACTAAAACAAATCAAAAGAAACCACATTGGTAAGAATACATCTGACCAGAAGGAGTAGCAATAACACAATTTCACGATGCCAACCATGATGGCCATGTCCGATATCGTATCAGCAGATGTTTCGTTTAGGATCAATTACAAGTAACATGTCTTTTAGTGAAAACCCATGCTGTTTTAAAGGAGTAGCAATAACAAGATTTTCAAGATATTTTGCCATGGTAGCCATACTTGCTGCTTAAGGGATGTCAGTTTAATTTTGGATAAACTACAGTGTAAGGTAAACCAACATCCCAAGTTTCATCACATTCTTGAAATAATTTACAGGTAGTAGTTGGGAGAAACAACTGCTAACAGACAATTGACAGACTGACACAGAAAGATTGCATAAAAACCAGATAAACCAACAACAGGTGTAAATGCAGCTGACATTAATCATTGGCTGAAAACTATTTAACAGCCATATGTAACCTAGGTTCGACAACTGAGCACAACAGATCAAGTAAAGAAGTGGTGTGTGACCTGCTTATGACATAGAATCTCACAATTCAAATTCTGCATCATAGCTCAAGTGAAAAAAAAGATTGGCTGAAAAAGGAAACAACTTTTAAACATTAACAAGAGTTAACAAAGTTGTTGTTGTTGTTATAGGGTTTATATGTGATTTTCAGCACAAGATAGGTTATAAATGGTGGCCAGTACTAATGGTGGGTTAACAAGGTAAATGAAAATGCTGAAATGAATACCACATGTTTGAAAAAAATTCTGAATAAACAATGATAAAAGTTGATCAGGGGAAAATCCTAACATATAAGAAGAAAACAGTACACATGACAATAATTCGCTCGCTGACCACCAAGAGCTGGGTTCTCCTATCTACAAAGTGATGCTGATCGTCATATGGTGACCGGAAAAATAAAAAAGAGAAATTGGCACACATGCCTCAAAATGAGTGGGATTCTCATGAAGGTTTGACACAATTTGTGCAGCCTCAACTACAACTGAGCACAAAATAATTTTCTCAATTAAAACAACAAATGATGATTCCACATGCTGGAATCAGTGAACAGAATGTCTTTCTTTTACTCATGTGAACCAAAGGACAATGTGTGTAGAACAGTCACTTACCTTTTCTAGAAATAAGTGCTCAGTCACTGATAATACTGTCCGCTAACAAAATGTGTTACTGCTACCAACAATTAGCATTTTCTTCTCCATTTACATCATTGTCTGTAAATACCAGATAAGTTATTCAAACAGCAATTTAAAATAAAATAAATGCCATCTCGTAAAAAATTCAGATTTAATTATTTGAAAAATTTTACTTTAAAAAAAACCAACCACAATTCAACTACATGTACCAGTATGATTGACTTATTTCCACCTGTCCATTATGAACAGAAAAATTATTTCACTCAAATAGAAGATGAGGTTAATTTCTGTCAGTACTTTTGGATCTTTTTCAAGGAAACTAGAAAACTGTGGACAGTTTATAAGGACTAATGCATGACTGCTAGAAAAGACTGTCAGTAACTTGTCTTAAATTTGTTGGTATGTGTTAGCGTGTGTTAATGGCTTTTTGTACAACTTGGATGTTAAACATGAATTTAACAATTTTTCAGTCATATTGCTACAAAGTCTGCACTATGGCAGTTTCTACTGATATCTTGCAATGGGGCATCTGATTCTGCAGACATATAGCATGATGTCATATTATGCTGACACCTTGCCAACCAGTCCTTAGCAATAACCTCTTAATGCTTTACATCAGGCCAACCAGTCCTAGCACTAACCTCTTAATGCTTGACATCAGGCCAACCAGTCCTTAGCAATAACTTCTTAATGCTTGACACCAGGCCAACCAGTCCTCAGCAATAACCTCTTAATGCTTGACATCAGGCCAACCAGTCCTAGCACTAACGTCTTAATGCTATGTGCCTAGCAAAGCAGCTGCATACACCAGTTTTATAAGTCTTTGGTATGACTCAGCTAGGGTTCAAACCCACAACCTCCTGCATCCAAGGCAGACATTCCATCAATTTATCCCACCAGAACTGTCAAGCTCTTTGGTAATAATTATTTCAAATGTACAAAATATGGTATACATGTTTTAAATGTAAGTTACTCTCTAAGACTAAACGTTGCACATTTCTAAAAGAAAAAAGTTAACCTGTACAAAACATGAAGCAAGAGAATATATCTTTAAAGATTTATACTGTAAACAAGAGCCCCTTGAAAGGAAACATACTCTACTGGGCAAAATGAATTTCTAGGAATTCAAGATAAGACAATTTCTTCCTTTTAATAATAATAATAATAATAATAATAATAATAATAATAATAATAAAATAATGATCATGGTCAGTCGCATTTATGAATACAAATACAGTTGTTTTTATTCTGATTTTAACTATATCTCTGAAGCCAGTGCATCTAGTGGGTTGGAGGAAGGAAGAGTGGGCATTTCTAATCTCATATGGAACACTATTTCTGAGCAAAGTTCCAGAGTACTAAAAACTTGTTTTTGAATTTGATACTGTTTGGCAGAAATGGATCACAGGTGGGGAGTATTACAGTCCTAACCCTCTTTGATTTTGTCTGCAGCATTTGATATAATAGGCCATGATTTATTCACTGTCTCCAGTATGTATTTGGCATTCACAATACAGCCTTACAGTGGTTCAAGTCCTATTTAGTGAACAGGAAATAGATTGTATCTGCAAATAGAATACACTCCATGCCAGTTGGTCTATGTTCTTTTGTTCCACAGGGGTCTGTTCTTGGACTTGTTCTTTTCATTATATACACTCAGCCCTTCTCAAGTGTCATAGATCATCACCCAGTGCCACACAAATTGTACGCTGATGACACCCAAATATCCAAGTCTAGCCAACCAACTGAAGTTGATGCTACCATCCAAATAGTAGAGATGCATTTCTGGTGTGAAATCATGGATGACATATAACAAGCTGCAGATGAATGATGATAAAACTGAGGCCATTCTGATCACAACACAAAGACATTCTCATTCACAATCCTTTACCTCAAACAATAAATATCAGCAACACCAACATTAAATTCACACAGTCAGTACGAAACCTAGGTGTTACTCTAGACAATACTCTAACATTGCACCAACATGTAATGAACATATGCAAGGCTGCACATGTTGAGCTGAGATGCATCAGCTCCATTAGCAAATATCTTTTAGTTGATGCCAATAAAACACTTGTGTGTTCATGAATACTTTCAATACTAGACTATTGTAACTCAATTCTGTCTGGTTCATTTCAAAATCTACTCCAAAAACTTCAAAACACAGCTGCTTGGATCATCTTTAGAGCACCACGATCAGAGCACACCTCCCCGCTGCTCTATACCCTACACTGGCTATCCATTCGATCCAGAATCAAACAAAATATTTGTTCTCTGTGCTATGTTTCACTGATGGACTCCAGCATACCTATCCACCTCATCCATGTGTACACACCAGCAAGATATTTACACTCATCTTCTGACAATTGTAAACTCATTATTCCCACTATGAAAACGAAGTCATATGGACAATGTTCTTTTGCATACCCGGGCCCAGCAATGTGGAATAAAATGCACATTGAAATTAGACACAAAGCCACTGATCCCTTTCAAGAGTGCTCTTAAAACTCACTTTTTTTTTACTGCAATAACAAACTTAAAGACCTAAAAATGTTTCCTACCTGAAATATTTTTTTTTTCTTCTTCCAATTTCATGGAGGGCTTTTTTTGTTGTCATGTTCATATCATTATAGATGTTGTAAAGTGCTTATAGCTTCTAAAGATTAGGTGCTATATAAGGTCCTCATTATTATTATTACATGTATTATTATTATTAGCAGGTAGCCTATACTGGAATAATGATTTTAAATTTTCAGGAGCACTATTACTGGATATCCTGTACATTAATTTGGCTTTACTCAACTGAATTCGGTCCTTAATAGGTAATATTTTTCTAGCTTTCTGTTACTTGATTGATATTAGCCCAAATGCTCTGTTTTGAAGATGTGCCAGCTTTGCTATGTTTTTATCATTTGAATTATCCCATACTGTATTACAGTAGACTAAACAGGATTGTATGTAACTATCATGAAATAGTTTTTCAACATTTTCTTCCTATCACTTGAAAACTGATATTATCATCAGAAACATGAGTGGAGGAATTGTTGTGGTACTTTCCTGTTAAAATCGTTTTCTACTACTATTTCAACTACATATAATACCATAGGCTAGCTAACTCCTATCAGGTCTAGACATTTTCCTCAATATCAGTTGTGCATCTTGACATATAAAACGGAACTGAAAGGCTTGTAGATCTTTATGTTACTAATTTTATTAAAACCATATTGTTTGCTTCAATTATTGTTTTTACATACCATATCTGTTAAAGAGAAACACTATGCCATATACACTGATGGATTTCTTCCAAGCCAAATAGTGGCACACACAATGCTCAAAAAATAAAAATAAAATCTTTACAAATAGGTGAAACACCAGTACTAATAAATGTCGGAAAACTTACGAACAAAACAAAATGAGTGCATGGTAGTTGAGTACATGAGTATTTGGCATGCTCAGATTATTTGTCATTTTACCTGGACAAAGGTGTGTCCAAAGTGGGTATTTCAACTGGAGCCTGGCTACACTGTCCTTCAAGATAACTGAGCACTGTGTAGAGGAAAGGATACGAGTACAGCATTTTCTGGGACTACATATGTTTGAAACATGTGCTTCAATTCTGTACCAAAGAATCAGGTGCTGATTTCAGTAATAACTATTCCAAATTCAAAAACTGTTAAAGGACTGAAATTCCATCAATAAAACAATGTCTCCTATTTTCTTTACTTGCAACTAGAATAAGCTTTCAAAAGATTCTTTTCACTAAACTTTATCTTCCACTATCAACCCATCTTGGCCAGGAGACAAACATACTCTATTTAATCTTCACCCATTTCCAGACTGGTTCCCAATTTTCCATACAAATATTACATTTAAAAACTGGAGAGGCATCACCCTGCTATTCATTACAAGCAAATTCTTCAGCAAAATCATTTTCAATTAGATCACCATCACGGCTGATTACCTTGTCACTGTGACAGTCATAATGTTCCCCTGACTGCTGTAAAGATAGGATTGAAAGTGAACAGCGGCCAAACCAAATTAAGTAGGGAAAAACCTCATCACTGTGACTGACAACCAATAGGAGACAGAGAAATTCACATAATTTGGAAACCAAATTAAGTAGGGAAAAACCTTATCACCGTGACTAACAAACAATAGGAGACTGAGAAATTCACATAACATACAAGCAAAGTGATCACAAAGAATATGAGAGAGAAGCAGCAACCAGAATTAGAATTAGAAAATGAAAATTAAACCTTCAGTATGATAAAATACATACATGTATAGTAGACCAAACAACATGGACTCAAGACTAAGCTGATGATTTGGCATCTACTGGCCAAACAGTATTATTAATGAAGATCCTCTTCAAAGAACAGAGTCAACATCTCTTGTCCAGATTGTGAAAAACAGAAGATGGTGTTGACAAGGTAATGTTTGCCAAACATCAGTGGACAGCCCTCCCCTGGAGCCCAGACTACAACCAAAAAGTGATCAGCCAAAAGAGACATGAAGGAGGACTGCTGTACAAATGCAAATAGCTGAGTGTCAAATTCAAAGATTTTCCAGTCCTACTTCAACAACCTACTGAGTGAAAATATGTTGATTACTTTATCATTTTTGACTGTGCTGATATTTACAATGACGGAATTCATGGTTGAACCCTCCCCCAGATATGTCAGCTGTATTTATAAGAGTATATCAAAGGAACAAGTTGCAACAGCTTGTCGGCAAGTTCAAAGACTTTGACTAGCAGCTTCGGATGGAAAATGTGCTGAAATTTACAATAACTGAATTTAGAGACAGAAAGACCCTGAGATGTGCATGTGGTTATTATAAGAGTACATCAGAACTTTAGCTTCCATTATTGTGTTCATTTCTGATTGTAGCCAAATAAATAGTGTATTGCGACCTCGAAATCAAAACATATCAAGACTTGGACTAAACATTGTTTGCAAATTTGGATAAGTATTTTGGGGTTAAATGGCAAACTGACAAAAGATTTTAATGTGAACCAGATGCGTCGAATAGGTTGACACAGTTGTACAAGTCAGTGTTATAAAAAAAATGTGGAAATTAAACTCATGTCAACCAAAAGTTCTTCTAATCTGGAAAGTTCAACATTGTCTAGAATGGGACTGCAATATTTGCTTGTGGGATTCCTATTTTTACCAAAAATGGGAGTCCTGGACTCCTAGTTTTAAAATCCTAGCGAGACCTTTGACTGTTCCAAGCTAGTGGAAGGAACAAATTTGATATGCTGTAGGGATATGATTTGACAATGCGGAACAATGCATGAGTGAGGTTTTGTATTTATTACATACACCCTAATTATGCTTTCAGCTTTACTATTTTTTAAAAATTGGGATTTATAAATGTTTGACTGACAAGCCATGATCTCTTTTTAACTCGAAATGCAAGATTTTACTATGGAAGAAAACATTAAACATAGAATTTTCTGACAGTTTCAATTCTAAAATGCAAAAGCTTGTATTCCATCATGCAAAATACACAACTGCCGAGTGGTTTAGATAAATACAATGGAAAATATCAGAACTACTTGTGAGTACATTATTTTGTATCCAAGAATTTCACATTTTCAAAACATGGTCATATCCCCTGTTCTCCAATAAAATTAACAAAACAGTGTCCCAGCCTATCATCCAATAATGTCGCAGAAACGTTATCACTAAAAGTAACAAAGGAAAATGAAAATGTTTTCAGATGATCAGGCGTTGGGCTCTTGTGCGTGCCCACAAAAATATAGGTATTCTGAAATCGGAAAACATTTATCTTGTTCACCAAATGTTTCAAATTTTATTCTAAAACATATTATATAAGAATTGTCAAAATATATGTTAAAAATAAACGCTTGTTAAACTACTGTCAGTTGTATTTTAAAATTGGGCCGAACTGTCTTCAATGTTGGGCCGAATTGTCTTATTTGCGGTCCAAGTTGGGCCGAATTGTCTTGGGTCTGATTGTCTTTGGGCCGAATTGTGTTGTGCCAAATAATGTCAGCAAATTCTTATATAAGGTCTGTCGAATCAAGTACGACCAAGTGACATCTTTACATGACATGTGATATAAACAGGAAATAAGTAAATAATTCGTATAAAAATATAATAAATCATATTTTTTTGCTTTATATTATTATTTAAATAAAAGCAAACATAATGTGTGAGTGGAGCCGATATAAACAGAGAGATTATGTAAATACATGTGTATTTCGGTGTATTTCGGTTTTTTCAGTGTATTTCGGCGTTTCTAGTAACCGCAACCACAGGTGATGGGAACTGCCTGTATAATGCTGTTTCTATACTACTCCTTGGCAATGAATCTCTTGCAACTCAATTGAGATATCTAACATGTATACAGTTGGTGAAAAACATGGGTGCATATATGAATCACCCAATTAGCAATGAATTATACTTGGTATCCAGCGACTACGATGAAGCATGTTTTGATGCTGGTATAAGTGGAGCTTTTTCAAATGCTTGGCATTTACTGGCCCTTAGTGATGTCATCATGCGCCCAATAAGAAGCATATACCCAAATGTTAATGGTGAGAAAGATGGTTCCCGGATCTACCTCAACAAAATCTTTTATCCAAGCAATCCGCTCGAATCCGCTTCACCATTGACAGTATTGTGGTATTCGATTGGAAAAATACCGGAACCAAATGTGTATTACAACGTCAACCACTTTGCGGCAGTCACGGACGTTACTGAACGTGGACTAAATACGAATCGACAACAAAGTACAAAACACAAAATAGCGTCTTCTGGATCGTCTGCCTGTCATGAAGATGACGTAGCTGATGACAACAATTATGATGATGGAGCCACACAATCACGCAAGCAACTACCATTAAAAGTTCGTCAACTATCGTTCAATGGGTCCGAGCACAGGAGTCTAATGTTTTATCAATAAAGTACGGCGAAATGTCTGACAAAATGAAATACCCTTATCAATAATTTATATATATATTATTGATAAGGGTATTTTATTTTGTCAGACATTTCGCCGTACTTTATTGATAAAACGTCAGACTCCTGTGGTCCGAGGATGGTAACAGTACTTATTGTTATGATGCTGATAGAGATGATGGTGTCGGAGACGATGATGTCAAAGAATATGCTGATAAATACATAGATACAATAGACAGTGATATTTCTAGTCATAATAATCCTATGGAGAACGAGAATGCTACAGATCACCACGAAAATGAAGTTTATAATTATGAAAACAATGAAGGTTGCATAAATCAATTGAAGCAAAATGGTAAATTTTTAAGCAACGAAGACATTTTATCAGTTCTCACTAACACTAACAACTGCCCAACTGATATACCCCCAGGGCCTAAAAATAATGTTTATGTTGTAATAGACATAACTGGTAATAGCCATAAAGGCAAACATGAATTTTCCGACGATTGTGGTGTATGGGACACGCATGCGGGAACTACTGTAAACCAGATGTTTTTGCTTGAATCGGAAAATAGACTGGGTCTGGTTTATACAAAAAAACAATTTAATATGTATGAAACAAGTACAAAATTTGAATATTATATATATTCCAATTGAATCACAACCTGAAAAAAGTACTTTCATTCTACCGATATTACACAAAGCTTAAAGGAGATGAAAAATTTAAAAAAACGTGTAACAACTATAATTAAGGCACCCAGTCAATTCAGTTTTATCCAAAAACTTACTGTGGTAGAATACTGTGGGGAAAGGTTATTACAAATTAATCAACCACATGGAAACAGCAAGCGTAATGAGCCGTATAGGCGAACAAATCCAAGCATTTTAAGAGAAGCTGTACATGATATATGAGAGACAAAGGCTACAGATAGATATTTGAAGATGAATAAGGAAGATAGCTTTACTTCGCCAAAATCTTCGAGGCAAATTCAAGACAAAATTTATAGAGAAAAGAAAATCAAAACATCTGAACCAGGAAATAAAAATTTAGCAGATCATTTATTAGAAATTTTAGGTGAGCTTCACACAAATGAATATGTTCAGGAAGTGATTCTGACAAAAAGAAAAAGCCTGGTCATTGTACTGTATTCTACCGAACAAAATTTAGACTTGATAAAAAATTGTTCAGGACATGATAAAAGCGTGATTGGAATAGACCGAACTTTTAACTTGGGTAAGGTTTTTGTAACTGCCATGTCATACAAAAATGGAAGCGTTATCAAGAGGAAAACTAACCAATACCCTATTTTCTTAGGTCCACTATGTCTTCATTGGGAGTCAGATGAAAACACATATTACAAATTCTTTTCACCTATTCGCGAAAAAATTGGAGATGATAAGTTTATATTTGGTACGGACGATGAAAAAGCTTTGACAAATGCTCTAAGATCTAACTTTTGTAATGCAGAATATTTATATTGTACTAAGCATATTAAAGACATCATTCGGCACTCTTTGCATAAACATGGATGTGACGATCTTGTCACAAAATCTATATTTTGTATGCTCTTCAATGAAGACAGTGGTCTAATATTTAGTCAAAATGACGCTGAGTTTGCTAAACGAGAAGAAGATCTGACAATGTATTTAAAACAATATCCAAATGTTGCACAGTACTTCAAACAGTTAATATGTCAAAAAATTAAAATGTTTGTGTATAAACCACTAAAAAACAAAACTATCAAGAGTCTTTGGACAAACAACAACTCAGAATCTATCAATAATATACTTAAACAAGTTGCTGATTGGAAACAACACAAGATTCCCGAATTAATTATATAGTTTAACTCAAGGTCATTTGATAGATTTGCGTCGCGCACTATATGGTTCTGGCAATTATAAATTATTTGGTCCTTCTTGTTCATGTATTATTGATGAAACGATTTGTCGCACAAAAACATCAGCAGAAGAGACAAGAATATTTACAGTTTTTACAAAAGCAACTAAATTTCAATACTTCTAATTATATATATTCATCCACTGGAAAATTCAAATGCATCCGGCCGAAAATAGATGCGGGACGAAAACCTTGGCAAAGAAAGCGCGCAAAGTCGGAAAGAACATTGCAAAAGAAATGGCGATAAAATTTGGTCTAATGTCGAGACATAGCTACTTTTTTCCATTGTTACACTGTTTAAAAACTAATTTCATGTAAAAGTCTTTGCAATGTTTATACTTTTTGTTGAATTTGTTGCATACATTACATGTATTATTTTGATTTTATTAATGCTTTGCTTTAAAATATTCAAAATACAATCGAGTTGAACTTCATTAGTTTACTGTTGATACCCTTTATTTCATGTTTTCAAACTGTGTTTGATTAAACATGGAAAATAATCTTAGTACATATTTATAGATTTTTACTCGCCAGTGAGACATTCCATGTATAATAGAAATCTAAAATCTATTATAAAGAAATAATGTGGTACTTTCAGTTGTTCGTTGTATTGTAATGTTGTATTAATCGCATTTGACAGTTATGGAACTGATAGTTAATTATTTACTTCAAATGATTCAAAATAGGAGAATTAAAAAATGCAATGAAATATATTTTTTTCCATTCCATTACATGCTACTTTGTTTGTTGTATTTGATTTTGACCAGAATATATTTAGTTCAGTTATGACTGGTGATGAATATAGATAGTAACATTTGTCTCCCTTGTTTCAATGTTTACTTCCAACAAAAGAAAAAGAAATAAAGGCAGTCGATCGTGTCGCCTGTTTCAATAAATTAATATTGTATTCAATGTTTTCTTGTGATTATGAGTATGATTAGCATCATGCTTTTTGTGGAATTGGACAGGTTTGGGTGGTTTTGGGCAGGTTTTGGGTGGTTTTGGGCAGGTTATTGGGTGAATCGTGCGGCCCCTTAAAAGTATTGATTGGCCGTAGTTTTAAAGATATGATTATTTAGGTATATGTTGGTCTCGAGAGACGATGGCAGTGCACCCATGCCAGCTGTCCCGGTAGGTGGTTGTGCAGCGTCTGTGGTGGCTATGTAGCCCAACACGGGAGTGGCAGTCCTTGCTGAACTTGAACGTTGAATCCCTCCGTGATAGCTTTTCATCAGCTAGCAAGCGTAGCTTGTCCTTGCCGGCTTTCAATACAGTGATCAAAGCGTGTCCCCAGCTGGGCCTGTCAATAGCAAGCTCATCCTAGGTGTTGACATCGATGTCAAGGGCTTCCATGTCGTGCTTGCAGACATCCTTGAAGCGGGGGTGTGGCAGTCCGATCGATTATTTGCCAGAGGCAAGTTCCAAATAAAGAATCTTTTCGGGAATCCGTCAGACATCAATCCGACGTACATGGCCCAACCATCCGACGCAACGTTGTTGGAGGTGTGTGACCGTGGTGAGAATCTTGGTTCGTTCAAGCACCTCGTTGTTTGTTACTCGATCACTCCAAGTGATCCCAATTATGCGCCAGAGACAATGCATGTGAAAGGCGCTCAGTCTTTTCTCTCGTGAGTTGTACAGAGTCCAGATTTCACTGGCATACAGGAGAATGCTTAGCATGCAGGCATGGTACACTGAGAAGAGCCCAAAAATCACCACATATTTTGGCAAAGCGGTCCATCACGTGCTGTAACTCAGCTTATCTGTGAGTGGCTATGTCATCATCATCTGCGAAGAGCATGTCCCTGTTAGTTTCTCCACGCACTTTGCTCTTTGTCTTTAGTCGTGGTGGGTTGGACAGTTTGCCGTCCGATGTCGAGTGCTGTTAGATCCCTTCTGTGGACGTCCCAAATGCATGCCTGAGCAGGACGGCAATGAAGATGCTGAAAATCGTGGGGTCTAGCAGGCAACCCTGTTTGACTCCGCTGCGGCTGTTGAAGGGTGCCACAGAATTGTATAAACCCATTTTATTTATTTATTAAGTTCGTGTACTAAAGTTTCGTTTTTGGCGTACAACGATACTCGAGGGTAAATACTTTATATTGTGTCGCATTTCAAAATCATCCTATGCCGCACGTACGAAGTGCTTTTGATGAGATGAACCGAATTCCTTCGATGCACAGACAAATATCTGTATTTAAATACCTGACCGCATTTAAAGCTCTTTACATTACGGATAGTCTTGTCAGTCGGCGGTCTACTATAAGGATTTGCACATCTCCTTCTTTAGAGGTATTGTAATTTGAAAGAATGTCTCGTATATACGATAATATTAGTGTACTACCATGTCAATTTCTGCATGATTTGTAGCTTTGGTTTAAACAGAATAATGCACACGTTTATAATCTTGTTCACAACTTAGCGAAGGATTTATATTAGTAATATAAGGCTACATTTTTAAGAAATGTACAGCAGGATTCTTATAAAGCAGAGTTAGGTTTATTTCTTGTTGTTTTGAAATTATTGTGCCGGTAATATAATCTGTATAACTTACCGTGTATAACGTTAGTACGTTTTGGATATGTTTTTTCAGCTGCCCGTTGTCTGGAAATTCCAAAATGTCATTTGTTGTCCGGTGCTGTCGAGTGTCTGGAATGTTCAGTGTCTGGAGTGTCCCAGCTGTAGAGCTGTCTAGTATTGTCTAGTATCTGGAGTATTCGGTGATGTCCAGTATATGGAGTGTACGGTGCTGTCCAGAGTCAAGTGTCCGGAGCATCTGGAAAGTGTAGAGTTGTCTGGGGTGTCCAGAGTGGCTAAAGGGACCCGAGTGTTTCAAGTATCAGATGAATCAAGGTCTACGTTTTGCAAGCTGTAAAGCCAACCACAGGAGTTATTCGTGGCATATGTAAAGCTGACATTTTGGGGTTCGTTAAACCAATTGTATCTTTAGTGACTGTAAAGATAAGTTATATATCTGAAACAGCAGAGAGAGTGGACAGACCGAAACTATTTCAAGCAAACCGAAACTGTTTCAAACAAAGTCCTAAAAGATTTCAAGCAGAGAGAGGGTGGAAAGACCGAAACTATTTCAGACAAACCGAAACTATTTCAAACAAGTCGAAACTATTTCAGTAAAATCCTAAAGGATTTCAAACGAAACTATTTCGCAGACAAAAATAAAAGAGAAATCCTTTAGGATTTTACGCTACAGACCCGGCACTGATGGTATTGTGGAGACGAACTGAAAATCCTTGAAATTGTTAGCAATTTAGGATTTCACAAACAGACTATTTTGTAAAACCTCACCTCGTAAATCAATCAGATTATTGGATTGGTCGGTGAGTTTGAAATTAATTTTCGTTAATGAATCATTATGACATCGCATAGACACTGGATTAGTTGGATCCTCAATTATTAAAAATCCTGGAGGAGCTGCTGGTGCAAATTAGTATAAAATATATCCTTGTTGGTCTTGATTTGATCTTTCGAAATTTATTTGGTAACTTCCTTCGATGACATCACATACTAAATTCACTGCAATCACCGAGGAAATATTGACGTTTTGAGGAGCGATATGCTTACCACTACTATTTGGGTCATTATTATGTTTGAGGATAGTTGTTTGTTGTGGCATTTTCTTCCATGCGGCGAGTATTTGTGGAAAAGTATTCATCGAGGAGATAGTTTTTTGATTTTTTTAAATGATCTACATTATATCCGGGGAGTTTAAATGCTGAAATATTCTCTACGCGTATGTTATATGTTTTTGCAAATTCTGTTCTTGATTTAGGATTTACAGCATTTAAGACCGTTTGAATAATCCATAAATTAAATGCTTCCATATCAGCGATAATTTGATTACATATTTCTGTGTATTTGATGATCTCATCTCGCGGGGATTCTTTGGAAAGTTTTTCTCGCAATATATTTCTATATTTTTCAAATTCATTATTTATTTTTATAAAGTGTACATTAATTTTACTTTGAATTGGTTGAAACCATCCACCGCTTGGTTCTTCTATCCGCCCACTAAAGAAATGTAAAACTCCAAAATTTGTATTGTATGATATCATTGCATCATATGATTTCTTATCAGAATTATAGTCGGGTTTTTATGGTTCTGGTGATATTTGATAAGATGTCCGAGGTGGGGTTTCAGGCCATCCTAACACGTTTCTTATAGAACTCTGGATATCTACGACATACCCAGGCTAGTTTATCTCAACCACAAATGATAACGTCGGCTCGTGAACTGTTATAGCGATTTTTGATTCTTTTCCAGTAATGGATTTTATTCTGCGTTGTAATTCATTATTAATTTGTTCAATTTGGTAGGACCCAGATGGTAAGGAAACAACGTTCCAGTCAGGAGTACCATCGGGTTTATTCTTGCTCGCAAACACCAAGGAATTATTTGGTTGCTGACCACCAAATGGTTGTGATCTAATGTTAGGCCATCTGTGGTATACTCGTAATTTTGCTAGTGCTATCTCTTTCACCGGAATCGCAGTAGGGAAATTCACACTGAATTCAGGATTGGTTGAGGTTGTTGAGATCATGCGGGTTATCACTGGGGTGGTATATTCCGCTATTCATTGAAGTAGTTCTTGTGATGTTGCCATTGTTATTATATTTGTGTTGTTTTTCTAGTTCTGACATCGCTGAAAACTCACTATCGGATATTAATGTGTCATTGAGGGAGGACGATATCATCGAGGATAATTGCGAGTATGCGGTTGACACAACATGGAACTTAACTACATAATCCTGCAGTTTACGCTGGCCACATGATGATAGGTTTTGTTATAATTGTAATTATTCCAGCGATTGTTGTCGCTTCGGATATACAAATTGGAACAGCTATCGGGGCAACAATTGTCACCGAGGAGAGTATAATACCAGCTCCGGTGATTACACCTGATACCGAGTACACGGTAACGTCAACTGTGGTGATTCTTCGTCGATATTTTTTTTTTTACTTGATACTCCTCAGTGAGTATTTTGAGTTTAGTTTGAAATTCTCTGATTTGATCATAGCGATACTGCTGTGACGTTGCCAATGATGACATTTTATTTATTACAACAGATTTCAAATTGCTAGCAATAAAAACGCTAGCGTTAAATCTCTTGATCTCTTCGATGGAGTTTTTTTTACATCTATGAGTTTTATGTCGAGTTTATCTAATGAGGTTCCAAAGAATTTCTCAATAAGATTTTTAAGAAAAATTGAAAATTTCTTGACATGATCTTCATACCTAGATTGTAGTGTTGCTAATTCTAACATAGCTGTTTTTATCTCTGTGAGTTTCGGTGTGGTCACCGGTGGATTTCCAAAGAAATCCAACATAGGTTTGTCAATATTATCAATTATTCTTCTTTGTATTTAAAAAAAAACGATTAAATTTAGTTATATGGTCGTCATATTCATCACGTAGTTTTTTTTTATAATTCTATCGTTGATGAATAATTATCACCGAGCGCTGTTAATTTATCTGTGAGCGTCGAAATGATAACATCTGGTTTGAGTTTACCCTCCTTGGAAAACAACGCGATAGTATCTTCTACTGCGTCGCGTCGTTTTGTCAAAATATCATCAAGGGAAACATTACTAGTTTTCAATTTACCCTGACGATTTTGAAATACAACTATTTCATTGCGATCAACACTTGCGAGGTTTAACATCTCAGCTATTTCATCCTCGATTATTTTTTTTTACATCACCGGTTGCAGATATTTTCGTGGTGTTTTTTTTTCAGGCTTGATAAAGATCTCCCCTAAATATCAATCATGTTATTTTATATAATTTCTCTCTAAAAAGCGATTACTCGTATATTCGTGTAAGTTTTATGTGGTGGTTTTCCCGATGATGAAATAGCGTTGAGGACATTTAATACTTCTATGCCGCATATTGGTGGGTCATTCATTTCCTGTGTTGGTAGCGTGGAATACCAGATAGGAGTTTTTAAGCGGTTTATATAATGCATAAATTCTTTGGGCGGTGCTAACCCATATAAATCGAAATAAATAATTGCACGCGGATCAATCACGTATGCAACCCAGTGAGTTCCAGGTCTGGTGCTGTTATCGAAATTAATGATACCTGTTTCAGCGCTGTTTGGTTGTTGTGGTAACTGAACTCTCATAAAGACACCTCTAAAGTTTTTTATTGCTAGATTTTTAGCAGCATCGAGTAAATCAAAATTTGACATGGGAACTATTGTTAGTAAACTGTTCCTAGTCTCAGGCCGTTTCCGCTGTACCATGAATACGGAGTTCCTGGTAATCTTAGACCCTTTCCTGATCGTTTCTTTTTTTTATACCCGCTTCCGGTAACTTTCTTTAGTGCCATCCCTGCTTCTGTACTACGGCTCCTAACGAAGCAGCTTTTCCTACCGCTGGGGCCGCGGCCGCGGCCGCAATCAACGCTGGTAACGCAGCGAAAAGTGGACATATACCACCTGATTTTATCATGTTCTTAATTGCGGCCGCAGAGAGAGTGACCTGAACACCTTTTTTTAATTTTTGATGGCATCATTGAAGTGTTTTATCTGACAAGTTGTCAATGACAATTTATTCTGACCACGAGACATATGATTGTGCTTCAGCGATATTGTGGTTCCACATTTTTTAGCTGATTCCGATTGCAATTTTTTAATTTGACCAGGAGTTATCGTAACACTAACATGACTATATGACATTTTATTTAATAACAGATTGATCTAATTGTCTACAACATATTTTCTACTGGTGCATCAATTACTCTCATCCGTCCACCAACACCTTCGAGTAGCATTGATTTGTCACTGAGAATGACAGCAACTGCTCTGTAATTCGGGATAGTGACAACACCACCTACAACCGGACGAGTTACACGAGCTCTGAAGTCTGAAGTGTATGTCAACTACGGATTGTCTGGTTAAGTCAAGACGTTGCAGCGAGAAGTGATAGATGGGATATCGATTTTTAAAATCAAATTGTGATATTTGCAGACCAGTATCTACGTTATTATCGCGTCTCATTAATGTCAACAAACGTTTATACACGCGTGCTATTTGGTTGGTTCCGTAATCAAGTGGTATATCCAATGATGGTTCCTGTTGGCCGTTTATTCTCATTGATACTTCATTAACACCCAATTGATCAGATATCATATGACTCCGTTCCTGAGAGTTTAATCGCGTTTTATCCTGTAACGCAATAAATATATAACGTACCATCAATATTAGAATCCATAGCATCCGTTGTTGTTGTTAGCCAACTTAGCAGTGATTTTCCTCCATGATCCATAAATGATAGTAATCTTTCTTCAATGGTGATTGATAAATTCATTAAGGGCATAAACAATGATAGTTTTGGTATAATGACTTTACCAGCAGCAATACCAGCATCACGCCAGATTGCATCATTATCACTACCCTTTCGCACGAGTACTACTGTATGCTTCGCTCCATGAATAACTTTTCTAACATTTCTGCAAAATCCGAAAATATGATGCAGTGGAATCGCGCATGAAAATTGTCGACGCTTTCCCTGCAACATTGCTACGCGTGCTGCAAACCCCAAGTTGTGATTAGGATTAGTACTTTTTATAACATCAAAATTATCAGCTGGTCTTGTTTCGTGTTCAGGAGAATCGGGTTGTGGATCAACTGCAGTAACTCTTGGTGTTAGCAATTTAACATATGGAATGTGTTCAGCGTGATCAGTGAGATCCTTAGAGAACATCATAGATGGACCCGCTGATCTTGTATAATCATCAGAATATCTTGCTAACCCCACTATTGTTGTGGCAACATCAACCTCACGTTCTATAGATTCAATTTCTCTTCCATCAATCATATATCTGGCACTTTCGAATAGCGGCATGATACCATTATTGACAAAGCCAACTCGGATATTTGGGTCATCTGCATATGGTGGATCATTATGGGCAGCATCATTTGTTACGAGTTCTCCTTCTACTTCGATAAATGCTTCAGCGGGTAGAAAGTATTTGCTGGTATCATGGACCTGAAGTTCGATTCTTGATCGAAGATCCGGTTGTACTGCATGATAGGAATAAAACTGATAATCGCGTACAGAATCATTTTTGGGCACTGGGGCGTCCATATCGAACGCTGGGTGAGGAGCCGATTTGAACATATTATTATATATTTCTTGATCTAAATCGTGATCTCGCTCGCTATTTCAAACCACTTCCCGTTATCATATTTGCAGTAATATTCCCCTGAGTGTCATACTGTGATGCTATATTCTGATCTGCTGCGTTGTTTATTATTTTGCTAATACTCGCGTGCAAAAGTTCCGTAGATGGTATTTTTTCTAGTGATTTTGTCATTGTTGGTTTGTTTCTTCGCCGAACTAACGCTAGCAGTTTTTCTTTAGCCGCGGAAAATGCTTT
Source organism: Unio pictorum (assembly GCA_030141615.1). Taxonomy (NCBI): domain Eukaryota; kingdom Metazoa; phylum Mollusca; class Bivalvia; order Unionida; family Unionidae; genus Unio; species Unio pictorum. The sequence goes on along the minus strand of JARLTB010000020.1, from coordinate 15,552,511 downwards.
CCCGGCAACATCACCAACAAGGCTAATACCATTATCACGAATAACATCAATAGCTTTCATTGATAACTGTTTTGCGATTGGTGCTATTTTTGGAGCCATTCTTGCAATGGTATTGCCGAGACCATCTCCATAATACGCTCTATGAACAGGCAATCGTGAGTTTACTACGTAAGGCATGGTTGGTTTATTGTGGTTGTAGTGTATGATCATCTTATTTAAATGACATTTATCTAATGTGGTGATTTAATCACTGTGGTAACCGTGCGCTATCTCATCAATAAACTCTCGGTATACACCAATATCCATGATACCACCCTCAAATAGTCGTCTGCAGATATCAACTGCCTCATTATTTCCGGTGAGTTATTTCCAGCTCGTTTCCCTCCTACGAGAATATCTAATCGTGATAAATCACCGAAAATATTATTAGGACAACGAACAAAACCACTGCCTGAAACCCCCCTTGGGGTTACACTCTGAGAAAATCCCTCCCCGGTAGTACCAGTTGCACCCTGACTATCATCTTCAGGTGGTGTGAATCATAAGGTGGTGGTTGTTGTTGAGATACAGATATTTTCTTTGAAGATTTTTGCTGTTTTTCAAGTAGTTTTCGTTGCTTTTCTTCCTCTTTTCGTTGTTTCTCAAGTATTTTTCGTTGTTTCTCTTCCGGGCGCTACCATCAAGATCATGAAATTCAGAGAGAATCTGATTACAATATAATTTATCTGATAATTGTATTCCTTGATTTTTCAAATTTGAAATCTCAATTATAATGACATTCATATTTTCGAAATTCATTATATGAAATATTATATATCTAATAAAAAATTAGGGGTCATTTTTTGACCCGCTTTTTGTATGATATGATTATATATGATATGATTATATATGATTATATATGAACTCCATTCATTCTAAAGTGTTATTCACATCTTATTGCGCCTAGAGATATTATGCAAGTTATGATATGATGAACCCCATTTGGAACCCCTCAGGTGTTATTCACATCTGAGAGGCCCAGAGGTTACATATATAAGACAACACATCCCCATTTGAACCTCTCAGGTGCTATTCACATCTGAGAGGCCCAGAGGTACCACGAAGCATAGTCCCCGAGAGGGGATCGAACTCGTCAAATAACGGGTTATAACCTCAAGAAGGTATGCTTGGTGAATGGACGTCAGATTTACATATAGATATATAGATATATACATATTTACATATTTACAAATATTTACAAGTCTTTACATATTTACATATTTACAAGTATTTACATATTTGCAATGGTGATAAATGAAATAGGACGGCACACATACACACAAGGGGCTGTTCTACTTTCAACTGAAACCACCATACCCCAACAAAATCACCCGGGTTGAATGCAAAAACACATTCACACTGTTTGACGGTATGTGACATATGGCGGTTTCACGGTTGAATTTCGAATGGTTTAAAGCCACAATTATATATAGAAAAACCTTCCGATCGGTACCGTCGATAATAATGCCTGCCCATCGCCCCAGGACGAGATCCCAACTGTCTATGGAATACACTAGTGTTCGTAATCTACAAGTCTATAATTTTGAATATTATATAAGTTCATCACGTGAAGGGTTTAACGGATGGTGTATAAACCACACAAAAAAGCCATTCAGTTAGACCACGAGTCATCAAAAAATCCCATTGAGATCCGGTGACAGTTATCTCTGTTTCAGTACTACACATACAAGCCCACACGTGTTGTTCCCCTTAATGCTACATATAATAATTTAGGTATATACGAATTTAATTCTATTTTGAAATTTTTTAGAAAAAGCGGATTTAGGTTTATTCTCTTCTACTTTTCGTACCGAAGGTTCGCAAATATCAAAATACCTACCGGCTTCATTTATTTATTTAAATACTCTTTCTTCGTTATTTTCTGCATTAAATTATTTTATAAGTTTCGCATTTTTCGAGTATTTCCCAGTCCCTCCTCGTTTGGTGTTTTCACTTTGTGTTGCAGCTCGTAGATTCGATAAAGAATTGTTCTTAGGATTGGAATCAATATTATCGATTACAAATACATCTTTTATCAATCATTTATATACCTCTTAGACAAATCTATGATTAAAAGATGACTTTTCCCTCCAGAATTAAATATCAAATATCCAATACCATTATCAAATCCTAATAGTTTCTTCAGTCTGCGGTGTCTGGCAATACCATCACGAGATGCTTCATAATTGGTAATCACGGGATGTGGTTGAAATTCTTGGTTCATTTATATACTATAATATTATTTGTTTAATTCATTATTTGGTTTAATTATTACTTGAGAATATGTCAAAATAGTCTTGAGGTGTTCTTATGATTTTATCCTTGACAGAGTCAAGGACGCTGACACAGTCAGAGTCATTGATGGAGTTTTTAACGGAATCTTTGATGGAGTTTTTAACTCTATTATCATAATAGCTCTTTAGCTCTTTGTATCGCTTACCACCACAATTGAGACACACCTATCCCACATCGTATGCAAGGGAGCGGCCCAAAACTTCCACGACGTACGCTTTGTAAATGATATCCACATAATTCATTTATGCAAGTTTTGTTACAAGCGGTTGCTGATCCTATCATAAGCCATTTTCAATGATTCATTATATAATAAATTCTTTATTTATATACTTGTGTTAATTATAATATGGAGGAGTTCGAGAGATTATCGAAAATTACGCCTTGGAAAAATGTTAAATTCAATCTCGATAGAGTCTCCACTGATGTACCAAAGAGTCTAATAAGTGATAGAAGCATGACAGGTAGAATCAGTGATGGTTTTAATGAATTCAAGCGCGATGGAGCATCTCACTATTGGTCAACTTTTCGAATTGATGGTAGTGTTGATGCTACCATGAACGACGAAAGAGCAGCAGTGATAATCTCACTTCTTGGCAAGAAAAAGTATTTTTTTGGAGTTAAATTCATTATCCGCTCAGAAACGGGGAATTGGATTATGCGCGACAAATTTGAACGTATCCTGAAAAATAAGAGAACCATTACTGTGAGTCAGGATTCCAAACCAGGAATTCTGACTGGAATTGACAAACCGTATTACGAGAGATCCTATCCTGTAACCGCGGTTGTTTATGGGATCTATCCGATAAATGATAAACCGAGTATTGAAAAATTAAAACCCATGACATATTCGTCGTTGAATTGTGTAGCAGAACGAATAATAGAGCATTTTATAAATGCGTTGCGTGGAAACAAATTGATGGATCTAAGACGCAAAAAAAAAAAAATGAATGGGGATTAACAGTGAAGGAGAACAGAGCAACAATTCAAAATGTGGCCGCGTTAGAGCGGATACCAAAATTCCCAATATCCGTAGAGACGGTAACAGGCGAGATATTATATGAACCGAAATATAAATCGAGAGGATCTCCAATCAAAATTATTGACCATAATGCACACTCTTGGACATCCGCGGTAACAATATTTCCGCGGGATAGAACAATAAAATATCTACCCGAGGAGTTCTCCGGAGAAGAACTCTCTGGGGGAAATTTATTTGATTTTATTTACGAGTCAAGTAAAAACGATCCTGTTTCAGTGTGGTTGCTTCAGTTTTGAAGACGAAGAGCGTAAATTCGATCAATTTGTAAATTCCAATGGCGAAATATATCGTACTGAAGCCCTCCACAATGAGATGAAAAATCTAGCTAGTGGTTTTTCAACGGATTACGACGAGCAATTATTAACAAACTGTTTTACAATATCGTCAGTTGCAGCTCATTTCACGAGAAAGAAAAATCTATGGAAACCAACACGCGCATAATTTCTCTCAGATATCGAATCAAGCTGTGTGGTTTATGGCCATGGCGGATTATGGAATACCAAATATAACCCTGAAAACATCGTTTCGGTTGAAATGACTGCGTGTTATCCGGGGGAGTTTTCTTGGGTACGGAGAGTGTTCTGAGTACTTTAAAAGATTTGGACATCCCACACATGAGATGACCCGTGTTGCGACTAATTGACCACTGCCCGAGTTTGATTTAACCGGATTCGCTCGTGTGATATCATTTGAATTGGCTAAAGGACTTCATCCGTGTTGTTATGTTTGGTTTGGTAGACACATCTCTGAAAAACACTGGATACCAATAGTGTTATTACGGTACATGATTGATTCTAAAATGCTGATATCGCTGATTGTCAGTGAAGCAATTATATCATATCGGAAACAAACTGAAGTCTGGTTACCACAACCCGATAGTCTACATAGTATAATCACCGAAAACAAAAAACAATTTCCTAATCTGCACGAAGAATATATCGTAAGGTGGTCCAAAGAAATCTTTGAAGTTAGAAATAAACACTCAAAAGATCTCGGTTGAAGAATAATTAGTAAGTTCACACAGGGTGGAAAATACGACCACAAACGATATTCCTCGAGGTTGATTATAAATGATGCTGAACAGAATTTTATAATCGCAGATGTAACATCTAGGGGTATATACGTCGATCGTAAAGACGCTTTCTTGTCCGATGGAACCAAATTAGGTACAATTGTTACTTACACAGATGGAGAAAATCCTCAGTATACGTACTTAAGGTCGTCTATGCTGGCTTATGCTTCTATTAATTTAATTTCGATGATAAATAGATTTCCTGAATCCGCAGTTAGAGTAGCCACTGATTCATTTTATATAGATATAAAACAAAGAAGCAGTGGCTGAATTCACAAATTCCGACGAGAGTTGGGGATCATGGAGAATTAAAAAGGATATACTGCGTGATTACTCCAAATCAGCAGATGTTACAATTGAAAACAATTACTTAAAAAAAAAATCAGATATCAGAACTGTCTAATGCACCTTCGGTATCCGATCCAATATGTAGATATAAAACCAGTTACCTAAACGTCAGGAAAGACGACTCGTGCGATCGAATTATTTCGAGGAAAATCAAACATGATTGTGCTAACACCAACACATAAACTTGAAAGAGAGATGACACAGTGGGGGGTTAATGCTTGCACTTATCACAGCTTCTTTCGATGGAAAAATGACGAATGGACTCCTGATCGAATGGGCGAGAAATATATTCATGAAATCATCATTTGGGATGAGATATGCACAGTGTCGTTAGATGTATTAAAAACATTTCTCGGTTGGTTGCTAACAAAAAACACCGCGGTGATTATGTGTGGTGATCACGGTCAACCACCACCAATTAATGGGAAATCTCCACATGAATGGCTGAAGAATTTTGTAGACTATTATGATGAAATTAATACTGATCATAGATCACTTGATAAAGAATTACGTGAGTTTAAGAAACTAATCAGATTACAACTGGATAGAATCCAGTGTGAAATAGCGCGTGAAATAATTTCAGAAACCCCATTAAATGATTTCTGGGAAGCGTGGAGACCAAACGATTTGATAGTGGCAAGTAGAAAGATAGTCAGAAACACACTTCAGATGAAGTTATTTAGCGTGCATAAAGAAAAATTTGCAACACTTCCAGTGCCGCCGTGTAATAAACCCAAGGGTAAACGAAAACAGAATATCGAAGTTGATATTTGACAGAGTCAAGGAACCAGATTCTCGTAAAAAGTGATATTATGTTGGTTGATATCGGTGTTGTTGAAGATGCATTACGCGTTGAAAAATCCATATCATGGAAGCTAGGATACGCAGCGACGATACATTCTTCGCAGGGGTTGACTATATCCGATACAATTGTTTGGATCATAGATAATCGCATCGAGTGGTTAAACTAAATTCGACCACTTGATGCGATTATCTATCTTGCAGTGTCCAGAGTACGAAGAATAAATCAACTTCGAAGAGTTGTTTTAGATTATAATGACACAACATTCAGTGATATTGTCAGCAATGACATAATCAGAAAAAAACTCTGGTTATAAACAACAGGAAAAAAACCCAGAAAATTTGACATTGATGCTGAATGTATAATTACACTAAAACAACAACAAAATAATCACTGCGCGAGTTGTAATTGTATAATGACTTGGTGTTGGTCGGATAAGGATCCTCGCCAATTCACCGTAGACAGAAAAAATAACAGCGTAGGTCATACTAGAGATAATGTGATGCTAAGTTGTCTTGAGTGCAACAGACGCAGAGGTGCTAGTTAAGACCACGCGGTGGTAATTGAGTATCCTCAGGTATCACTTGTAATTCTTCACGAGTAAATCCACGCTCAGGAACAGTTGAATCCAATCTATAGACTGGCGGTCTACCCGTAAATCGTGTTATGCTAGATATTTTATGTGCAGTGACACTCCAAATAGGATCAGTAGCTCCTTTTTGGCCACCTTCGAGCTCTCCTGATTCATATAAATATCTAACAGTGACTTTGCCGATTATTGGTTGTTTTGAAAAATCATTTTGTGGTTTTATGGTTATATACTTCTTTTTAATCGCCGTGTTAGGTTTCATATTAATTGTTCGAGTAATGCGGCAGAAATTATATATCAGCTTGATGTACCTCATTAACGACGCTGACATCAAAATGCGAGAAGTTAATTTGTTTAGGCGGTGGTAGATAAATTTGCCATATCGCCTGTTTGGATAACCAATCCGCTGCAGTGGTATTTTTCACCTTTGCGGTGCTAGCGAGTTTACTGATTGCTGATTTACCCCATCCAGTATCCTCTTGGGGAATAATAAATAGATTCCATGATGTTATTAATTACCAGCACCCAACAGAAATTTACTTTTCATCGCCGATTTTATCAACCATGAAGCCAATTTTTCTTTGAAGGATTTATCAGTGATAGAATTCAACGCATGAATCAACTTTAGATCTGCGATATGTCTGTGTTGCAGATTGTTGCTTTTATAAGCAACATCATGAGCATGACACGCCTTATCAATAGCGTTTATTGGGTTTTCACCAGGTCGGGGTTGGTTTTGAACATCGAGTCTGATATTCAGTCTGGTCCCGGGTCCACAATAGCTATAGCCTGGAAGGTGTTTTTCTCCCAGATATTTTCTCATGGTGTTCCTGGGAGTTTTACTAACTTGGCTACAATATCACCTCCTCGTTTTGTTTAAAACATCTCCAGATTTCATAGAAACAAATCTAAATTTGTTGGTACCACACTGTACAAACTTACCATCAAGTGCTGATCTGTTATTTTTAGTTGTAATTGTTGTCAACTCATTTGTGCTAGTACGCTTCTTACATTTCACATAATATAGAACAACAATTTATTTATAATGTAATTGATTTTTTCGGCGACAAAAGCACGAGAACCAGTTAAGCATCATGCAGCGCTACCGAATTCTATTCGCATGATTATAATCGGACCATCTGGAAGCGGCAAGACACAGTTGTTACTTAATTTGGTAACGGGATGAATGAAATGGCATAAGTTGCATTTAATAGCCGGTCGTGGTGTGGAGGCAGAGGTATAACAGCCTTCATTTTCCTTGTCGGCAGGGTTCTATCATCCTCAGCAGACAGTTCCTGATGACGAATTCAACACCAAACTGTCTGGCTTCAACAGCACACTTTACTTGCTAGAAGAACGTGTAATTCTCTTCTCTGAGGGATCCGGAGTCTGGTAATCGTGTCACCTGTAGTGCGGCGATGTCGACATGGAGTTTGTAAATTCGTCGTTGATGACTGAAGTCTTTTAAATATCAAGCTAACTAAAGAAAAAGAGCTAATATGATAATCCAGTATGGCGCATTGATCCATAGGTCGGACTTCACAGCATAAAATTAACAAATACAAAGTCATACAAACCGGGTAAAATAACAAGACGTAAAAGATGTATTCACCTAAAAATATTCCTGCGGCATAATTACATGTATTTCCAACTCGTATTCAGCATAAAGAAGTAAATTATGATGAGAATGAAGAGATTTTGAATAATTTTATTTCGAAAAATATATACCAGATAAAAAATCATTATAAGAAATTTGTTGTTGAAAAGTTACATAAATATAATTAATTGATTTTATTGGATATAAAAAACCCACATGCATGTGGCTAGAAAATATCAATATTCGCACTTCATAAGGCTGGCACAGACTATTCTGTAGAAGGTCTTGCAAATATAAAACAGAATAAATGTTATCGTGTGAAATATTGCCACGCAGATACAGATTATAGAGAAAAGAAGCTGCATTATGCGTATAACGATGCTATTATTTCTAATCACACTCTCAAAGCTGGAGTTAATATTACAGATGTGAGATTCATTGACACGTTTGTATTTTCATACGAATTTGGATCTGTGGAAGCGACAAAACAATCATTAGGCCGATTTGGATATGGGTGTAATATTCACTATTCAATCATATCGAGGTAAACTTCCATTGAAATATTCTGATATTCGAAAAATAATAAAATATCCTGAGAAATCAGTCACTGATGAGATAAAGGTATACAGAGCTCTGAATTCCGAGGAGTTATCATACTTCGTACTATGGACTCGCATATATGATGGATATCGCTGAAGAAAATAATTCTTAGAAATTAATTCACTCCGAAATTAATTTCAACGATTCAAGACACTGGATACGAAATAACACAAACTCATTCAGATGATTATAATACTTTTTTGTCATCAGGTAATGTTGATGCGTTTTTGAAGACCAGTATCGGTGATCGAATAATGCACGAACAACTTGTTATTGATAAATCTGATGCAAAATAACATCGATTAAATGCTACAAATTTGTTCCAGATCATAAACTGGTAGGAAAATTAACACCATACCATTAACACCATAAATCACACCATAATAATCTATTCCAGCGCAACGTTGGAAAGTTACCGGCAGATATATTTGAAATATTATACAAGAAATCCAATTAAACAATCTTGGAAAGTAATTGTTGATAAATTCAATAACGGTCAAGCTATCAATGTTACAAAGTTTTGATCAAATAGCATCGTTCCTCGTGAAACCTGAATACGATAAGAGATTTCCTGACAATGTTTAATCAACCTGATATAGTTCAAGATAAAGATCTCAGCGAAAGCTCAGTTAGAATATCCAGAGAAGATAGAAAAAAATCGAGTGGAAGTAATGATACATGATAAATAATGATACATGATAAGTAATGATACATGATAAATATACTGGATAAATATAACGATCTGATCAAGAATTGGCTAAATATTGAAACAAGGATTCGACTGATGAAACTAACGGTCACAGATGTCATAGAAAAAACTAAAATATTTTACAAGGGATTTAGAGAGAATATAACATGAAACGATAAAAAAAAACCAAAACATAATGATCGCGGTGATTAAAAGCTAAAACATCCTGCCTGTCCAAGATCAGATTTTATTTATAATCAAGAATGGAGAAATATGAAATTTGTCTGTCAAGGATTTTATCGAGGAAATGATATTTTCATCACCGATGATCATTTAGAAATGTTAAAATTACATATCTGGAAACAAATGGTTCTGTATGTTTTATGAACAAAATATGATAAAATAACAAATCCACAGGGTTAAATATAACGATTCTTTTTATCATTCTTTGACTTCTATCATCGGTGTCGAAACGGGACAATTTATTTACATTGATAACCAAGGATATTAATGTTGTCCCGATGCACATGTCGTTAAAACCTCCCTGATATAACATTCATTTAATCAATTCTGATACTTTTATCGTTGGTGGGGAAAATGAGCAATAATCTATATTTATATTATTAATATTGTGCACTTTCCCCAGTGAAGAAATGACGTAAGGCAGTTATATATGAAAAATTTATCTCTAATAATTTATTAATATAATGATAAAACAATATTAAATAAAAGATTAAATTATAATGATTGAGAATACTTGTGTGAGTGATATAAATTCACTTCCATGAAGATAAATAATTATCAATCAATACTAAAGGTTCATTTTATCCGGGATTCTCACCATTACAATCATCACGAGATGAACTGGCGTGAAAACGACTATAAAAAGAAATATGATGTTAAACACAATTAATAAATAATTAAATAAATATATATTATATTTCATGTATAATATCACATTATGGTGGGAAAAGTGCACTATATATATATATATATATATATATATATATATATATATATATATATATATATATATATATATATATATATATATATATATATATATATATATATATATATATGTGTGTGTGTGTGTGTGTGTGTGTGTGTGTGTGTGTGTGTGTGTGCATTTTCCCCAGTCACATAACTATCGAGATAAATCATTATTTCTTTAATTTGATACCTCTTGTAAAGTTCATTATTGTCAAGGGACATAGCTTCTGTTATGGATACGTAACGTGGTTAGAGTTACCTCCCATATGGAATACATAAATTTTAAAGTTCTCATTTATAAATTAATATATTTTTTTGTTATCGTGAGACAGAGTGACTTATTGTTTATTGACATCGATGACAAATGGTTTGACATAATCTGCAGCAGATCAGGGGGAATAACTCTATTATATAAGGTAGAGTAAAAATTTATAATGAAAATAATTTATTGATGAACATTTTCATTTTCGTTTTTTTTTTGGTAAGAAACATAATCCTCATGTTTCTACATATGTCAGGTTTCTTGCTTAATCTAGATTTTTCCAGCTTTAGTAAATAAGATCGGTCTTTTAGTTAGCTTATATTGCAAAGGACAATTTTATTATTGGGGTCCTCCAATTAATCGCTCTAAATTCAACATGCAAGCACACCCTGCCAAACTCACCAAGTTGTGGGTGATCTTTTGCACTCTCTAGGGCTGATTTGGGAGAAGGTGTGCACAAATTTTGAACTTATAGAAGACCCATAAATGTGTTGCGCAGTCTTTATTATTAAATTAGATAAAACTGTATGTTTTGCCGTCCTTAGGATAAAATATAAATAAGTTAGATAAAGTTGTATGTTATGCAGTCTATAGAAGATTAAGCTAATGTTGTGAATAGAATCAAGATTATATATATATATATATATATATATATATATATATATATATATATATATATATATATATATATATATATATATATATATATATATATATGGGTTGTGCCGTCCTTAGGATAAATTAAATAAGTTAATGTTGTCCTGTCATAAACTGGTGGGTGGGGGGAGGGATGGCTATAAATATAGATATTGGAGGAAAATTAATATTTATATAAGACTCAACTTGATAAAACATTTCTGACTGATAACAATACTGTAATAAAAGTAAAGTTTGTCAAGGATAACTTGGTAATAAAATCCGCTTATACTATGGTGGGAAATCTAGATATGGTATCGAATAATATATCAACTACAACAATTCCATCTTGGTATCATATTTAAGATATAACAATTACGGTGACGATACCATAACAACGAATCATGGGTAGCAAAATATGGCTCGAATAAAATAACAACAACTTATAATCCAGTAGCTGGATTTGATCTACAAATAAACAACACGTGAACGCTGAAATAAATTTAGCATCAGCGAGTACTTCTGCAGATGCCAATTATTTTAAAAAACTCCGGTGGTATAGTAAAGGTGCGATCAAATTGGCCGCCAATAAAAAAAAAAAAAAACTTCTACTTATACTCCCGTTTCTACATCAGATCTTACCAATAAACAATACGTGGACAGTGTTACAATATAGCTAGCGATTGGTGGTATTATGAAACGAGCTAAAATAGTGTTGGTCATATTCACATCTTGCTGATGCTATAAAAAATTGTTGGGGTTTTGTTGCATCTGCGTCAAGTTATTATTCGGATAATAATCCAAGTTATGTGTTTGTGTTTAAAAGCCCTTTAATTCTCCTTAATCTGACGGGTTAGAGTGGATCACAGATGGAGAAGGAGATCAAGTATCCAGCGGCCATTGATTGCCAGGTACCGAATGATGATTCAACCTTGGCTGTGCTAAAAACTGTATCTCTCATCTGACTACTTCCAATCAATTTATACTTAGTCCTTTAGCAACCAAAAAATGGGCTCTTATTTTCGGAGTTATGTTTTAACCGTGAATTATGGTGGTCCTTTCGCTTGATTATTTATGTTTCTGAAGTACGATTTAATGTGATTTTAATATATGATGCCCATTGATCTTCCATCGATCAGATTCTCAAAAGAGTTTTACAACCCAGTACTAATTCTAACATGGAGATTGAAATAGCTGATGTTGATCCGCTAGTCCCAGATCGGGCTGAGGAAGCAATAACTATTAATATAATTGCTCGAATGAAGATTAATAACTTGACGTTTTCTCGGTTTAACAGAAGAGCAACAATTGTGGTCGGGTTGCAGGAAAGAGAGGCCGTTAACTGAAATACGCGATCATAAACTTTGATATAAATAACAAATAGTGTCATGCAAGTGACGGCGTGGATCGGCGATTAAAAGATGTAACATATTTAATAAATACGCTGCTTGAGCTAAATAAAGAAAATGTTTTGACGATTTGATAAATCTGACCTTGGAGAAATATAGGTTCATTGTGGTAGGAAACCACAGCACTAAAGAAGATTTATGATGAGCGTGACAAATATGCTGAAATAAGAAAAGGGACCCCGAGTGGCCGAGTGGTCTAAAGCGCTTTCCGTTACAGATCACTGCCGTCTCACCTCTGTCTGCGTGGGTTCGAGTCTAAGATTCGGCTAATGTAGTTATGTGAGAAAGCTTGCCAGTATCTTCTCGTGGGTAGGTGGTTCTTTCCGGGAGTTTTCTCGGGTTTTTCTTCCACCAATAATACTGGCCGCCATGTATAGCCTATCGTGTGCTGAAAAATGTCGTTAAGGACTATAAAAAAAAAAAAGCAACAAAAAAAAAAAAAAAAAGGAACAGAAACAAGGAAACAGGTTTCTCAAAAATTTCTTAAGTTCAAGGACACATTTGCTAATCTTTTAATATTTCGTGAACTCCGTATGGATATTTTTATGATAAAAATACGCTGTTAGAAATAGTAGATAATAATACTGGCACAAACCTGCTAACAACAGCCTATGTAGTTTGACAGACTCTTTCACGTACATTACATTAAGGTTGCACTAAACGCAGTATCATTTATTGAGAAATGGATTGCGTTATATGATGATGTCAAATGAGACATATTTTGCCAAGAACTTGACGATATTACGACGGTAAAACCTGAAATTGATGAAGATTATGAAATAAATAATAGTTTTAAAATTTGCGTTGACAAACTATATAAAAAAGCTGGAATGTTACTGACATAAAACAAATACAGAAATATCCAACAGCAAATTGCTGGATACCGAAATGTACCCACCATATATACAGCAAGCGGAAATTCACGAATTTTTAAGTTTCGCAACAGCTCATGAAATTCTCAATCAGCAATTAGTACTTAACAATTTTAAATTGGGGTAGTTAGGTTATGTTGTTAGTTATATCGATGAAACAGATGCTAGTTGACATGATAGAGTCAATGATATTACTGAAAGACCAACATATTTTAATCCTCAATTTTCATCCTCAGTTTTAACAAATATCTGATATCAGATACATCTGAAGGGTATAAGTACAGAGAGTGTCTTGCCGATCTTGTCAATAAAATATTTAGTGTTCTGATCGATTAAGGTTTCCGCCGAAAATATGTTTACCAAGTCCATCGAAATAATTACCAAAACAGTTTCATAGTGACAAGAAAAGAAATAATAGTCTTCAATCATATTTCATAAGGTCTCCAAGACAACGATAGAGACGAGCTGATCAAATAAAAAAATATTACCATAAAAACTGTGTCTGACAAGCTGGAACATTTTATAGTAAAAAAAACCACACTGAATTATATTCCTATAATATTAAGAAAAATGGAATTATTTCCGTGCGTGGAACATTAAATCCATTATTGTTAACAGTACCCGGGATATGTATTGTTTTATCAGCTATAAAAGAAAAATCAGACCAAAATACGAGAAAAAATTATTTCTTGTCTTGTTATTTTGTTCATTGCCGCACTGATAGCAGCTGCTCCAGTTTCTTCAATAGCACCCAGTGCAGATGTTTTTTTTTTTTTTTTTTTTAACCAGGATTGGAGCTGCAACAGCTATTAACACTGGTAAGGCTGCAAAAAAGCGGAAATATTCCACTTATTAAAATGTTTGAGTTGAGTTTTGGTTAATAATAATTTGTTTGTACCATCACTAGCAATTTGATTAGCAATTAGCAATTTGATCTTTCTTTAATGTTAATTTTGTTCCGCATTTACTTGCAAGTTTTGATTGTAATTTTTTCATCTATCAGGGCGACATTAACGTGAAGATATGACATTATAAATATCATGAGCGATTTAATTGCATGTTTTATTCTAGAGCATCAATGACTTTCATTCGTCGACCAGTACCTTCAAGTAACATTGCTTTGTCGCTGAGTATGATAGCGATTGCTCTGTGATTAGGAATACGACCAACATATATATTCACGCGAACTCACCCGCATTTCAGCGACAGATTGTCTAGGTAAATACTGGTGTTCCAGCGAAAAATAATAAATCGGATACATATTTGTAAAATCTAAATGTGATATTGGCAAACCAGTATCTATATTTTGATTACGTCCCATAAATGAACGTGTTCCATGATTTTGATCAAAATTAAGTAAACTATCTTTAAATGGTTCTTGAAGTCCATTTATTCTTAATGAAACTTCAATAACTCCAAGCTTCTAAAATATCATATGACTTTTATCTTGATTATTTACTCGTGCAACATCTTGGACAATAACGACATGCTTACGAACGGCTGATGCTACTAGCATTTCAGAACACATGGGATAATATGGACATGTTTATGAATGGCTGACTTCGCTACAGACATTCCAGAAGACATGGGATCATATCGACATGTTTACGAACGGCTGACTTCTGCTTCTGACATTCCAGAAAACATGGGACTATATCGACATGTCTAGGAACGGCTGAGGTCTGCAACTGGTATTCCAGAAAATATGGGATCATATCGACATGTTTACGAACGGCTGACTTTTGCTACTGGCATTCCAGAAAACATATGACCATATCGACATGTTTGGAAACGGTTGACTTCTGCTACTGGCATTCCAGAAAACATGGGACCATATCGACGTGTTTGGAAACGGCTGACTTCTGCTACAGGCATTCCAGAAAACATGAACTATCTAATGAGTATCATCTCTACGATTAAAATTAAATTACTCTCATTGCATCTGCTACATATTAAATCCTAAATTGTAGATTCTCACTTATTATTGATTTCTTTTTTGGATAATTTAATTGCATGCAAGTTTATACATGTTTTAATGAATTTGCAGTACACAGATACTATCAGGAAATAAAAATACTATACCTGATATTTTTTTATTCGGTTATCTCGCTTACACCACACATAACATTTCAAGGAAAAGCGCTCGCATTTTCTACGCTTGATTATCAAATAAATGCGAATATTTAGTATTCATGGCCTCGTGTATCTACAGCCAATGCTGTATGGGATATCTTCATTAGACTTGGTATACTTTTGTACAGACATATATACGTTATGTCATATAAGTATGGAATCAATCTGTTCAGCATTTTGAGGATCGTTCCCATTTATTAGAAAGAACGTCCATCAATCCTTCGAAGTTAATTCAATTAATAACTCATTAACGTCATGAAACTTGGTATACAAGTATGTCATCTCAAACGTATATGAGATTATTTTAATGGCTATGTGCAATTATCAATTTTTGGGCGTATTCTGAATGAATTTACTGAAATCAAGTTGGTTACCTATTCATTAGTCCAGATTCAATAATAAATAGGTGATTAGTTAGCCATATATGTAACCAATTACTTATTCTCGATTTAAATTATTTGGCATCGAGTTTATTAATTATTCCCGATTCCAATAAGGAATATGCTACCACTTACTTCTTGCCTTTCACAAACATGCACGAAAGTTCAATTTTCTTCAGGGCATGCATACCTAGTATTCCATATCGACCCTTAAAATATGTCGAGATGAAAGAATTAGTCAAGGCCAATAGGAAAAATATTAATGATGTTCTACCAGCTATAAAAAGCTGGATGGGAAGACTCATTATAATGAATTTCAAAACACAGGTGGCTAAATACAAGGAAACCACAATAAAGATCCAAAACAAAAGTCGTAAAGAGATAAAATATGATGTCTAATATTGGACATATACAGCTCTTCAGATTAAATTGACATAGATCATTTTCTGTTATGTTCCATCTGCTATGTGACCACTTCATAATGGTAATGACGATCATACCAACATTTCGAACTACCTCGATCCTGGTTTAGCGGACTTTTATTTCAATACCACTGGCAACATTCGTCGAACCGATTATGAGAAATAGGGAGCTCAGTATATGGTTATGTCAAAAAGGATCGCATAAAGATTACCCCTTAAGTCCATATATGAACCCAGCAATTCAACCCTCCATAATTCTGACATGGTTCATTATTTGAGGTTTTTCTATTATTATCTAGGGACAAGTGTAACTTTAAAAAGATGTATTTACAAGGTTAGCCGAGAGGAATCAGAAATATCAGGCTCTTTATTAAACTGGCGTCGTGTGAACCCTTGCTATGACAATTTTGATCTCAACCCCTCTTTGATAGTACCAAGTTAGTGATCTGTTGATCTGTTGGAACATTTGAAAAAGTTAGGCACAATTTTCCGATGCCAATATAAAGGATTAATTTTATTAATGGACAGGGGTAGGGTATCATGCATGCCGCAACGTAACAGCGTCTTACCTATATATCATATTGGCCCTAACACAACCACTCTCCGACACTTAAAGAACTTTGACCATTGTTTCGCCGATACACGTCGACTAAATTCGTCTTTCGAGGGTCGATAATATCCACAAAGATAAAAATGTTTGATCCACGTTAAAACTTTTTAAAAAGGGGATGTTTGGAGTTATGAGTTAGTTATATGCAAGATTTCATCCTCTTAACGCCTGGATTACTCGCTCACCCCATTATACGCACAAACACTACAAATAATTTCCGTGTAAGCACAATACCACCACACATCACGAAACTAATAATTTCACACTTGCATGGTTTTACTTGTTTCACATTGGCAAGCTTTTCAAAAGCCAAGTATTAGTACTTTACGTCACGCACCACGAGGCACTTTCCAAACACCAAACAGAAAAACTATTCCTGTCTCAAAGAAATACGTATACCTAAAATTATCCGGTTATTTCCTTATGGTAAAGAAATTAGCGAAGGTCCATTATATGAAACTAATCCATTCTGTCATACAATGGATACTGTAAATTCTGACGTCTGTTCCTAAAATATGTCCAATTACCCCGAGTTTAAAATTATCTTTTGAAAACTGAGTTCCCATAAGCAAACAAACAGTCATTCAATTCTAAGAAGGTAATAAATAAAGACTAATAAAAAGAGCGTGTATTCCTTGGTTTACTGCATTCTCTCCCGGATATATATAAGGATTACCATATTTTTTTTAATGAATTCTTGTTCTTGATAAACCGAGTCAATAATCTTTCTGAATGTCAAACATTTCCCTAGGTTTCAATAATTGTTCATGAGTGTGGCGTACTTTTACCACTGAGTGTTCGTCGATACAATGTTTCACAATGCTTTATTGATTTCGATTTTGTTGTATCGGATGAATTTATTGATCTGTACATATTTTGTTTTCTGTAAGAGTTTTCCGGGAAATCGTTCACTGTTGAAAATTATTAGACTAGAATATTAACCAGCAGAGAGGATTCCGGGAATACAGGGCCGGCGCTGGAAAGGGGGGGGGGGGGGGGCGCCAGATATGGTTCTAGGTGCTTTGACCACAGGTGCTTTGACCATAGGTGGTTTGTCCACAGCGGGGGTTTGACCACCGGGGTTTTATCCATAGGTGGTTTGTCCACATGTGGTTTTTACAGTAATAATAATAAACTGTTATTTAGAGTTTAAAAATATGGTTCAATTAATAAAATTTTATGTGACAAGTTTCCTTTGAGTTGCCAATAAGTGAATGCTAAATAGTAATTAACATGTAATAAATAAAAGTCAATAACAGCTTGTTTTCGGTCCACATAAAGGCTGGTGCCAGGCCTACTCGATTTATTATTAAACAGAAAATGAACACAGATTAGGCAACAAGTCCAACGTTTCACAAATTAAGGCTGTAGATCTACTAGAAAATTACACTCAGTCCTACAAAATACATACCGCATATAAATGATAAAATCAAATCAAAATATTAATGTCATGCAAATATTATAGTTAATGGAATAACAGTTTTATGGTCAACAAAATGACAGATGTGCAATAGCACGCAAATATGTCAGTACATCTACACGCCGGCAGCAGCAGAGGGGGCGAATCCGACGTCTCTAATTGGGGTAGATTTTAAGCAAAACATTTTAAGTCTCCTTTTGCTAAATGGAGCCTTAACGATTTCAGAGCCCTATTTGTAAAATTAAGGGTTAGGAACCAGAGAGGGTGCAAAAACCTCTAAAAAAAAGCAGAGGTGGCGAATCCGACGTCTCTAATTGGGGTAGATTTTAAGCAAAACATTTTAAGCCTCCTTTTGCCAAATGGAGCCTTAACGATTTTAGGGCCCTATTTGTCAAATTAAGGGGAACCCGAGCGTGCAAAAACCTCTAAAAAAATCATCGTCGCCGCCCCCCTGGGTCAACAATTCATTTACGATGAAAATCGCTACGATGAAAATCATTTATGATTTCACAAACAGACTAATTTGTAAAACCTCGCCTTGTAAATCAATTTGATTATTAGACTGGTCAACGAGTTTGAAGTTGATTCTCTTTAGCGAATCATTATGATATCGCATATAGACTGAATTAACCGGAGACTCAATAATTAGAAATCCTGGAGGAGCTGTTGGTGCAAATGAATATAGAATATATCCCTGCTGAGCTTGATTTGATCGCTCGAGATTTGTTTGATAGCTTCCTTCGATAACATCACATACTAAATTGAGCGCTATCACCGTGGATATATTTACGTTGAACGGAGCGATATGTCTACCACCGCCTTCTGGGTCATTATTATGTTTGAGGATTTTTATTTCCGGTGATGTTTTTTTTCCCATGCATCATGAATTATTTTACCAGATTTAAGAGGTATTAACAACAGTGAAAAATCTTTATTCATCGCTGTGAAATTTTCAACGATTTTAGGTTCGTCAATAAAATGATATCCTTCTATTCTATCACCTTCCTTCTCTCGTTGGTATCCAATACCAAAAAACTCTAAAGTAATTCTGTGACCTTTATAACTCTTTATTGGATTATCGGGTTTTATCATGTCGGTGATATAATCAGATTTTTCTGGTTCAGGTATTTGATGAGCTGTCCGAGGTGGGATTTCAGGCCAGCCTAGTACGGTTCTTATAGAACTCTGATAGATATCTACGACGTATCCCTCTGTGCTTATTTCAATGGTAGACGATAGCGTCGGATCGTGAACCGTTATAGCGATTTTTGATTCTTTTCCAGTAATCGATTTTATTCTACGCGCTAATTCAGCATTGATTTGTTCGATTTGGTATGACCCTGTTGGTATCGAAACAACGTTCCAGTCTGGAGTTCCATCGGGTTTATTCTTATTCGCAAATACCAAGGAATTATTCGGTTGTTGACCACCAAATGATTTTGATCTGATATTAGACCAACTGTGATACATTCGTAATTTTGCGCTGGAATCGGAGAAGGGAAATTCACACTAAATTGTGGATTTGTTGATGTTATTGAGATCATGCTGGTTTATACTGGGTTTGTGTTCTCCACTATTCGTTGAAGTAATTCCTGCGGTGTTGTCATTGTTATTATACTCATGTTGTATTTCTAATTTTGACATCACGGAATCATAAACATGTACCATCGCTGAGAATTCACTATCTGATATAATTGTATCATCGAGCGACGATGATATCATCGAGGATAATTGCGAGCACGCGGTTGATACAACATGAAATTTAATTATGTAATCTTGCAGTTTACGTTGGCTGCATGATGATATTTTTTTTTGTTATTATCGAAATAATTCCCGCGATTGTTGTCGCCGCTGATGTACAAATTGGAACAGCTATCGGGGCAATCATTGTCACCGAGGATAGTATTATACCAGCTCCGGTGATTACACCACTCACTGAGTACACGGTAACATCAACTGCGGTGATTCTTCGTTGGTATTTTTTTTATTTTCATTGCATACTCCTCAATGAGAGTTTTGAGTTTAGTCTGATACTCTCTGGCCTGATCATAGCGATATTGAGATACCGAAGGTACCGTTGATGACGACATTTTATTTCCAAATCAGTTTACGATTTCAATTGAAACCGTTATTTACTTAAATCCGCTACGAATTCCACATACCATGTTACTGGAGCCCTAATCAAATTATTATCATTTGTTGTTATCATGAATAGTTCAATTGTATCCTTATCGATGATTGTTGATATAGTATTGTTGATCCCAGATGAACTCGACGATGATATATTAAATTGAGTCGGGGTCACTAGTGTTAATCTATAAATACCCTTAACGGTCGCGGTGATACCTAGTATATTGTTTGTAGGAGTCCACGCAAATGATCCGTGTTGGATCGTAGCTATACACTGTCAATCTAAGAATTGTAAGATAACGGAAAATCATGTTTTCGAGTTTTTCGTATGAAGTACATCGTAGATAAAGATTTATTGGAACCACGTTGGATAAAATTGAAATAAAACTCCCGGGAGTTTTATTTCAATTTTATCCAACGTGGTTCCAATAAATTTATCTACGATGTTTCTACGAAAAACTGAAAACTGTTTTCCGTTATCTTCAATTTTAGATTGAAGTGTTGCTAGTTCCAACATAGAATTTGAGAGTTTTTAATCTATCTGTAATCGTCGAAATAAGTACACCCGGTTTAAGTTTACCCTGATCCGAAAATAACGTAACGGTGTTCTCGATTGCGTCTCGTTGTTTAACCAAAATATCATCCAGGGAAACATTACTAGTTTTCAATTTACCCGGACGATCTTGAAATACAACTATTTCTCGGGGTCAACACTTGCTAAGTTCAACGTCTCAGCTATTTCATCTTCGATTATTTTTTTTTATTTCACCGGTTGCAACGCCATCGGATTCGGGTTTCTTCAGCGCTGATAAAGATCTCCCCCAAATATCAATCATGTTATTGTAAAACTCTTTCTCTCTCTAAAAAGCGATTACTAGTGTATTCATTTACGACAACATGAGGTGGTTTTCCAGATGTTGAAATAGCGTCAAGGACATTTAATACTTCACGGCCGCATATTGGTGGATCATTTAATTGTTGTGTTGGTAGCGTAGAATACCAACGAGGAGTTTTTAAGCGGTTTATATAACGCAAGAATTCCTTCAGCGGCGCTAATCCATATGAATCGAAATAAACGATTGCACGTGGATCAATCGCGTATGCAACCCAGTGAGTACCAGGTCCGGTGCTGTTATCGAGATTAATAATACAGGTTTCAACGCTGTTTGGTTGTGCCGGCAATTGATCTTTCATAAAGACACCTCTGAAATTTGTTATGGACAATTTTTTTAGCAGCATCGAATAAATCAAAATTGGACATGGGAACCATAGGTTCCTCAGTCAAAGACTCTTCAATCAAAGACTCTCCAACTAGTAAACCGTTCCTGGGATTCTCAGACCTGATCCGTGAACGGATCTACCGCTGTACCATGAATACGGGGTTCCTGGTAGTCTTAGACCCTTTCCCTTTTTTTTATACCCCTGCCCAGTTGTTTTCTTTAGTGCCATTCCTGCTGCAGTACCAACGGCTCCTAACGCCGCCGCTTTAGCCACCGCTAGGGCAGCCGCGGAAATCAACGCTGGAATCGCAGCTGACAATGGGAATATACCGCCGATTTTAATCATGTTTTTGATCGCAGCTGCAGAGAGAGTGATCTGAACGCCTATTTTATCCTTGAACGCATCATTGAAGTGTTTTACTTGACGAGTCGTCAGCGACAACCTATTCGCCCCGCCAGTCATCTGATTGTGTTTCAACGTGATCGTGGTTCCACATTTTTTTAGCTGATTCCGATTGCAATTTCTTGAGTTGACCTAGGGTCAATGTAAAACCGATATGACTGTATGACATTATACAATAACAGATTAATTCTAAATCGTAGAGCGATTCAATGGAAAAATCCGAAGGATTTTCAATGGAAAAATCCGAAGGATTTTCAATGAAAAGTTCGTAGAATTTTCAAAAATTTTCCACTGGTGCATCTATCACTCTCATTTCTCCGCCAACACCTTCGAGTAGCATTGATTTGTCGCTGAGAATGACAGCAACTGCTCTATAATTAGCAATACCACTAGGACGGAGTACACGGGCTCTAAAGTGTATATCAACGACAGATTGTCTTGTTAAATCAAGATGTTCCAACGAAAAGTAATAGATCGGATACAGATTTTTAAAATCCAACTGTGATATTTACAAACCAGTATCAACATTTTGATCACGTGCCATATGTGACAAAATATTATGATATACACGTGCAATATGGTTAGTGGTGTAATTAAGTTGTATATCCTCGGATGATTCCTGTTGTCCGTTTATTCTCAGCGAGACTTCATGAACGCCTACCTGATCAAATATCATATGGCTGCGTTGTTGATTACCAACTCACTCATTATTCTGTAACGCTACAAATATATGACGTGGAGCTGAAACACCTTGTTTTGATGCCAGGTGCCATGTAAATGTACCATCAACATTATCCTGTTTAATATCCGTGCTCACTGATAACCAACTCAACAACGACTTTCCTCCTTGATCCATAAATGATAGTAGTCGCTGTTCTGCGGTGATTGATGGAGTTAACACTGGCATCCACAATGATAGTTTTGTTAAAATGACTTTGCCGTCGGGAACGCCAACATCATGCCAGATTGCATCATTATCAGTACCCTTTCGCACAAGCGCTACTGTATGCTTCGCTCCATAGATAACTTTTATGACGTTTCTACAGAATCCAAATATATGATGCAGTGGAATCGCGCATGAAATTGTCGACGCTGCCCCTGCAACGTTGCTACGCGTGTTGCAAATCCTAGATTGTAATTAGGGATGCTATTTATGACATCAAAAGTACCAGCTGGTCTTACATATCCGGCTGGTGCTGGATCAACTGCAGTAGCTTGTGTTGCCTTTACTCTAGAAAACTGGATGTGTTCAGGGTGATCAGTAATATCCTTAGAAAACATCATAGATGGACCCGCTGATCTTGTATAATCATCAGAATATCTTGCTAACTCTATGATTGTTGTGGCAACATCAACATCACGCTCTATAGATTCAATTTCTTTTCCATCGATGAGATATCTAGCGCTTTCGAAAAACGCCATGATACCGTTATTGACAAAACCAACTCGGATAGTTGTGTTATTGTCATATGGTGCTGGTACAGCAGGAGTATCAGCAGCTGTTACAAGTTCTCCTTCTACTTCGATAAATGCTTCACACGGTAGAAAGTATTTACTGGTATCATGAACTTGAAGTTCGATTCTTCATCGGAGATCTGGTTGTACTGCGTGATAAGAATAAA
Organism: Unio pictorum; assembly: GCA_030141615.1. Classification (NCBI taxonomy): domain Eukaryota; kingdom Metazoa; phylum Mollusca; class Bivalvia; order Unionida; family Unionidae; genus Unio; species Unio pictorum. The sequence goes on along the minus strand of JARLTB010000020.1, from coordinate 15,528,930 downwards.
ATTGATAATCACGTACGGAATCATTCTTGAGCACTGGGGCGTCTATATCAAACGCTGTATCAGGTGACCGTTTGAACATTTTATTCTATATTCGTAGATCTAAATCGTAAAATCGTAAACGATTTTCATTGCTAGCAATTTCCAATCCGTAGGATTTTCATCATCGTCGTAAAAACGCTAGCGTGAAATTCCGTAGGATTTCCCCAGTCGTGGTTTTTTTAAGCCACTTCCCGCTATCATATTTGCGGTTATGTTATCCTGGTCACTTGCTGTCAACGACGGAGTCACCAGCGACGCTAGTTTCTGTTCTACTGCGTTATTTATTTTTTTACTAACCCGTGCAGGCATTTCCGCTGTATATAGCAGTGGTCCCGGTTTTGAAAATCCTTTGGATTTTCCCTGCCGAACTAGCGCTGTTATTTTATCCTTCGCGGCTGAAAACTCTTTTCCGGCAAGATCTCCAACAGCACTAATACCCTTATCACGAATAACATCAATTGCTTTCATTCCTAATTGTTTAGCCAACGGCATCACTTTTGGGGCCATTCTTGCAAATAACCCTGCAATTGTATTACCGAGACCATCACCATAGTACGCCCTATAAACTGGAAATCGTGAGTTTACCACATAGACGCTGGCTGGTTTGTCATGGTTGTAGTGTATGATCATCTTATTCTGAAATTGCTAGCAATTTCTAAATACTAGTGTTTTCTAATCGTGAAATCGTAAACGATTTCCATTGCTAGCAATTTCCAATCCAAAGGATTTTCAGTCGCTATAATAATCAGTAGGATTTTCCACTGACTCGTTAATGAAATCTCGGTATGTTTTGATATATATGATACCGCCTTGAAATAACCGCCTGCAGATATCAGCTGCTTCATTAATTATTTCCGGCGAGTTATTTCCAGCTCGTTTTCCTCCGATGAGAACTTCTAATCGTGATATATCGCTGAGAATATTTCCAGGGCATTGAATAAGACCGCTACCTGAAATTCCACTGGAATCTTTGGAAAATCTTTGATTTGAATCTCTTCGAGATTCCGATTTAGAAATTCCCTTCCCAGTTGATTTTTTAGTTGTACCAGTTGAATCAGCTTCTGCCATTATTCGTATTTCATCCGGATTTGGGTCGTCTGCTGTATAATCCGGTGGTGGTTGTGTGACACCTTTTACTGCAGCTAGAAAAGTATTAAAGTCAGTTTGTAATTCTTTTGTTGCTAGTTTAGTTTTACGGCGATTTGCTAAAAACACTTTATTCGCCCAGGTGTCTCTGTCTCTTATAAATTTTCTAGACTTGTCGTCTTTTAAATAGTTATCTCTTATACTCTTCTTAAAAGTCTCTTTAGTAAAATTAAGTAATTCAGAGTTTGATTCGATTTTTCTAATTTCATTTAACGCATCAACCGTAAATATCCTTTCAGGTTGATAGTCTTCTATTGCAACAGCACCTTGTTGTTCAGGTGGTTCAAGTGGTGGTCTACTAGCAAGTTCTTGTTCTCGTTGTTCTCGTTCTTGTTCTTGTTGTTCTTGTTGTCTTACAGCACTTATTATATCACCAGGAAGTGTTTTAAAAGATTTTTTATTTGTTTGGATCTTTTTGCTATTTTTTCAGTTTCCGCTGCTATTTTTTCAAGTTCACCAATAAGAAGTTTTCCCCCTGTCTCGGGAACATCTCCGTATATAGCACGCTCTACCCCTTTCGTTGCTGTGGTTATTGGTTTAAACAATTCTTCAGATCCCGCAGCAAAATCAGTTTGTAAACTCTGTCTAGCTTGCAGTTTATTCCTGACAGAGTCGCGGATTGGTATATACTTTTTGATAGCGACTAGTCTCTCACGAGTCAATCGGGTCGTTAATGCTTCATTGGTCATTATTGAAATCGTAAACAATTTTCCAATTTGAATTTGAAAATCAAAGATTTTCCCAGAAATTGCCGGCAATTTCCAGTGGAGTTAGAAACTCCGTTTCATGTATGAAAATCAAAGATTTTCCAGAGATTTCAATCTAAATGCAGTGATTTTGTCACCCGAAAACGATTTTCAGTGGGAAAAGTCTACGGGAATTAACATAGAAAATCGACCATTTGACTCTACTGAAACCAGCCCGGTTTTTAGTGTATTTTTGGTCGTTTTTGTCGTTTTTTAGTCATTTCTAGTCAGTTTTTTTGATTTTTTAAAATGATTTTTTACTCAAACGCATTCCTAAGAGGAAAAGTCTACGAGAAATCCCATGCAAAATCGACCATTTTGACCGTAAAATTTCTTTGAAATTTTCAACTGAAACCGCTTAAAATCAGTCAAAAAATGGCCAAAATCAGTGAAAAAATAGTCAAAATCTGTCAAAACATAACCAAAATCAGTCAAAAAACGGCCAAAATCAGTCAAAAACGACTAAAAATAAAATATTTTACTATGAAAATTTCAGTAATAAAAAAATATTTTACTATGAAAATTTATTTCAGTAATAAAAAAATATTTTACTATGAAAATTTACAACTTCGTTGTAGCAAAACACTTATGATCGTCCATGGACGCATACATGTTTGTAGTACTCAAAGTCATTCTTGAAATCTTTGATTTCATTGAAAAAGTCTACGAGGAATCCCATGCAAAATCGACCATTTGACCCTACTGAAAACAGCAGTCATTTTTTGTCGTTTTTGTCGTTTTTTAGTCATTTTTGGTGTTTTCTGTGATTCTTTTCTGATCTTTTTATGATTTTTTACTCAGTCATTCTTAAGTGAAAACGTCTACGAGAATTAACATAGAAAATCAACTATTCGACCGTAAAATTTCTTTGAAATTTTCAACTGAAACCGCTTAAAATCAGTCAAAAATGGCCAAAACAGTCAAAAAACGGCCAAAATCAGTCAAAAAATGGACAAAATCAGTCATAAACGACTAAAAATAAAATATTTTACTATGAAAATTTATTTCAGCAATAAAAAAAATATTTTGCTATGAAAATTTATTTCAGTAATAAAAAAATATTTTACTATGAAATTTATTTCAGTAATAAAAAAATATTTTACTATGAAATTTTACAACTTCGTTGTAGTAAAACCGTCCATGGTTTGTAGTATTTTACTAACAATTATCCGAAAGGGGTTTTTCATTTTGTTCAATTAACAATCTTATATTTCTGATTTTTGAATTAATCGTCCTTTTTACTTCATACTGTTTCCCTGATTGTTTTCTTATTTTTTCCACGATAGTAAATAACGGGACAAACTTACTGACGTCGTATTGTTTGGGCAGTACATATTTGTTATTGTTAGCGCCGTATTCAATATCCTGGAAGTCGGACATAATTTGATCGCAGTCGAAATTATTCGATGTGTAAATCCCTTGAGATTTCAAAACTAAAATTTCGGTTATAACTTCATTGACATAAACGAATTGAAATTTTTGTCCGGTCTTTTTTGAATTTGCAGATCGATAAATTCCCTCTGCGACGCATTGAACAGAAGGTGGACAAATATAGAAATATTTACCGGCGCTAGCTATTTATTGAAATACTATTTCTTCGTTACTTGTTGTGTTAAAAGATCTTACAGGTCTCGCTTTTTTCGAGCATTGTCCAGTCTTTCCTCGTTTCAAATTTTCGCTTTGTGTAACAACCTGCAGATTTGATAAAGAATTGTTCTTAACATTGGAATCAATGTGATCGATAACAAAACCATCTTCGATCAATCCGTTATGACATTCATACACGAAACGATGGCAGTAATAATTCTTCCCTTCAGCGCGAAACCTCAAATACCCATGATTAGTCACAAAACCAGCTGGCTTCTTCAATCTGCGGTTTCTGATAATACCATCACTGGATGCTTCATAGTTTGCAATCAAGGGATGCGGTCTGAATTCTTGGTTCATTTGTATACTAATACTATTTGTCTAATTAATTGTTTGGTCTAATGATTACATTTGGAAATCTTTCGATGTAGTCTTGTGGAGTTTTTATAATTTTGTCATTGACGCTGTCATTGTCAGCGTCAGGGTCATTGATGGAGTTTTTAGTGGAATCTTTGATGGAGTTTTTAGTTTTCTCTTATCATAATAACGCTTCAACTCTCTGAATCGCTTACCACCGCAACTCAGACACAACTGCGATTTTCCTCTAACCCCAACCCCACATCGTATGCAGGGTAACGGGCCAAGGCTTCAACGTCGAACACTTTGCATATGATATCCACAGAACTCCTTTCTGCATGATTTGTTACACGGGGTTGTTGATCCAATCATGAGCCATTTGCAATGATTCATTATATCAAATCCTTCTATTTAAATACTTGTTTTAATTATAGCATGAAGGAGTTCGAGAGATTATCGAAAATTACACCTAGGAAAAATGCTAAATTCAATCTCGATAGAGTTTCTGATAAACCAAAGAGTAAAATTCGTGATAGAACCATGATAAGTAAAATTCGTGATTGTTTTAATGAATTCAAGCGTGATGGAGCATCTCACTGTTGGTCAACATTTCGAATCAATGGTGAAGTTGATGCTACCATGAACGACAAAAACGCGGCAGTGATAATTTCACATCTTCGAAAAAGGTATTTTTTAGAATAAAATTCATTATTCGTTCAGACACCGGAGATTGGATTATTCGTGGTAAATTTGAACCCATCATGAAGGATAAAAAAACTGTCACTGTGAGTCAAGAATCCAAACCAGGAATTTTGACTGAAATTGACAAACCGTATTACGAGAGATCTTATCCTGTAACAGCAGTTGTTTACGGGGTATATCCGTTAAATGATAAACCGAGTATTGAAAAACTAAAAACCATGAAACTGTCGTCATTGGCTTTGCCACTCAATTGTGTAGCAGAACGAATAATAGAACACTTCACAAATTCATATCGGAGGAACAAATTGACTGATCTAAGACGTAAAAAAATAACCGAATGGGAATTAACAGTTAGGAAAAACGGAACATCGATTCAGGATATAGCTGAATTAGAAACATCATTAAGATTTCCAATAACCGTAGCGACGATAACCGGCGAGATAGTATACGAATCAAAATATAAATCAAATGGAGCTCCAATCAAAATTATTGACCATAACGGACACGCATGGACATCTGAGATAACAATATTCCCGCAGGAACGAACAATAAAGTATATACCCGTTGAATCCCCCTCAGAATTCTCTGAGAAAAAATTATTCGATTTTATTCACCAGTTGAGTAAAAACGATCATGTGTCAGTGTGGTTACTTCACAGCGCTGAAAACCCCGAGGGCGGATTCGATTAGTTTGTAAGATCCAATGGAGAATTATACCGCACTGAAGCCCTCCAACAGGCAATGAAAAAACTAGCTAGTAGTTTCTCGGAGAGTTTCGACGACGAACAATTACTAACAAATTGTTTTACAATTCCGTCAGTTGCAGCTCATTTTGCGAGAAAGAGAAACTCGTGGAAACCAACGCGAGCTGAATTTCTCACAGAAATCAAATCAAGTTGTATAGAATACAACCACGGCGGTTTATGGAATACAAAATACGACCGTGAAAGTATTATTACAGTTGATATAGTCGCGTGTTATCCGGTGAGTTTTTGTCGGGTACGGAGAATGCGCTGAATACTTCAAGCGATTTGGACATCCAACTCATGAGATGACCCGTGTTGCGATTAATGGACCACTACCTGATTTTGATTTAACCGGATTCGCTCGTGTGGTATGATTTGAATTGGCTAAAGGACTTCATCCGTGCTGTTATGTTTGGATTGGTAGACACATGACTGAAAAACATTGGATGCCAATAGTGCTGTTACGATATATGATTGATTGTAACATGCTGATATCGCTGATTGTCAGTGAAGCGATTATATCATATCGAGCTCAGACTGAAGTCTGGTTACCACAACCCAATCTAGATAGTATAAACAGCGAACAACGAAAACAGGTTCCCGATCTTGACGAAGAATATATCATGAATTGGTCCAAACAGCTATTTGAAATCAAAAACAAAGACGCAAAAGATCTCGGTAGAAGAATAATCGGTAAATTTACTCAAGGTGGTAAATACGACAATGGACGATATTCTTCACGGTTGATTATAGATAACGTCGAATACGATTTTATAATCACGGATATAACGAGTAAAGGTATATATGTCGATCGTAAAGACGCTTTCTTGTCCGATGAAACAAAATTTGGTACAATCAATTGTTACTTACGCAGACGGAGAAAATCTTCAGTATACACATTTGAGGGCGTCTATGGTGGCTTATGCTTCTATCAATTTATTTTCGATGATAAATAGATTTCCTGACACTGCGGTTAGAGTCGCCACTGATTCATTTATATATAGACGCGAAACACAACGAAGCAGTTGCTGAATTCACTAGCGGTAGCAAAGCTACTGGTGACGAGAGTTTGGGATGTTGGAGAATTAAGCGGGAAATACCGTGTGATTATTCCGAATCAGCAGATGTTACGATTGAAGATTAATATTTGAGCGGCGATAAAATATCAGAACTTTCTAATACACCGCAGATATCTGATCCAATATGTCGATATAAAACCAGCTACCTAAACGGCTGTGGCGGGTCAGGAAAGACGACTCGTGCGATTGAGTTATTTCGTGGAAAAAATCCTACGGATGTTCACGCTAGCGTTTCCAAATCGAATATGATTGTGCTAACACCAACACACAGACTTGCCAGAGAAATGAAAGAGCGAGGGGTAAATGCTTGTACTTATCACAGTTTCTTTCGATGGAAAGGCGATGAATGGACTCCTGAACGAATGGGTGAGAAATTTATTCCTGAAGTCGTAATTTGGGATGAAATATGCACGGTGTCGTTAGATGTATTACAAAAGTTTCTCGAGTGGTTATTGCACGCGAACATAAAAGTCGTCATGTGCGGCGATCATGGTAAACCACCACCATTTGTCGGTTATCCCCGCATGATTGGCTAAAGAATTTTGTAGACTATTATGAAGAAATTAATACCGATCATAGAGCACTTGATGAACAATTACGCGAGTTCAAAAAACTAATCAGATTACAACCTGATAGAATCCAATGTGAGATAGCGCGTGAAATAATTTCAGAAACTCCCATGAATGATTTCTGGGAAGCATGGAGACCAAACGATTTGATAATCTCAAGTAGAAAAATAGTCAGGGACACACTTAGATGAAGTTATTTGAAACGCATAAAGAAAAATTTCCAACACTTCCAGTGCCGTTGTGTTATAGGCCTTCGGATACACGAAAACCGAATATTGAAGTTGATATTCCAGGACAACGTGAAAAGCAGAATTTAGTGTTAAATGATATTGTGCTGGTTGATATCAGCGTCGTCGAAGATGCATTGCGTGCTGATAAATCCCCGTGGACGCTAGGTTACGCAGCGACGATACATTCTTCACAGGGATTGACTATATCAGATACAATTGTTTGGATAGTGGATAATCACATCGAGTGGTCAAATTTAGTTTATCTCGCGGTATCCAGAGTACGAAGAATAAATCAGCTTCGAAAAGTTGTTCGAGACTATAACGAAACTACAATAAGTGATATTGTTGATAATGATATAATCAGAAAAAAAACTTTCTGGTTATAAACAGCAGGATAAAAAAAATAATAGAGAATTTGATATTGATGCTGAATTAATAATTACACTGAAGCAACAACAGAATAATCACTGCGCGAGTTGCAATTGTATAATGAGTTGGTGTTGGTCGGATAAAGACTCTCGACAATTTACCGTAGATAGAAAGAATAGCAGCGTAGGTCATACTAGAAATAATGTGATGCTGACTTGTCTTGAATGCAATAGACGCAAAGGTGCTAGTTAAGACCACGCGGTGGTAATTGAGTATCATCGGGTATCACTTGTAGTTGTTCACGAGTAAATCCTCGCTGAGGAGCAGTTGAATCCAATATATAGATTGCTGGTCTACCCGTAGATCGTGTTATGCCGGATATTTTATGCACAGTAACACTCCAAATAGGATCAGTAGCCCTTTTTGTGCCGCCTTCGAGTTCTCCTGGTTCATATAAATACCTAACAGTGACATTACCGAGTATTGGTTGTTTTGAAAAATCTTTTTGCGGTTGTACGGGTATATACTTCTTTTTAATCGCGTTGTTAGGTTTCATGTTGATTGTTCGAGTAACCTCATTATTCAGCGCGGTAATCACAGCTGGCAATCTCTTAACCCATTCACGGGATCGTTTATCCTGAATGAATTCCTTCGCGTATTGATATCCGAATAACCGCTCAGCAAGTGTGCGATTAAATCGTTCAACAATTGCCTGATCACGATGTAGTGCAGTATGTCCTCGTCGTATGGTGACATTATGATGTTTCATTGTAGATGCAACCACACCCTGAAATTCCTTGCTAGGATCAACTTGTAATAGATTTGGCGAGCGTTGAGGGCCTCGTCGATAAATCATTTCAAATGCAGAAGCTACTTCAGTGGCCGACTTTGTTTTTAACGGCTCTGCTTGTTTGTAACCTCGACTCGCAACATCAACTACGGTTAGCGCGTATTTATAGCCGTCGTCATGTGGCAAAAATAATAAATCAGCTTGATGAACTTCATTAGGAACTGTCACATCAAAATGCGAGTAGTTAACTTGTTTAGGCGGTGGTAGATAAATTTGCCATATAGCCTGTTTGGATAACCAATTAGCCGCTGTAGTATTTTTCACCTTCGCGGCACTAGCGAGTTTACCGATTGTTGCTTTACCCCTCCAGTATCCTTTTGGAGAATAGTAAATAGATTCCATGTTATTATTAATTACCGGCACCTAACATCAATTTACCTTTCATTGCCGATTTTACTAACCATGAAGCTAATTTTTCTTTGAAGGATTTATCAGTGATAGAATTCAACGCATGAATCAATTTCACATCTGCGATATGTCTGTGTTGCAGATTACTGCTTTTATAAGCAACATCATGGGCATGACACGCCTTATCAATGGCGTTTATTGTTTCTTCACCGTGTCGAGGATGGATTTGATCATCGAGTCTGATATCGAGTCTGGTTCCGGGTCTACAATAACTATATCCTAGAAGGTGTTTTTCTCCTGGATACTTTGCCCATGGTGTTCCCGGGAGTTTAGTTAGCTTGGCTGCAATATCACCTCCTCGTTTTTTTTTTTAAAATCATCAGAAATGCTAGCATTTCCTGCAGATCTCATAGAAACAAATCTAAATTTCTTTGTACTGCATTGTACGCATTTACCAGAAAGTGCTGATCGGTTATTTTTAGTTGTAATCGTCGTTAAGTCGTTTGTGCCAGTACGCGCCTTACACTTCACACAATATAGATCCATAATTTATATATAACAATATCAATGTAACTGATTATTCAGCTACTCGACGACGAGAACCTATTAAACAGCATGTGATGTTGCCGAATTCAATTAGAATGATTATAATCGGACCATCTGGAAGTGGCAAAACACAACTACTACTTAATTTGATAACGAGATGGATGAAATGGGACAAGTTGTATTTGATAGCTCCTAGTGTAGACGATCAGCGATGTTACAATGTGTTAAAAGATTTTAACGACAGCGCGGTAGAAGAATCTGGCGAGGGTATTATTGAGTTTATAACCGATATCGATGAAGCACCAAGAATTGATGATATTAATGGAGATATTAACAATTTAGTCGTATACGACGATATCATGTTAGACAATAAAAAAAACCCAGCTAGGATATTTTCCAGAGGCAGACACAAAAATACTGATGTGATATATTTCACTCAACGGTACGCTCAAATACCAAAAGTAATCAGAGATAACTGCAATTTGTTATGTGTGTTTAACGGAGTTGATACTCATACAATACGAAATATTCATCAGACCTGGTGCGGCGGTGATATGGATTATAATCAATTTAGAAATTTCTTTAGTCGCGCTCAGTCAATCCCACACGGATTTGTGACGATAAATTTAGCAGACCCTCGGACGCGATATCGTGTAGAACTTGATAAAATATTTGGTTAACCCAGGTGGGCGGCGACGACGATTTTTTTTAGAGGTTTTTGCATCCTCGGGTTCCCCTTAATTTGACAAATAGGGCCCTAAAATCGTTAAGGCTCCATTTGGCAAAAGGAGACTTAAAATGTTTTGCTTAAAATCTACCCCAATTAGAGACGTCGGATTCGCCCCCTCTGCTGCTCCGGCATCTCAAAATCGAGATCGTGTATGCTTTTAATCAATCAATTTAATCCCCAAATATACTTACATCTAATGCTCCAACAACTAATCATAGTCTTTTCATATTATTCTTACCACCTATGGTCAAAGCCCCTGTGGTCAAACCCCCGCTGTGGACAAACCACCTATGGTCAAACCCTCGCTGTGGACAAACCACCTATGGTCAAACCACCTATGGTCAAAGCACCTGTTTTCAAACCTCCGCGTACCCCATATATCTGATCTCGCCTAGGGCACCAAAATGCCTTGCACCGGGGATAAGGAAGTTAAACTAACCACTATATTAAACAATGTTGTAAAAATACTACATGACATAATAAGGAATTTCCTTTGTATATATAAATATATCTTGATAAGGATAGAAACATACTCCTGTTACATTCATACATCATGTCTTGTTCCGTTGTCCCCGCTGAAAATATCGCTTTACCAAAGTATTTGGTCTTCTTACTTCTATTTTTATCACTTCTGTTAAGTCTGGTTCTAGCAGTAATCACAATATTCAGGTTTAGTCCTTCAGAACAAGTATTAAAAGCGGATCCCCAGCTTTGTGTTACATGTCAACAAATAGAACTAAATCCAACTGAGGACGATTGGATATTCTCGAACTTGTCCATCGTGAGGAACGAGTCATCAGTACTATGCTGCTTGAGGAAGTTTGCAGACATCACAGAAATAGTGGCAAGGGTAAGACGTAGTTATCTCCTCTCTCCCCTAATCGTAGTTTCTGGGTCAACACTAACACGTGCATAACTGTATCTAAATGTTAAAGAACCTGTCATTAAGAAATTCAAATAGTTTGTAAGAAGTGATAAGGTAAAGGGAAGATACATGTAATAGATATTTTTTTAGTATTTCAGTTTATTTGCATAAGTGTAGAGTTATTCTCTAAATATAACAATATTTATGTTCTATCAGTACAGGCTAAATATGTGTGGAAATATTTTAATAACTTAATCAGTTCGCTAGCAAAACTCTATTTTACAAAATCTTAAAATCTATAAACAGTGCATTTTTATACCCTGTGATGTTATATTGTGTACAGGAGTTTTTTTTAAATTAAGTACACCATTAATTGGATGACACTAGTTATCTTGCAGTAAAAACGTGTCTTAAATCCATCATTAAAATTCATTATCGGCAAACGCTACTGCAGAAGAGTAGTATCAGTCTTTTTCAGTCGTCATACGAATAAGTTTCGTTACGTTGAATATTCAGAGACATCATATTTGGGAGTTGAATACTTCAGTTAAGTGAAGATGTAGGAATAGAATGTCAGACTTGATGGGACTTCTAACTTAATGAAGACTCTGGTAGTCTTGCAAATGTTATGGTGACTTAGAAAATAGCTATATGATTTTTCAAAAATGTTATTGGAGAGTAGGGATAATTTTGATTCTACTTTTGCAGATAGTGGAACGAAAAAGAAGACTTAAACTAAGTGAAGGTAGGAAACCATTATGATAAATTTAACATAGTTACACTTGTACAAGTCGATTAAGTGTGTGTGCGCGCGTGTGTGTGTGTGTGATTTTGATTTTTAACGTAACTTTAAAAAAATTTCAGTCATAACGCTACGATGTCTGCGGTGTGGCAGATTGTAGTGATGTCAAGCACTGGGGCATATATCATGATGTCCCACCCAGTCACATTATCCTGACACCATGCCGACCAGTCCTAACACTAACCTCTTAATGCTGAGCGCGAAGCGAGGCAACTGTTAGTACCATTTTTGTAAGTCTTTGGTATGAATCGGCCGAGGATGGAACACACGCCAGTCGATTAAGTGGGACGTGACTATTGATTGGGTCAAAATATCGTGATGTATTGCTTTTATATGTCCTAAAGATTGATCAGGACTAGACGAGACTGATATCTTTAAGAAATTTACGTCGATGAGAAATAAATCGAAATTGCATTGTAATGAAGTGATATACAGAACCACAAATTTTCTATAGACTATATTTTGTTCATGCAGTTTAGTTTATTTTAAAGGAGATACTTAAGTTTAGGCTTATCCTAATTTACATACAATTTAGTTCATGTGTTTCCTTATTGGCGTGCTGAAGGCCATCAAGAAAAAACAGGCTCACAATCAACAGAGACAGTTAGTGAAAAGGATACACAATATTTATTTCAAAAGGTCCGAATAGAATTGAGCTGCACAACAATATTCATTATTAGTTGACAGTACATCAGTTTATACCATCCTATTACTGAGCATGCATTTACACCCACTTCCTGGCCTGATTATTCAATTATCCCATTTTGCATTTACGTTTTCGTATGCTGTTCATACACTAGAAAGCTGAACTTCCAACAGCATGGCGGCTTTCAAATCGGCTAAAAATCACTTGGAGCTCAACCTGGACTGTTTGAAGGACGTGGCAACGTCTGGAAGTTGTGCTTCTTCAGGAAGTCTGTAAAAACTGTAGATTTATGCGGCATAGAGTTAGCTCTTGGCTCATTATAGCAGAATTCTTTCTCCTTTTTCGAAAATTGTAACTCACTTTCATTGACATTTTTTACGTCACACACATCTATATGCAGGGGTCCTACGTTGTGTACGTGCAACTGTATATCTTGCTTATTTTGTCTATTGACTGGCATTAAATTCATTTACAGGTTTAAAGAAACAACACGTTTTAGGAAAATATTGAGAACGTTTAAAACAAAAATTTTTTTTTGTTAAACTGGTCGTATGATTTATCTTATCACAAAATGAGCGTAATTGTTTTATAAATCAGGAAGTTCGCTTTACTCTAATTAGTTGGTTGTAGAAAAATGGATACTTCGACAAATGAAATACATGGAAGTATATAAGATACAGACTGTGTAATGAAAATCAATATACAGCAATGTTTTCCATCACAACTGTAGCAACTACTAATATGTAAAAATACTAGCATTTCTAAGTAAATGATAGACAATTTGCTAAGTATTTCTAAATTTAGCACGGATAGTCATGTATATTGTGTTGTCTAGATGTTTGATGTTTTTATCACCAGTTTTCATATAATGTGTTTCCATCTCCAAACTAAACAAATAAACCTTTATCCTGAAGTGTAATATTATATCGTACAATGTCTAAGAGTTAATACTAGCTGCATTAGCCCTACGTCTACTGTAGGAATGCAGTTCCATGTGGATAGCTTTCAAGTATTTATATACACGTATCTAAAATTGTAGTCATTATTTAAACGAATATTATAGCAGATATTGTTGTTGTGTATTCCTTCATTCATTTTGCAAAATCAAGAAAGGGATTCACCAACGTACTTACTCAGTGTCATCACACTATGATTTCAGGTTATGTGAAAGATCTTCCAATTATTTGTGGGCCAGCTGACAATAACAAAGGAAATTCTAAGCTTGTTGGAATATTAGGTAATCACTCTTTGTTTGTATTCCTGTATAATCTATTATCTACATTGTGTATGTGGTATCAAACTGCTAGGAAGGTTGGTATAATATGCCCAATAGCGTGTTACGTCTTGAAAAGAATTTATTGTTTTCACGATTACTAGGAAAGATATCGATATTCCCTTCCAGTTTTAAGAAACTCTACTTCAAAGTAATTATTGTCATTTTTCACAGAATTCCAAAGACATTTTGAACCTTTTTGCCTTTTTTTAAACACCGTATACACGTCTCAAATTTTTAAACGTTTATAACAAATCGTACTAAAGCAAATAATAGCCGACATACGTTAAGTGAAACAAACGTAGTATCAACAACAAATCAATACACACATTTTAATTTAATTAATTGCTGATGTCATGTCACTGCTCATAAATGAATTTTGAAATATTGCTCTCTCTCTCTCTCTCTCTCTCTCTCTCTCTCTCTCTCTCTCTCTCTCTCTCTCAGAGCGTGCACTATTGACTCATTAGATAAGGTGTTCCGTCTATATGCTAGTTTGCCTATTCATTTGGCGGTCTTTTCTAACAGTCCATAAATCAATCTATAAATCGTTGTGTATATCTACATGTCTATACTAAAAATTTATTGATAGCACAATTATAGTTTTCTTAATATATTTTCTCCAGCACAAAATAAGTTCGACCAGTACATGACTAAAGTCCAGTGGAACATCCATTCAAGTGCATCCTTTTTAGGATCGACACTCTCATATGTCAACGGGAACTTCAAAATTTTAGAAAGTGCTTTTTATTACATCTATAGCAACCTAGTTTACAGCCAAGAGTGGAGGAATAATACACAAGAGTTTGGTACGTTTTGCCACGTTCTCTACCGTCATAGTCCTATGACGGAAACAAAATATGACACGATTCTTATGCAGAGCTGTAATTCTCTATGTAAGCCATCCAGTGTTCACACGAAATGTGTAGGCTCAAGTCGTATGGAGTCTGTATTTTTTTTGAAAGATGGAGATGAAGTCTACATTAAGGTCTCCGATCCTGAAAGACTTAACGACAAGGAAAGAAACAATATATTTGGTTTGTTCCGTACGTAATATTATTTTGTGAATGTATTGTATTAATACACAAGCCTAGAAATTTCGTTTAAGAGATATTCCTAAAGAGCGTGTTTCTCGTTATGTTTGTGTCAGCTGATTATAGAGTCTGAAACTTTGTTTGGGCTTATGTTAATCACGATATTAAATCAATATTTCGGAAAAGGAAAACGTGTTTAATTTGTCAATTTCCGGAAGTGCATCGACTTTTACATTTTTGAATATAAATATCTTTGCAGCTCTTTCGTCTTATTCAGCACATCCATTGTATCCCATGTTTCATTTTTTTGATTATTATTATCTCGGAACAAGTGTTGATTTAGGATTATGCTTTAAATACTCGTTTTACAAATAGTTTTTTTTATATCGTAGGCAAGATTCATATGTTTAAGATCCGTATACGTATTCCCCAAATATTCATAACAAAATTGTGAAGCTCATACCTTCCCCAAATATCAGATTTTGGAGCCCATGCGGACATATGTAAGGAAAAAGCATTCTTCGTCTCATTTCGTTTAAATGGACAGTACTATAGACTCACACTCCGGTGGCCTAGTGGTTAGAGCGTCCGCCACGGAAGCGGTAGGTCGTGGGTTCGATCCCCGGCCGAGTCATACCAAAGACTTACAAAAATGGTACTAACAGCTGCCTCGCTTGACGTTCAGCATTAAGAGGTTAGTGTTAGGACTGGTCGGCCTGGTGTCAGGATAATGTGACTGGGTGGGACATCATGCTACATGTCTGCGGCATGATGTCCCAGTGGTAGACATCACTATAAACTGCCTCACTGCAGACATCGTAGCGATATGACTGAAAAATTGTTAAAGCTACGTTAAAAATCCTAATCAAACAAACAAACTATAGACTCACATATAGCAATATAAATGATAAGGTTATATTATAGCAATATATTATCAAGAAAGGAATATCGTCAGAATTAACAGATAAACGTTTTCCTAGTATCCATCTTGATTTAGTAAATACTTCTTAATGCTAATCATACAAAATTAAAAATAATAATAAACTCAAGAAGAAATTATGAAAAATAACGTGAAAATTTTTCACAGCAAATAAAGTTATCAAAAGTTTGAAACCTTGATTGATTTGAATTATACAGTGTGTAGTAAAAGAATAAACATTGAAAAGAAAATATGTGATACTGATGGGTAAACAAACACGATCATCTAGGGATTGGACAGCAAATAATTTAGAATGCAAAGATCTATTTTCAAAATTGTTTACATTATTAAAATAATTAAATTAAATATGCAAATACTTAACATGTACTCAATAAAAAAATGTCCTTATGCTTTTTTTAAAGCCTAGTGACTAGAACAAATTATTACAAATGTTCATTTAGGCGTTTAATTTAGTGTATATAAGATAAGCAGCAGAGAGGGTGAATCCTACAACGTTTTTAGACAAAATTTGATTGAAATCCTAAAACGATCCGTCCTATAATCTCATTTTAACCAAAAAAAGGGCGAATCCTACAACAGACAAAAAATTGATTGAATCCTTAAAACGATCCGTAGGATTTCGTTGAAATCTTAAAAATCTACGAAATCTCATTTTAACTAAAAAAATGAAAACGAAGATTTTTACGATTTTTTAATTAATTTTGGTCGCAACTTGTTGTCATCCACCCTCTCTGCTGCTATGGGTTAACAAAAAATAATAAATGATTTTAACCGAATATTTGATCCAGTCCGATACGATATCGTGTCCGAGGATCACGTAGATTTATTGTTGCGAATCCGTGCGGAGTCGACTGAGCATGACTAAAGAAATCTCGAAATTGATTGAAGTCCATATCAGAGCACCATGTCTGCCAAATATTTCTAAGAGTATGAGTATCAACTCCGTTGAATACAGACAATAAATTGCAGTTATCTCTGATAACTTTTGGAACCTGAGTGTAGCGTTGAGTGACATATATCACGTCAGTGTTTTTGTGACGCCCCCGGGAAAAGATCCTAGCAGGATTTTTTTGTTTATCCAACATTATATCGTCGTATACGACTAAATTGTTAATATCTCCATCAATATCATCAATACTCGGTGCTTCATCGATATCGGTTATAAAATCAATGGCGTTCTCACCGCTAATTTCTGATGCATTCTCGTTAAAATCTTTTAGCACTTCATAACATCGTTGATCATCTACGCTAGGAGCAATTAAATACAACTTATCCCACTTCATCCATCTCATTATTAAATTGAGCAACAATTGCGTTTTACCGGATCCAGATGACCCGATTATAATCATCCGGATAGAGTTTGGTAGCGCTGCATGATGCTTAATTGGTTCTCTTGTTTTAGTCGCTGAAAAATCAATTATATCCATATTTCTATACATAAATTATGGATCTATATTGTGTGAAGTGCAAAACGCGTACTGGCACAGATGATGTGACGACAGTTACAACTAAAAATAACCGATCAGCGCTTTCTGGTAAATGCATGCAATGTGGTACAAAGAAATTTAGATTTGTGTCTATGAAATCTGATTTAAAAAAAAAACGAGGAGGTGATATCGCAGCCAAATTGGCAAAGCTCCCTGGAACCCCATGGGCAAAGTACCCCGGAGAAAAGCACCTTCCCGGATATAGCTACTGTGGACCGGGAACCAGACTTGATATCAGACTCAATAATCAAAATCAACCCAACCCCGGTGAAGAACCAATAAACGCCATTGATAAGGCCTGTCACCTTCATGATGTTGCTTATAAAAGCAGCAATCTGCAACACAGACATCTAGCAGATGTGAAATTAATTCATGCGTTAAATGCTATTCCTGATAAATCCTTCAAAGAAAAATTGGCTTCATTTTTGATAAAATCGGCTATGAAAAGCAAATTGATGTTAGGTGCCGGTAATTAATAATATGGAATCAATTTATTATTCCCCAAGAGGATACTGGAGGGGTAAATCAGCAGTCCATAAACTCGCTAGCGCTGCAAAAGTGAAAAAAATCACTGCGGCTAATTGGTTATCCAAACAGGCACTATGGCAAATTTATCTACCACCGCCTAAACAAATTCAATTCTCGCATTTTGATGTGACCGCTCCTAATGAAGTTCATCAGGCTGATATATTATTTCTGCCACATGATCGTGGTTACAAATACGCATTAACCGTAGTTGATATTGCAAGTCGATACAAAGAAGCAGAACCGTTAAAAACAAAATCAGCCACTGAAGTCGCTTCTGCATTTGAAAGGATTTATCGACGAGGTCCTCTGCACTGGCCAAATCTATTGCAGGTTGATCCTGGCAAGGAATTTCAGGGTGCAGTGTTATTTACAATGAAAAATCATAATGTCACCATACGACGAGGGCATACTGCGCTACATCGCGATCAGGCCATTGTAGAACGATTTAATCGGACGATTGCTGAGCGGTTATTTGGATATCAATACGCAAAAGAATTCATTCAAGAAAAGCGATCCCGTGAATGGGTTAAAAGATTACCATCTGTGATTACTGCACTGAATAACGAGATTACTAGAACAATCAACATGAAACCTATCAACGCGATTAAAAAGAAGTCAATACCCGTACAACCACAAAAAGATTTCCCTAGAAACGCTAGCGTTTCCCAACCAATTCTTGGTAGTAATGTCATTGTGAGGTACTTATACGAACCAGGAGAGCTTGAAGGGGGTAGAAAAAGGGCTACTGATCCTATTTGGAGCGTCACTACGCATAAGATATCTACTATAACACGATCAACTGGTAGACCTCCAGTCTATAAACTGGATTCAACTGCCCCTCAGCGGGGTTTTACTCGACAACAACTACAGGTAATTCCCGAGGATACTCAATTGCCACCGCATGGTCTTAACTAGCACCGTTGCGTCTATTGCACTCAAGACAAGTCAACATCACATTATTTCTGACATGACCGAGACTGTTATTTTTTCTGTCTACGGTGAATTGGCGAGGATCCTTATCCGAATACTGCCAACGCATTATACAATTGCAACTCGCGCAGTGATTATTCTGTTGTTGTTTCAGCGTAATTATTAATTTAGCATCAATGTCAAATTCTCGTTGTTTTTTTTTGTCCTGTTGTTTGTAACCGGAGAGTTTTTTATTAATGATGCTAACATCAATATCATCCATTGTTGTGTCATTATCATCGCCTGACTCTGTCAGGACAATTCTTCGAAGTTGATTTATTTTTCGTACTCTGGATACTGCGAGATAGACTAAATTCGACCATTCGATGTGATTATCCACCATCCAAACAATTGTATCCGATATAGTCAATCCCTGTGAAGAGTGTATTGTTGCTGCGTATCCTAGCGTCCACGGGGATTTATTAGCACGCAATGCATCTTCAACGACATTGATATCAACCAGCACAATATCATTTAACACGAGAATCTGCTTTTCACTCTGTCCTGGAATATCAACTTCAATATTCTGTTTTCGTGTATCCGATGGCCTATAACAAAGGGGTACTGGAAGCGTTGCAAATTTTTCTTTATGCAATTCAAATAACTTCATCTGAAGTGTGTCCCTGACTATTTTTCTACTTGCAATTATCAAATCATTTGGTCTCCATGTTTCCCAGAAATCATTCATTGGAGTTTCTGAAATCACTTCACGCGCTATTTCGCATTGGATTCTATCCGGTTGTAATCTAATTAGCGCTTTGAACTCGCGTAATCGTTCATCAAGTGATCTATAATCAGTGGTGATTTCTTCATAGTAGTCTACAAAACCCCTTAGCCATTCATGTGGAGATGCACCGACAAATGGTGGTGGTTGGCCGTGATCACCGCACATGACGACTTTTGTGTTTTTGTTTAACAACCACTCGAGAAATATTTGTAATACATCTAATGACACTGTGCATATTTCATCCCAAATTATGATTTCAGGAATGAATTTATCACCCATACGCTCAGGAGTCCATTTGTCACCCTTCCATCGAAAGAAACTATGGTAAGTACAAGCATTTACCCCTCGCTGTATCATCTCTCTGGCGAGTCTGTGAGTCGGTGTTAGCACAATCATGTTAGTAGAAATACAAGTATTTCCACCACGACGAAATAATTCAATTGCACGAGTTGTCTTTCCTGACCCACCACAACCGTTTAAATAAACTGTTTTATATCTACAGATTGGATCAGATACCGGTGGTGCATTAGAAAATTCTGATTGAAATTCAATACGGTTACAACAAAGATATTTATCATCCATGGCAACGTCTGCGGATTCACAATACTCATGTAGCATCTCCTTTTTAAATCGCCAACGCCCCCAATTTTCTTCGGGATCTGTGAATTTAGCTACAGCTGATTTGTACTTATTGTGTATATACATCGAATCAGTGGCCACTCTAACCGCGGTATTAGGAAATCTATTTATCATCGAAAATAGATTAATAGAAGCATAGGCTAGCATTGAACTTCTCAAATGTGTGTACTGGGAATTATATCCATCACAGTAGGTAACAACCGTACCCATTTTCTCACCATTAGATAGAAAAGCATCCTTACGGGATACAAGTTTTCCCTGCTTCATTAAATCCGCTACAATAAAATCGTATTCAGCGACATCTATGATCAACCGCGAAGAGTATTTTGCGTTGTCGTACCGTCCACCTTGAGTGAATTTACCGATTATTCTTCGTCCGAGATCTTTTGCTTGTTCTTTTTTAATTTCAAATAACTTCTTAGACCAATTTATGATTTCTTCTTCATTGAAATCAGGGAATTGTTTTCGTAGTTCGCTGATTATTCTATCTAGATCGGGTTGTGGTAGCCAAACTTCTTTCTGAGCTCGATAGCATATAATAGCCTCGGAAACAATCAACGATATTAGCATACCACAATCAATCATATATCTCAATAGCACTATTGGCATCCAGGCCTTTTCAGATAGATGTCTACCGAGCCAAACATAACTACACGGATGTAACCCTGTAGCTAATTCAAATGATATCACACGAGCGAATCCGGTTAAATCAAAATCAGGCAATGGTCCATTAATCGCAACACGAGTCATTTCATGCGTGGGGTGTCCAAATCGTTTGAAGTACTCAGCGCATTCCCCATATCCGAGAAAACTTCCGGGGTAACACGCGGATATATCAATTGAAATCATACCATCACGTGAGTATTTCGTATTCCACAGTCCTCCATGGGAATATTCGACGCAACTCAATTTAACATCTTCGAGAAAATCACTTCGTGTTGGACGCCATGAGTTTTTTTCTCTTGCGAAGTGAGCTACCACTGATGGAATAGTAAAACTATCCGTGAGTAGTTTTTCATGGAAACTCTCTGGTGAAAAATCACTAGCGATTTTTCTCATTCTGTTATCTAATTCTTCAACGCGATATAATTCACCATTTGGTTTTACAAATTGATCGAATCCTATTTCGGGATCTTCATCACTTCTAAGTAACCACACTGACACAGGATCATCCTTACACAACGCATGAATAGCATCAAATAATCTCTCTTCATAGAAAACATCCCCGACGAATTTCCCGGAAAATTCCGGGGGGATATATTTCACGGTTCGTTCTCGTGGAAATACTGTTACCGCAGGTGTCCACGCGTGTTTGTTATGATCAATAATCTGTATTGGTGCTCCATTTTTGTTATATTTCGGTTCGTATAAAACCTCTCCGGTTATCGTCATAACTGTTATTGGAAATCTTAATGATGTTTCTAACTTAGCTATATCAGAAATCTTTGCACCATGCTGTTTCACTGTCAGTTCCCATTCGGTTATTTTCCTACGTCGCAGATCAGTTAGTTTATTTCCTCGGGATGCATTTGTGAAGTGCTCCATTACCCGTGTTGCTACACAATTAAGCCCTGACGAATATTTCATAGGAGCTAGTTTTGCGATATCGGGTTTATCATTTAACGGATATATCCCATAAACCATTGCTGTTACGGGATAAGATCTTTCGTAGTATGGTTTGTCAATGCCGGTTAGAATTCCTGGTTTGGAATCTCTACTCACAATGACAGCTTTTTTATTCTTGAGGATTGGTTCAAATTTATCCCTAATAATCCATTTGCCATCGACTTCAATAATGAATTTGATTCGGAAAAAATACCGTTTTTCCCCAACACGTGAAATTATCACTGCTGCTTTTTCATCATTCATGGTAGCGTCAACAACACCATCAATTCGAAATGTTGACCAACAATAGGATGCTCCATCACGTTTGAATTCATTAAAACAGTCTCTGATTTTACTAATCATGGCTTTATCAAGAATTGTATTCTTTGGTGTATTAGAAACTATATCGAGATTGAATTGAGCATCTTTCCAGGATAATTTTTTGGACGTTTTTTTTGGTTTATCGAGATTAAATCTAGGATTGATTTTGTTACGTTTTTTGGGTCTATCGAGATTAAATCTAGGACTGATTTTCAATAATCTCTTAAACTCTTTCATGTTTCCGTCTCTTGGACGTTTGTTACGTATTTTGGGTCTATCGAGATTAAATCTAGGACTGATTTTCAATAATCTCTTAAACTCTTTCATGTTTACGTCTCTTGGACGTTTGTTACGTTTTTTGGGTCTATCGAGATTAAATCTAGGATTGATTTTTAATAATCTCTTAAACTCTTTCATGTTTCCGTCTCTTGGACGTTTTTTGGGTCTATCGAGATTAAATCTAGGATTGATTTTCAATAATCTCTTAAACTCTCTATCAGCATTAAATTTAGCATTTCTCGAAGTCAATCTCTTGAACTCCATCATGCTATAATTAAAACAAGCATTTAAATGAAAGATTTTTATATAATGAATCACTGCAAGTGGCTTATGATTGGATCAGTAACCCCGTGTAACAAATCATGCAGAAATGAGTTTTGTGGGTATCATATGCAAAGCTTTCGACGTGGAAGCCTTGGTCCGTTACCCTGTATTCTATGTGGGGTTGGGGTTAGGGGAAAATCACGGTTGTGTTTGAATTGCGGTGGTAAGCGATACAGGGAGTTGAAGCGTTATTATGATAAAAGAATAAAAAATGGACAATCAATCAGAAATTATGACCCTGACGCTGACAAAGTCAGTATTCTTGACGCTGACAAAGTCAGTATCCTTGACGCTGACACTGATAAAGTCAGTATCCTTGACAAAGTCAGGGATAAAATCATAAGAACTCCTCAAGACTACATCGAAAGATTTATCATTAAACCAAACAATGAATTAGACAAACAATAGTATTATGTATACGAATGAACCAAGAATTCAGACAGCACCCTGTGATCACAAATTATGAAGCATCCAGTGATGGTGTTGTAAGAAACCGCAAACTGAAGAAACCAGTTGGTTCTGTGAATAATCAAGGGTACTTGATGTTTACTGTTAGGGAGGGAAAAGAAACGAAAACTTATCTCAATCATCGTTTCGCATTTGAGTGTTTTTATGGATTGATCGAGGATGATTTTGTTATTGATCATATCGATTCTAATCCAAAGAACAATTCTTTATCAAATCTGCAGGCTATCACACAAAGTGAGAATACCAAACGAGGAAAGACTGGCACTTGTTCAAAAAAAGCGAGATCTGTGAAATCTTTGAATACGATAACTAACGAAGAAAAAGTATTTCAATCAATGAATGAAGCCAGTAGACACTTCGATATTTGTAGAGCCTCAATACGAAAAGTTGCAGAGGGGATTTATCGATCTGCGATTTCAAAAGGGACGGGACAAAAAATTCGATTTAGTTATGTCTAATACGTCATATTTTTCATTTAGAAATATATCATTATTATAGAATAATGAATTCTGAAAACATGAATAGCATCATATCCGAGATTTCAAAATTGAAAGGTTGGGATATTGAACTATCAGATGGGTTAAATCCTGATCAAATCATGTCTGATTTTCAGGATATAGAATACGGAGTTAACAACAATAAATATATGCTACCAAAGAAGTATGCACTCATCAAGAGAATTCAGAATTCTATTCGGGACTCTCTCGCATTTTCCAGTGACGTAAGTGTGTTCGCTCCGTTGTATACCATCGTAGAACGAATACGAAAAGAATTGGGGTACGAATACGAATTGAAAAAGGAGGTTAATTCTAAAGTTAGACACCTACGGGCGTTAATTCAAGAAAATGAACAATTTTGATTGACCATTTATCATTATTTGATTGTGACCGACCATTTATCATATTTGATTGCCCGACCATTAATCATTTTTTTTAGAAATAGAAAAGTGGCGAAAGTATCAGTATTAATTATTTTTATATACAATTATGATACTTTCGCCATCAATGATAGGATGAAATAACACTTCCATGGTGGTATCAAAAATCATCCGACATGTCAAAAAAGTGAGGGAACTATCAGTATTAATTATTTTTATATACAATTTTGATAGTTCCCTCATCAATGATAGAGCTGTTAAAACACTTCCATGACCGTATCAAAAATCATCCGACATGTCAAAAAAGTGAGGAAACTATCAGTATTAATTATTTTATATACAATTATGATACTTTCCTCATCATTGATAGAGCTGTTAAAACACTTCCACGGTGACTTTGTCACTGGTGTTAGGTCGGGATTGAAAAATTGTTTTACAATTGAAAAATTGTTTCTGATTTCAAATAATGGTCAATGAAGCATTAACAACCCGATTGGCTCGTGAACGATTAGATGCAATTAAGAGATTTGTACCAATTCGTGACTCTGTACGGAATAAACTACAACAACGACAGAGTTTTCAGACTGATTTTGCTGCGGGATCTGAAGAATTGTTTAAACCGGTAACCACAGCAACGAAGGGGATAGAGCGTGCTATACGGGGGGATGTTCCCGAGACAGGGAAATCTGTTATTGGTGAACTCGAAAAAATAGCAGCGAAAACTGAACAAACAGAACAGGCTGTACAAAAAATAGAATCAAAAAGAACAGTAGATGATTTACTCGTGAGATTTAACGAAGAAGGGTTAGCAGAAATTGATAAGACTGATCCAGCAGAAATTCCTGCGCTTGTTGTTACGTCCTATGAAAACAGAAAAAAATGGTTGAAACCAGAACATCATAAATATGTTAGAAATATAACTCACTGGGCTGATATATTCTATAAAATCAAAACTGAAAAAGGTCTGATTAAGAAAGATAGTGCATCATATATTGATTATATCAATAAGGTGGATCACGTGTATAATCAATACGAAGAGTTTAAACAAAAACAAAAACCGCAAAAATTGCAAAGGCGGCGACAGCAACCTGCAAAGAAAATATCTTTTTCACCTAAAAAACAACAAATACCACGTGATGATGATGATTTTCTTGGTTATTTACAACCCACGGATGAAGAAAAACAGGATGAAGCAACTGGTTATAGCGGAAGTGGATTAAGAGATTCCAGTGAGAATCCAAGGATTTCATGTCCTGATAGTGTTCTCAGTGATATATCACGATTAGAGGTTCTTGTAGGAGGGTTCCGAGCCGGAAATAACTCACCGGAAGTAATTAATGAAGCAGCTGATATCTGTAGACGGTTATTTCAGGGTGGTATCATGGATATCAGCACATATCGAGATTTCATTGACGAGTTAGCAAATGGGTATCACAGTGATTAATTGATAAATTGTTTTACAATTGAAAAATTGTTTCTGATTTCAAATAATGATCATACACTACAATCATGATAAACCAACCCCCGTCTACGTAGTTAATTCACGGTTTCCGGTTTATAGAGCATACTACGGAGATGGTTTAGGTAATACCATTTTAGGATTATTTGCGAGAATGGCTCCAAAAGTGATGCCGTTGGCTAAACAATTAGGAATGAAAGCAATTGATGTTATTCGTGATAAGGGTATTGGTGCTGTTGGAGATCTTGCTGGAAAAGCGTTTTCAACTGCGAAGAATAAATTAACATCATTAGTGAAATCACGGATGAAATCCAAAGGATTTTCAAAACCGTTACCGTCTACAGCGGAAATGCCTGCAAGTGTTAGTAGAATTATAAATAACGCAGTAGATGAAAAATTAGCGTCGATGGTTTTAACCCCCGACCAAAGCAATATTGCAAACATGATAGCAGGAAGTGGCTTTAAAAAACTACGACGATGAAATGGGAAATCGCGATTTAGACTCTGATAAATAGAATAAAATGTTCAAACAGTCACGTGATCCAGCATTTGATATAGACGCCCCAGTTGGCAAGGATGATTCTGTACGCGATTATCAATATTACGCCTATCATGCCATAGACTCAAATAGTCGAGCAAGAATTGATCTTCAAGTCCATGATACCAGTAAATACTTTCTACCCTGTGAAGCGTTTATTGAAGTAGAAGGAGAACTTGTAACAGCTGCTGATACTCCTGCTGTACCAGCACCGTATCCAGCTGGTACTCAAGTCGGTTTTGTCAATAATGGTATCATGGCGCTATTTGAGAGTGCTAGATATCTCATTGATGGAAAAGAAATCGAGTCGATAGATCGCGATGTTGATGTGGCTACAACAATAATCGGGTTAGCGAGATATTCTGATGATTATACAAGATCAGCAGGACCCTCTATGATGTTTGCAAAAGATGGTAAGAATACCGCTGGAGGAAATCCATTTGTTGTAAGACGACCAAAAAAACGTGATAATAGTGATGCTGATGCCGAGGATATGATTATAAACAACGATGCTAATTTCAATCTAGGAGCTGCAACACGAAACTCAATGTTGGGAGTAGGGCGTAAATCATTTTCATGCGCGATTCCACTGCATCATATATTTGGATTCTGTAGAAACGTCAGAAAAGTTATCTATGGAGCGAAGCATACAGTATCGCTTGTACGAAAGAGTGATGATAATGACGCAATCTGGAGGATTCCAGCAGACAATGCAAATCCAAATACTGATGCCGGTAAAGTCAATTTAACAAAAATATCATTGTGGATGCCGGTGTTGACTCCAGCAATCACCGCAGAAGAACGATTGCTATCATTTATGGACCAAGGAGGAAAGTCGTTGTTGAGTTGGTTATCAGTGAGTACAGATGTGAAGCAATCAAATATCAACGGGTTATTCACGTGGAATCTAGCATCAAAACGAGGTGTTTCTGCGCCACGTCATATATTTATTGCGTTACAGGATAACTCACGAGTTGGCAATCAACTCTTCAGTCATATGATATTTGATCAATTAGGTGTGAAAGACGTCTCACTGAGAATAAACGGCCAACAGGAACCATCCGAGGATATACAACTTAATTACACAGAAAATCATATTGCACGAGTTTATCATAGATTGTTATCATTTATGGCACGTGATCAAAATGTCGATACCGGTCTACAAATATCACAATATGATTTTAAAAATCTGTATCCGATCTATTACTTCTCACTGGAACATCTCGATTTGATGAGACAATCTGTTGTTGATATACATTTTAGAGCTAATGTGACTCGTGGTACTATTGCTAATTATAGAGCGGTTGCTGTCATTCTCAGTGATAAATCAATGCTACTTGAAGGTGTTGGTGGAAGAATGAGAGTGGTAGATGCACCAGTGGAAAACATGTAATTGAAAATCCGAAGGATTTTTCCATTAGAATCAATCTATTATGTATAATGTCATATAGTGTTATTAGTGTTGCGTTAACTCCCGGTCAATTAAAAAAATTGCAATCGGAATCAGCTAAAAAATGTGGAACCACAATCACGTTGAAACCCAACCAAATGACTGGTGGTGCAAATAAACTATCGCTGACAACTCGTCAGGTGAAACATTTCAATGATGCACTTGCAGCCAAAAAAGGTGTTCAGATTACTCTCTCTGCGGCTGCTATCAAAAATATGATTAAAACAGGCGGTATATTCCCGTTGTTAGCTGCGATACCAGCATTGATTGCAGCGGCTGCCCCAGCGGTGGCTAAAGCGGCAGCGTTAGGAGCCGTTGGTACTGCAGCAGGAATGGCACTAAAGAAGGCAACTGGGAAAGGATATAAAAAAAAGGGACGATCCGTTCACGGATTGGGTCTAAGACTACCAGGAACCCCGTATTCGTGGTACAGCGGAAAGGGTCTAAGACTACCAGGAACGATTTATTAATTCAGAAATCTTCGATTTCCGAACCTATGGTTCCAATGTCCAATTTTGATTTAATGGATGCTGCTAAAAAACTAGCGATTAAAAACTTCAGAGGTGTCTTTATGAAAGATCAATTACCACATCAACCAAACAGCGTTGAAACCGGAATCATTAATTTAGATAACAGCACCGGACCCGGAACTCACTGGGTTACATACGCTATTGATCCACGCGGGATTGTCTATTTTGATTCATATGGATTAGCCCCACCAAAAGAGTTTTTGCGTTATATAAAAACCCTTCCAATGAAGACTTGGTATTCTACGCTACCAACACAACAAATGAATGACCCACCAATATGTGGCAGCGAAGTATTAAATGTCCTTAACGCTATTTCTAACTCCTTGAGTAACCCAAGCGGAAAACCACCACATGTTGTCGTGAATGAATACACTAGTAATCGCTGGAAATCGAAACGATTTTAAAGAGAGAAAGAGTTTTACAATAACATGATTGATATTTGGGGGAGATCTTTGAAACCCAAACCCGATGGCACTGCACCACCTGATTCTGTCAAGGATGTAAAAAAACTAATCAAAGATGAAATAGCTGAGACGTTGAACTTAACAAATGTTGATCCTAATGAAATAGTTGTATTTCAAGACAAACAGGGTAAATTGAAAACCAGTAATATTTCTCTGGATGATATTTTGGTTAAACAACAAAACGCAATCGAGAACACCGTTGCGTTATTTTCCGATCAGGGTAAACTCAAACCGGGTGTAATCGTTTCGACGATTACAGATCGATTAAAAACTATCAACGATGAGTTAAACAATTCTCTGTTTGTACTAACAACACTTGAATCTAAAATTGAAGAAAACGGAAAACAGTTTTCAGTTTTTCGTAGAAATATCATTGATAAATTTATTGGAACCCAGTTGGATAAAATAGAAATAAAACTCCCTGATATTAAAAAATCCATCGATGAGACGAAAAACTTCATCGAAGCCGTCAAAGGTGATTTTTCGAGGATGATAACAATCATTGAAAAAACAAAAATTCCTCATGAGAAAACCAACAACGTAGTATATACAATCCAACACGGATCATTTGAGTGGACACCTGCAAACAACAAATTAGATATCACTGCAACCGTTAAGGGTATTTATCGATTAACACTAGTGACACCATTGAGTCAATTTAA